>OY735228.1:10552327-10677327 GCA_963457665.1 Thysanoteuthis rhombus | reverse complement strand
ATCATTCCCAAACCTTTTTTCATACTTTATTGTTGCATGATAAAAACAAAGCAGCTAGTTCGGTATTCCGAAATTCTTATCCACAAAACTCTAAGTAATCAAAACCAAGAACTAGCAGGCTATGTATAGATTTATGCAAATGATATGCAAATCAATAGCAGTGTGTATACTGAGTCTAAATAAACATTGGCTGACCACAAAAAAGCATGTTTGTTTTTGGTCAAGTTGGTTTCTGAAAGACGCTACTTCGTGTTTCCGTTTTCAATTCTATTCTGCTATAAATAGTTGAGCCCAGGTCAAGGGTCAATTTGATCCATTGAGAAAAGACGCACGCATTAAGCAGAAAACGAAAGGTTTAAAACAAAAAATAAAATGAGAAACGACATCTTTACTTTTCTCACGGTAGTCCAGTGAAGCATAAAAAAAAACTTTGTTCGGGTTGATTTCATTTCGTTATACATTAAAAAAAAAACAAGTCTGATTAATGGTACATGCAGCCAAATCACGTTGGATACACCGGTATTCGTGTGAACACCGAAGTTAAGCTAGGTAGAGCACGGTCGAACTTGGACGGGTGACCGTTTGGGAATATCAGGTGTCATAAGCAAAAATGTTCAAGTGAGTGGCGCCATTTCGGATACTTGTCAACCTTATTTCACATCTTGCAAGCCAAAACGAAAGAAACTAGTCATATGGGGAGCGTGGACAGCGTAAGGACATTAGCTAGCATTTCATGATACAATTGGACAAAAAATGGTTGGACATCTTCAAACAGAGAACAAAACAAAAAAAAACATTCACAGTTACTGACGTTTACTTGTAAAAACATCGAACAGTGAGTGTTTGTGCATTTGTATTCGCAGATGTACGGTATTTTTTTTTTTCATAGAAGTATAATGAATTTACATATTTCTAGAAAATTCATGTTCATATTGATTCGGTGAAAAGATTACTAGTCTGAAATCACAAGCCATTGATCGCAAGTTTGATCTCGACTATGTAAATAAACTCCATATACACAGCACACTTCGGGTTTGTCTCAACTTTTACACTACGATTCTCTCTCTCTCTCCCTCTCCCCCCTCTCTCTTTCTCTCTCTATATAAATCTCTCTCTCTCTATATATATATATATATAATTCTCTCTCTCTTTCTCTCTCTCTCTCTATATATATATGTATAATTCTCTCTCTCTTTCTCTCTCTCTCTCTCTCTCTCTCTCTATATATATATATATATATATATATATATATATATATATATATAGAGAGAGAGAGTGAGAGAGAGAGAGAGAGAGAGAAAGAGAGGGTTAAGGAACACGAGTGATTATATATGATAAATAGTGCTTTTTTAGTTTCCCACTTAGTAACAATGGACTCCCAAAGGAAACAATTTTGATGATAAAAATATTTCTTACCCACCATTTGAAAAAATGAACTCTCCCACTAAAACAATAGTTTCTCCTCTAAAAATCATCTTATGAATATTCAAATGTATCCCTGAATGTTTTCACAGGTATTTACTAATTTGTTTATAGGCGTATGCATATACTTGATTGGGTTTGAAGAGTAATAACTCCACCTCTTATACATTTTTCCGTTTTTTTTTTCTTAAAATTTTATTAGATGAAGTAACAAAAATCATAATTAAAATAATCATAACTTCTTTTTACCTCCATCTCCATTTATTGGTTTCATTTTATGTCAACTTTTTACTTATGCTGATTTCACTCCGACAGTGAGTAAATAAGTCTCAGTTGGGGTTTGAACCCCCATTCTCGATGTTGAGGACGTGGGCTAAAATTCTACCTAAGACTCATTCTCTATTTTCTGATCAGTGCTATCCGTCTTTTGTGTTTCAAAATTGTCTTATATATATATATATATATATATATATATATATATATATATATATATATATATATATATATATATATATATATATATATATATATATATATGTGTGTGTGTGTGTGTCTGTGTGTGTGTGTCTGTGTGTCTCTGTGTGTCTGTGTCTGTGTTCATTTGGAGGGCGTCTTTTATATTTAAAAAACTGATAAATAAAATTCATCAAAGAATGATGCAAAAGAATAAATTAATCTATTGATAAGTTCTTCATTTTCCAATTCCGAAAAAAACTTTGTCAACCTCGGCAGCTGCCGTGTCTGATATATCCGAGACGTCGTGATTGCTTGTAATTTCTTCAATAACACAATTGGTTCTATTGAATCAATGGATGCCTGGGTTGCTGTTTTTGCCATCTGTTGTCTGCAAGCAATGTCGACATTGACTAATACGTCCATGAGCATTTCAGTTTTCGAAAAGGGACCAGTTCTCTTGGCTAGAATAATGGTTGGTACATCTGTCTCTCGTGCATACGGCCCCAGGTTCGATTCTTAGTATGCACGATGCGTTGAAAACTCTTCATCTGGACAAATTTCTATCTGCACTCGGCGGCTGTTTGATTAGGGTGTGAGGTATCTCTTTCGTGGACACTCATGAGTAATGCTCCTAGATCAGAATTCTGCCCGAGCTACACCTCTTCCAAATTGAACGATCAGTTTTCTTCTGTCTTGATTTCATTATATTTTACTATTTCTGTGACACAAGATGGCTGTCATGAAGCACCCAGTACGAATCAAACCCATTATTTTAGTTTAGAATCAGAGAGATTTTCATTTGACATCCTCAGAACTTAGTCTGATCTAATGTCGGTCGTTGCAAAAGGATTTGCCGGACCTCTCGATCGTGAGCGTCGAGAATATCTTCGGAACTTGAATCGTCACGCCATCTTATTTTCTTCAGGGCACGATTTCGCATATGATCTCTGAGGATCCCCGTTATGAATCATCATGTCCAGCGCAGTGTTACCAAGTTAGTGCTTTTTACGTTTAATGTAGTGCGTTTCTTGTTTTGGCAGTGCGAAAATTCCGGTTATTTCAGCTACTTTCTGGTCATATTAGGATAACCTATATATGGTTGATATTAGATATGATCATGCGAAAACTAATTGTGTTTTTTAGTGTGTTCTGGTGTTTTTTGGTGTATTTTCGAAGTTGATTTGAAGCCAAAAATATTTTGACTCAGTAACCGTGGTTCAGCGACTGTTTGTCATTCTAGCAACATGGCTTAGTTCTTTTTCCCATTCTCTCTGGCTCTTTTCCAATGCATCTATCCATATTATTTACCAAATGGCAGTTCGTTTAGTTATTACTATCCTGAATAATTATAGTCGATAAAAAATCGTTTTCCTCTGTTAATCTAATCATTGAGCATTTTATTCTTGTTTATTCTCGTCATTTCAATCTTTGCTTAATCCTTTGCATTTGTCTTCAAATTAATATTTAAATCTAAAACTGCGAGAAAAAATTAGTATTTGTAAAAGAAAAAAGTTTTATATTTATATTTAATACCTGCCATTAAATATCGCTGTGTTTATCACAGCACAGAATATTTGTTTGCATTTTATTTGCAGCAATTGATTGAAATGATAAAAGCCATTCATCCAAAGGGTTTTTCTTTCCTATTGATATAAATCCAGTCTCAAACAGTCAGTATATGAAGATCTATGGACGTACTTTACATGAAGTAGGAAACGAATGATTTAGTTAATCAGAGCCATTTTGTTTTCAAAGATGTCCGCCGTTGTTTGAAAATTTATTTGCAAAAACGAAAAGGCAAAAGTGGGTTGAAACAAAACTTCCGCTGCAAAAATTTGTACGTGATCATTAAAAAAATAGTCCATGATTCGATGGCGGAGACAGATTTTCGTCAGCGGGCCTAATTATAAAACGGATGTAAAGAGGCTGACATCAACACTTTTATTCAGACAGTAAAAGTTTTTACTGCTATGTTGTTAATAATCATCTATCTATTCCATATGCGGATTCTCGTGTCAAAATTTGAACGCATGGTTGTGTACGGTCCCTGTAAAATACGAGAAGTAACAGGATGCAACGAGAAGCCAAGGGAATGTAAATTATAAAAGCTCTCAGACAGAGATTTGTAGTGATTAGATATCCTAAAGAATTTAGGGTTGAGGTTGTTTATTGAAGAGATCATTTATTACTTCTCGTTGCTTCCTGTATTTTACCACAACCTACCTGCATACACCTTACGATTTAGTGTATTGTATGTACGTGTCTATGAGAAAAAATAGAAAAGTTTAATGAACTTGTTAACCATTGCCCACCATAAGTGTATGGAAAATATTTGGTCAAGAACTTGATTTGCCCCAAAATTTACACACTACCGTTCGAATTCGGGAGACATTTGACCTCCCCACCCCTGGCACGCACATGAGTCATTTTATCAAAATGGAAAGTTTTGGTCCTTAACCCAAAGAAGTGAGAGGGTTATTTGCTATTTGTACATAATATTAAGTAAGCATACCGCAGACCTCACACGTCAGTATGATTAAATGTTTATAAATCCTTTAAGTGAGGATATGTAACCCGAACCGCTGCTGATAATTGATGTCTTCCCAATTCTCTTCCTTTGTATCGTGAATGAATAGTATTTTTTCCAGCAATATTCAATCATTTCATTCGCATATTAACGAATTGTAGATATAAATTAGAACTGAATTCAATTACCCTGCATTTTATACAATATATATGCAAATAATCTATCTTGAGCAAGATGTCGTTTACATGTTATCAGATATATAATGTTATCGACGGTGACCTTCGGATCTTCTCGCTTCAGCAGTTCATACACTTAAATTGAGGTCTACGTTCGCGCTCACCACGATTATAACGAACCGTTTACTATCTATCTTCTTTATATATCAATAATGATCTTGACATAAAAATATATAACCAAAACCAAGTCCGTTGAATAAACAGTTTGTAGGGCGGATCTACGGCTCTAGCTATTCGGTCATCGCAGATTTTACAATTTGTCAAATAAATTCATACAAGGAAAATTAAAAGATTGTGTTGCGCCTATCACTTCATTATCAGAAATTGGAATCTCATTTTTGCTTATAATCGAACACGCAGCAGCAGAAAAAATATCGCTGACGATGTTTCCATAAGGTCAACCACGGACAAATATCGATTTACATGAATGTGCCCACATATATGCGCACTGACAGCAATAAATAAAAATAAATTCTTCGCCATGAATCAAATGTTTGGGAAATTTCAGATTGACGTCAACGCTGAAAAACATCCGGGATTAGATTCAGATAACCCATAACAATTAAGTTCTTAAAAGAATGCTGTTGTCTGTGTAAAATGATGTGCTTCCAATCAATAAGATCTTCGTTTCTTGACAGTTTTGAGGAAAATTAATTTTTCGAGTTCTTTCGAGGTGGGTGGGGTCCTCTTACAAGGTAACTCTGATGCAAAACTGGAAATTTCCTGGAAGGAAGATCAGATTCATTCAAAGAATGTCAATTTAAATAGGAAAAATATCTTCGTAAAACCTAGCTGTTTGTGGCGTTATCCGAACCTTTACAAACATCCTTGATGTTTTCACCAAACAACATGTTTGCCAAGAAATAAAATCGTTGATAAATCATCCCGTCCGCGTTTTGTTGTTTGTTGTAATTCGTTTTAGATAAATGAGGGTATTCATTTCAATCCAAAAAAAAAAACAAAAAAGGAGTGAGTTTCGGTGGAGACGTTGCAGGGTAATCGAGTGGATAAAGGACCGGAGAGTTCAAACTCCGATTAGCATAGTTTGTTTACACTTCGCACTAATACCCTTGGAAAAGGTATGAATCCATTTTCTCCCAGCTATGGTTAAAATAGCGCACAGTGAAGCGATCGATTTCACTTCGGGTGTTTAACACCTCTATGTCAAATTCACACATCGCAGATGGGAAAATTAAGCAGTAATTATTCACTTTATTTTTTATGTTTGCAAGTAAAAAACGAATGAGAAGGAAAACCGATCTTTGGATTTCCTTGTATACACTCAAGTTTGATCATCTTCAAGAGATGAAGGCAATGTGAACAGGTTGCCAACAAAAAGTGATTTCCACGTAAAATGAATAATTTGTAAATGAAGATCATGAAATAAAAAGAAATGTGCGGACATATGAATTCCGTAATAAGCAAAAAACTTTATATAACCAGACTTTACGAGTAAACAAACTTAGACAACGTGAAGCTAACCTAAGGTTGTCACTTACAAGTGGAGCAAGTTGTTTTCTAGTTGTAAAGGCAATATTTTGTTCGTTCATCTATTTGTTGCATTGTAGGAGCACCGGAAAAAATGGTGGAAAGGGGTTTGTGCATGATTCTGGTAATGTGGCGAGCACGATATTGACTGACATATTGGCTATGTAAAACTGTTGATAAATTGCCATTGCAAATTCGTCTTGTAACATAAACGTGATTCAAGATTGCAGTCGCACTCTTAACATTAATGACCACACGTATACTTGTATTAATATAAGAATGGTTGATCGAAATTTAATGATCACTGGGATCTTTATGTTAATATTTCACACATTTTGGCAAGCGGGAACTTAAAGAAGTTATCAAGGGATCTGACCCAAGAAGCTTTTAAAAGACCTAATTTTTTTTTTTTTTAGGAAAACCGATGTAAAAACTGAAATCAAGGAGTCTTTTTTGTTCGTCTCCACCTCACTAAATAATCATTGCTATTACAGGTCACTGTTTTTTTTTGTTTGCTAAATAAGTGTAAATTCTTTTAAAAAGTCTACGACATTATGGCCATGTCATCAAGATAATAACGTGGGGTTATAGTAAGGGTTAAGTTTCTGGTTAGGCTGAATGCCTAACCAGAAACTTAACTCTCACTATATAGGTTGGTTTGTCTTAGAGGCTTTAACTTTTTCGAAAAATTAATTTACTTAGCAAAGTAACAAAAACACAACGAGTTGTAAAAGCTGTAATTATTTAGTGGGATGTGAACAGAAGAAAAAAGACTCATTTTTTTCCGTTAGTGAGTAAAGTTTGATTCGTCTCACTCTTTCGATTTTCTGTTTTCAAAAAAAAAAAAAAGATAGATAAATAAAAATAAAAATAAAAATACGTATTTTCTTGGAAACATCTGCTATTTAGACCGTTTTCTATTTACGGACGACAATCCTTTTGATAGCAAATTTAATTCACCCTCCAAAAGAAACTGGACAAAAATCGCAAATCTGATATTTACCAAAATGTCTGCAAAACGTCTGCGTTAATTGTAAGAGAATAATTAAGATGATAGACATTTCATTGCAGAATGATGAAAAGAACGGAGGGAAGGCTAAATTATTTCTCGATTTGAAAATTGGAATGTGATACATCAATAGAGAAGAGCTGGTGTGAATGGCACAGAGCAGACGACTGGCTTCATTTTGATCTTCAGGCTCAAATCCCATAACTGTTTAGTTTATTGATAACTTTTTATATTTTGCAAAATGCAGGTGCAGGTAGCCTAACGGTTTACAGCACGGTTAATGGGATCAGTAAGCTGAGTTGAGACTGCGTGCACACTTTGCAGCAATGCTCTTGGGAAGGGCATGGATCCGTCTCTTCTCTCTGCCCTAGCCATGGGAAAATAGCAGGAAAGATGTAGCTTTCTAGCCTTGGTTGGCAACCAGTCTATAAGATAGAAAACTGATTCAAAACCAGGATGTGGAGCCCCCCATAAGGCAGCTGAATTCCAACTTGGACTTTCAAATGACAGCTCCTGCAGTCAAGCTAATACCAAATTGTACTGCTCCACTTTCCTCTACATCAGCAGGGCCTAGATAGGAATTGTTCCCCCAGGATCTCCACACATTTTTCCCAGCCTTGTGTCCTGGAGAGGTCATTTCAATATCGTCTCATTGTCTACTGAGACAGGAGGCCTTCTTTACCTCACATATATACCTTTATCAAAAGTTTCACTTGAGTAAGGCAATCAGAAAGGCACAGATTTTGACATAATTTGAGGTTCATTTACGAGGTACATATTTTTGGCAAAAAATCGCCCACAGCCTCTTCTTTGAAGTTTTAATTTCTGATTTTTCTGCAAGAAGATAGTCATAAATAAAACAGATAAATTCAAAATCAATAAATAAAAATCCAAAAAAAGAAGTCATGATATGAATAATTCTAAAATCTAAGAGAAAACAAATTGGTCATTGATTGGAATAAAGGATGAGTTAAGGGTGTTATTCAGATTTCTGTCTACCATGTGAGCCTTGGTAACTCAATTGGTAAGAGCAAACTCAGCTAAATAGCACTCCCATTTGGGGGTGGGTTCAAATTCCACCCAAGGCCCATCCTTCATTTTCCTATCAGGGAAAGTAAATCAGTCTGAGCAGAACCTTATTTCTATTTGAAAAGACTTGGAGAGATCTGTGGAATGGAGTCTTTGAAAGAGAAGTCAGATCCTAATTCTGGTCATGGAATTGAAGTCCTTCTGAAAGGCATGTTCCTGAACCTGAATGTCCAGGTTTATAATGAACTTCTATTGGAAAAATAATGCAACACTCAATACAATAGCACTTTATTAAAATACAATCACATTCTTATACAGTTTTTTTTTTTCATTTCCACAAATGGCATCAACAGCCACAAACAAATGTCAACAGAATCAAATATAAATCGACCAAATTGTCATTTCTGTATCAACAATAAAGAAAATTTCATGATAATATATATTTTTATAAATGAAGAAAACAGAGGACAAAATGAACAGAAATGAATTAGAAAAGAAAACCAAATATCTTTGTTATTGGACCCCCTTTTTTTAACCATTGCAAAAAAGCAAAAAAATAACAACAAAAATCAAAATTCTATAAAGCAGATCATACCACAAAATCATTTAGAAAAAAAAAATGCTTTCATTCAAGAAATTGAATCAAACTCAACACTTCAAAATTGAAGATTGAAAAAAACAAATTTGAACTGTAGGAGAAATATCTACCTACAGCCAAAAAAAAAAAAATTGAGTCTCATCATATCACCTCTGATATCATTTTCCTTTTACTTCAGTGAATAGGAAAGCCAAAAATCATATTTCTACTTTCCAACACTTCCAATAAGCAGATCTATTAGAGAAGTAATGGGAATTTCTTCTGATGTAGAGAATGGCTCAAATTGGGGACAGCAAAGTTTTTAGGTGGAAGGGCTTGGACAGAGCTGATCCCAGCAAATGATCTGATAGATGTGTATAATTTTGTCTCCGCATTATGATGCTGTAGGGCACAAACAGCAACATGGTTTGGTTTGAGCAACTTGGAAATGCAGGCTTTGTATAATATGACCAAATGAAGATTAATGACAAATTAATCCCATCTATAGAAATAACAAATCCTACAACCTGAAGAGGACTGGAGAATGCATTGGTCAAAATGTAGAGAAACAAAAAGAAGGAATGTACAGTAATATGAAGTAAACATTCAATGCTGTATGAATATTATCAATTTTTGACTACTGTTTTTCTATATCTTAATTCTTTAATTGTTTATATTTATCAAAACTCAACTCACACTGTTATTTTATGGCAGTGAGTGAACAGCGCAAATCAGAAATAAAGAATAAGCTTACAGTGAGACTTGAACTCACATTCCTTTTGCCGCTGTGAAGCCTGGTTAAATGCACCGGCTGTTCTACCATCTGAGCTACCAAAACTTTGATGGCTTGTAGAAGATTAAATCCGACGTTTAACCTTACTCTCTACCCTGATCTCTCCAGTACCATGTTTGTTTTGGCTTCTGTACTGGTAGTATCAGTATAGAAAAAATTAAGAAGAAAAATAGTAGTCAAGGAGTTAATAATAATGGTTTACAATATGTCATACAATAAAAATAAAAAGATAATTCAATAGAGTATTTAGTTTTCTATTATCACAGTCCAGTTAAAATATCTACTCAGTTAAAACTGCAAACAATATTATGTAAAATGCTCATAGTTGAAATAAATAGAGTCTAAGAAAGTGTTATTGATTCCAGGAAAAGTTGAAAAAAATGTGATATTTTAGTAGTTAAAACATAGGATTAGAGGACAAGTAGTCGACTAGTATTTGTTGCTGGATTGATTTGTCTCTGACTTTAAGATCAGAGCATGTAGAGATTCTTCCGTTGGGGATTACAAATAGTGAGCAAAGTCCTACAATATGAATGTGCAGGAAAAATGAGTTGTCATATATCTAACAAGTCATAGAGGTTCAGAGTGACCGAACAGTTAATGGCATGGAAAATGGAATTGGTGAACTGAGTTCAAACTCCGGCTGAAACAATTTGTGTTCTCTTTGCATTAATACCCTTGGGAAAGGTATGAATATATATATTCTTTCCTACCTCCCAGCTACGGGTGAATAATAGGGCAGACTGGGCCCTCTAAGTATAGTTGGCAACCAGTCTAGAAGGTAAACAACTCTGATTCCCTAACCAGCCTGAAGATAGTTGTGCTCCCTCTTGACCTTGACACACCCATGATGTGATGCCCCAACCACCCTGCACTACATTGTTAAGGAATGAAATAAAAAGCCTCCTGTTGAATATCCAGCAAATCAATGGAAGTTATGAGAATCTGATTTAATAAGACTGAAGGAAATGTGTTGTCTGCAAAAAGCATTTACACTTTCTGGTAGTACGGGTTATACAAGAACAATTGGATTGACCGTGGGATGAAAAACCTACTAAGATGAAGGCCAAGAGAGAGTAAAGCCTAAGGTCACAACCTTTGTCGCCTAAGATTGTACTTGCAAGAAAACTAACAAAATTTTTTTAGAGTAAAAGATCATGTGATTGTCATATGCAATGACTGATCTAACAAATTCTGCACAGGAAATCTCTTCTCAGTGAAGAGAAACTAATTAGAAGGACTGAAGAGAAGGAGAGACTAGAAATAAAAGCAGCAGCAGTTTTTAATCCTGAATTAAGGAACAAACATAAAATGTCTAAAAAGGAAAAGATGGTCAATATTTGAATTACATAATATTGTAGAAACATCTTTAATTTTTGGTATCATTAAGTCTTTTCATAAAAAGAATTTGTAAAGGGTCTTGCAGTGTTCAATTAAATGGTTGAGGTTATTCATCATTAGATCAATTTTTACTGGTAATAAGTGATATCTTTGTTTAACAATTCATTAACATTCTTTTCTCTCCTCCCACTTCCTATAGAGTCAGTTACTCTTATAGTATCAGTAACAGCAGTTAATCAAGTCAGTTGTTGTACCCTTTTGATAACTATTAGTAAAGTGATAGGTCATAGAATGTGGTGTAGGTTAGTAATTTGGGAGCTGATAGAAAACAGCTTTATATGAGAGTACATATCAACATTGATCTTAATGGATTTGTTCGTCCAAAAAGCCAATACGGTTCTTTTTTCTTTCTTTCAGAGGCCAACCAACATCGTCACTTTCAGCATTTTACTTCCCTTGAAATTGTAAATGTGATTATGCATATAAATTTTATTTGCCTCTCATTAATACTAATTCTTCAATTCCACTCTGGCGTTATCCTACAGCTTCTCGTAAATCTTGTACTGGTCAGTGCGGCATTAGGTCTCATAAATAGGGAGACAACTCCTCCTCAGAATACTGATTTGCAATGTGATTTCACTCCCCTGATTTGAAGATAATTATCATGTTTGATACGTTGGACAATATTCATTCAATATAAAAATGTGACAAAAATACAAATGGCAGTAGAGTAGTTTTTTCTCTTTTTTCTTATGTCGTGTTCTGTGTCTGGTGAGTAGGAAAAAAGAAATTTTCAAAACAATCATCATCATTTATATGATAACAGCCATGTCTGTCACAGCAGTAGCAGCCATCATGAGTCAGTCGTACACTTATGAGAAATGTCAACAAAGTGACAGGTTATGGACTAGTAATTATAAAACAATCACATAATAATCAATTCAATTACCAAAGACTTACTATTGAAAAATTTCAAGTGATAACAATATAAATATAACTATATGTATATAAAAAAAGAAACCCTTCATGATTCTATTATCAAGTAAGTAGTATGACTTGAATCTGTGATCCCATTTCTCACATGGTATTCTGGGGAGAGCTAACAAGACTGGATCTTTCTCTCCACCTAGTCAGTAGTTTTGTATTAAGTAACAGGGACAATTTGTTTGGTGTATACTTTTCAATAATAATAAACCTTTGTCCTCTTAAAGATTAATTTTTCTGATAAGTGATGTTTTGTTTAATTGAACCTACATAGATATTTTTGTGCTAGAATATTATTTAACAAGCCAAGATTTTTTTTTTACTGTGGCCATAAAAATGGAATGGTGGACATTTTTCCTCTTTTTCTTATGTGAAAGTTCCTTTACTAAATGAAAAATGATGTGGAATAAAAGTTTCTTGGTTAAAATATCAGGAAAAATGTAGTTTCTTATTTTCAATTAAATTTGCATTAAGCTTACTTTCGGGTGCCTTTTTGATAAAAGCTAAGTAGTACAGCACAGGAAATAATTTTAGACAACCCCTGTGTCACATACGAAAGAAAGATCTGACTTGTATCAGGCAGATAAAGTAAATGGAAAATATCCCGAGTTATCCCACTTGATGTTATTAATTGGGAAAATAACAAGTAATAATAATTGAGACAATAAACAATGAATAATGCTATTTGTAATGAAGATAACAATTGGTGATAATTTCTACAAAAAGAAAGATAATACTAAATCCAATTTGAACACAGAATAATAATCATAATACAAAAAGGTTCATATTTTGAGTATAAAAATGCAGTGATAATAACTTTGATAAAATGTAACACTGCTTTGCTAACAAATGTAAAGGCAAGGATAAGAAAAACAATGAAACTGTTGTATGGTGAAAAGGGGCAAAACAATCAAAAATGAAATGAATAAGAATAACATTGGGTGTATTGGAGAAACAGACTCTATATACCTTCCAAGGGCAGTGGAAGATCTACGTAATCCATAATAAAGGAAGCAATGAAAAAGAAAAAAAAAAGCAGCCACTCTTGGATTTGTCTTTCACTTTCCTGACACCATTTTTCTAATTCAAAAAAAGGGTTTTTTTTAAACACGTTCAGCAGTAAAAATCACAAGGGAGCAAAACAAAAAATCACTACCTCAAAAATAGCCTTAAATTTTTCTACTATACCAAATTCCTATGGTGCCTTCAAATTGTTAATATCAGAGGTAATTTTCTAATCAAGATCCTAATTATGATGCATATTTTTTTTTGATATGACTAATTTTAAAAGCACACATATGCACAAGTTCTTTCTTCGCAACGACACAGGATATAAAAAAAGCCAGCGGAAAATTTCATATTAGTACTGATTTCTAGTGTCTAAAGCAGATATAAGCAACCACAGACTTGTGGGCCAGATTTACAGTGACCTTTTTTTGTGGTCTGTGGCCAATCTAGGCATTTATTCATAATTTTATATTATTTTTCTAAGAAAGTCAATTTCATAATATTTTTGGTAAAAATACTATTGTCTTGGCTTGATTAATCAATAATATAATAATTGTTACTCATGTTAGTCTAAAAAAGAAATCAAATATGTTTTCTATAATACAATCAACATTTTTGAATTGCATGTGGTCCAAATAAAGATGAGAAATGTCTTATGATGGCCGTATAAATCAGAAAGATTGCCCATGCCTGGTCTAAAGTAACAATTAGCCCAACTTCAGCTAAGAACTCCTTCTGAACTTCAACTTTTTTGAAGTGACCTCAGAAGACTTTAATAAGAAATAATGAAATGAGATAAAGAATAATCATTTAACATCGTCAATGAAAAACAAATATCAGAGTCACAGGGTGCTGAATTGCCCAGAGGCACAGGGAATATTCAGCTATTTAACTTCTATCAAGATATCAATTATCTTGATATTTTTTTATCAGCTGATGCATTGTTAACCATTATTAATTTGTGACTAGTATTTCTTTCTGATTAATTCTAGTTGCCTCACAACTCAGACAGTCAAATGACACTGAGTAAACAGGGCAGCTTGTAAATAAAGAATTAGCTCTAGGCAGCACTCAAACTTGCATCCTTTTATCTCAAGAATCCAGCCTGAAAACAGCAACTGCTCTACTAATTGAGCCACCAGAGCTTTTACGATTTTTCTTGCTTACCTATTAGTGTTAGCAGCAAAATACAGCAACCTTGAGATCTTTCTAAGACCACATCTATACTAATCCTATCATGAAGAAATCACTTTTCTCTAGGGGAAAAAAACTATCTAAAATAAAATCTCAGAGATAGAGGTAGAAAGAAAATTTACTGGATAGGGGTAGAACAATGCAATTTTACAAGAACACAAATGTACTGAATGCCACTTTGAAGTAGCTTTGCTGCCTCTGAGCTTTCTGCACTCAACCTGAGCAATGGGAAGTCTTGGAGCTACAAAGAACCAAAGAATAAACACATGCAAAATCACATTTTACATTGGTTTATTCAAACTGTTCTCCTCATCTTGATTATTTTCATATTCACAACGTTTCAAAGACTCTACCCCCCAGCCTTCTTCAGGTCCCTGAACTTTTAACTAGTGGATTAAATATAGGGTTCTGAAAACATTACTGAATACCACAGGTATCTGAAGAAGAACGGAAGGTATAGTAGCTGTAACATGGATATCAAAACAACCAATTTGAGGACAATAGTTTGAATATATCGATGTAAAATGACAATTCCTTGCCTCAGAAATTAAGACAAAAAAGTTGAATTTGTCAGAGGAAATTTTAGGAAACAAACAGCAGAAAGGGAGTATCACTTTTTAAAGAATTAGACCTTTACAGATTTAAATATTACAAAAAGAAAAAGGAATATTTTTTAGTCATGAATAAACAGATATAAATATATAACTAAAAAAAGGGGTATTTTTTTTTTCATAGATAAATAGATATAAATATATAACATAAAAAAGAGGAATATTTTTTCATGGATAAATAGATATAAAGATATAACCAAAAAAAAAAAAATTAATAGAGGAGTATTTTTTTTATAGATAAACAATAAAGTCAACATGTGCAAATATGAAGGTGTATAAAAAATGATGCCTGTCTGTGTTGTTGATGTGCTTTTCCATATTGTAAACACTTCAGAAACCAAAAAAAACACTTTTCACATAAAACAACATTTGGTTTTCCATGAAATAAGGATTTGTTTCACATTCTTTCCGAAATTTCTACTCAAAAGATCGATCATAATTTTCATTCCATCAACAAATACCAAAACTCAGTATAAAATATAGAATAAATAGAGATACAAGTTTCCCAACAGATATCCCTCCCCCTCCCCATTTTGAAATTTGTTCGACCGAGGAAAAATCTGATGAACAGGAATGTATAAAAATCTGAAAAGACATTCAACAAGAGTAAGAGAACAGTTTCCTCGGATTTTCATGATTGAATTTTTTCAGTAAGTCAAAAAGACCTTCATTTAAAGACAAAGGTTTGGGAGGCAGAAACCAACAAGTAGGACTAAAGTCGGGGGAGGCAATTGCCTGACAATTTGGGGGGTAATGTGACAACAAAAACACCTACAGATGTAAGCATGAATATATATATAAACCAAATCAAAGTGTACCTACACACACACAGAGATATATCAGCAGACAGATGCATCCATACAAGTGTGCATACATTCATCTGTGTGTGTGTGTGTGTGTGTGTGTGCAGATGGAAACCAATGTAAGACAAATGCTGATAAAAATAAAGAAATAAGCATTGTATAAGCAAAAGAGAACTTAGTTCCTGCTCGGTCTTTGGTTGACTTGCTCAACACAGCAGCAAGGTCAAAATTAACCTTAGTAAGGTTTGTCAAAATTAACCTTACGGAATAATGGACGAGAAAAAGGTCCGTCTCCACCTATCACAGAAATGCATTCTCCCCCTTTTTGTTCTTTTTTTTTTTTTAAATCTTCTTCATAAAATTATTTGTTGAGATTTGAAATGAAAATCTTATTTCTTTGGTGCAGTTTCCACTTAATTTCATTTTATTTCTTTTTTTTTGCTCACTCCTCAGAATTAATCCAGAAGGGAAATGACACAGCCAGGTGTCTTTTTGTCTCTCTTCAGTTAAATTGTGAAAATAAAATCTTTCTAAGAATTGTTCCACCTCCAGGAGGGTGCCGGTTTATAAAAAAGAGAGAGTGACTGTTTAAGCACAAGCAGCCACCGTTACCACAGGGGTCAGCTGATTCCAACATCCTTGTCCCTGTCTGTGTCACAGAGCGTATTATAGCAGTCTAGTCAGCAACGAGTGCAAGCTACTGTAACCCCTGCATCACAGCGTTGGATGGACATGTTCTCCTCAAAAGGCTCCCACATGTTCTTCAAAGGATCAAAACTTTCCACGGAATCAAGAAGGGTATTACCATCATATCTGGAACAAAAACAAGCAGACTTGAAAGAGAAAATGCAGAATTATATCCAGGCTGTGATTAATTATCTACCACCCAGGCCTCTTGTTGAGCTTGAATGAGGTTTCCCCTGACTTAGCCCCACCTTTTGTTGAATAGAATAAATTGACATTAAGTCATGTAAATAACCTTTATCATTGTTCTATGTATAGTGCATTGCATGTATAATATCTTAAAGCTATAAGAATCAATTACATCCTTTTTGTTGATTTATTTTTCATTTTCTTCTAATTTGTACTTCAAAAAAACTTTTGTGTTTTTTGGTTAACAAAAATGTCAATAACTGCATGTAAATCAACAGATCAAAGACAAAAACATTTGCAAAAAATACTGAAATATCATTCAAAATACTCACATATACACTTAAAGAATTTTTGTACACTCAATTGAACCATTTTGTTTTGCTCTCAGGCCTTCCTCCCTTGTGGGCCTCTAGGGTTAAGCCTACTCAGACTAATGGTTAATCTGCCACTGTATCCAAATTAATTACATACTTGACATTGTTCTTTATAACAACAAGACACCAACAATGCTAACAAGTTACCCTAACTGGTTGAATAAGACCGTAAACGTTTCTTCATCTCACAACGAATAAAAAGAGAAGATGTTTACCCTGCCACAACAACCAGCTTTCCTCTAAGTACGCAGGCTCCAACATAACACCTTGGGACTGTCATGTTCTGCACCGATGTCCAGTGGGCAGTATGGATGTTGTAACTTTCAACACTGGACAGGTGATTGTTGCCATCGTAGCCTCCACACACATAGATCTGGTCATTCACTACAGCTACGCCAGCCCCTAGATGCAAAAAGAAAATTAAGAGGTTTGAGCAAAAAGAAAAGAAACGTAAGTTTTGAAACTCAAAGAGGTTCATTTAAAGCCTATCATGAAAATATCTTCATTTGTCACTGACGGGATGTATTCACGAGAAAAGAAAGAAATTCCACAAACATTTTTATCATTTACTTGAGACAGATATAAAATCAACTTATTTGAAAATCTTCTAGACATATGATTTCTTTACGCCATATTGAATCACCACAGCTTCACACATGGTCTAACCAACCAACCAACCAACCAACCAACCAACCAACCAACCAACCAAATGGACAACAGAACCTTCTCTCTTTAAGTGTCTGTGCTTATGTGGGTGTCCCCACATACTCCTGGTCACATTTTGGGGATTACAACCTTGAAAATTTGCATGAGCATATCACTAAACACGATCTAAAATTGGGGAAGGGGGTCAAAAAAATGCTTTTGTTGGTCTCTATGATCATTTTGAACCAGAAATGACCTAATCTTGTGCTGTTATTTTCTAGATAATTTTAGATAGAAAATCTATTTTTATTTATTAGATAATTTTGGATAACTTTTTTGATAATTAGTTCCAGTTCACACACAGGCCATGGTGATTCATTCATTTATGTATATTTCTTATAGTTTTTATATACTAATCATAGCAGTAATATTATATGGCATCGAGCTATTGGTGAAGGATAAGTTTAAGAATTAGATTTTGTTTTCTGCCAGCCACAAGAGCTCTAGTTCAATCATAGGCAGCTTCCTGAGGTAAGAGATGCAAATTTGAATCTATAGACTTTACTTTATTTCTTATCAGTGCTGTTTACTCACTGTCTCTGAGTGAGATTGCAAAAAGCAACTAAAAAAATTCAGATGAAAGAAAATATGAGTCTGGTTAGTTATGCAGTGGAAATCACCATCTGACCAGCACCTTTTGGCAGTATGACATGTTGACAGTGATCAATTAAAAAATTGGAAAAAGGAAGATTAATAGATAAGTTTACTTCTTTTGCCTTTTGTTGGATCATTAAAAAGTCTGAATTTTCAGAAAAATGTGTAAACACAGCCAGACAAAAACCAAGTGACAAATTTAGCATTAACTTACATAGCAAATCTACCTCCGCCTCTAAGAACTTATTTTTTAGGGGAATTTAAAAAAAAAGAATGTTTTCTCTAGAAATAGTAAGGAGTAAATGTTTCAATATTCAGCCCTGTAGCTCCATAGGCACAGCCTGTACATGTGACACATACATGCATAGCCAGCCAGTTGAAAACTGAAGAAACCTATGTTGTCAGTTTTAGATGATGATTTCTAACTTCATCAAAATTCAAAAATAAATCTGATTGCAAATGTTTCAAAAATTCCAAGAAATGAAAAGGATCCTGGATTGAACATAGAAACTATTATACAAAAATGCTTAATTTAAATACATAAAAATGAAATAAATGAGATTTTTTTTTGGATATGAGTATTTTGAGTTTCTATGTGTTGAGGTCACAGCAAAACACCAAAAGGGCTGATCACTTAAGTATGTGAAATGTTGCTCACCTGATCGTCGTGTTGACATGGGAACAATGGCCGACCAATGTTCAGTTTCTGGGTCATAGCATTCTCCAGAATCCAGCAGATTAACACCGTCATATCCCCCTATACAATAAATCTTATCCCGTGCCACCACAAGGCCTGCACCCTCACGACCGACAGCCATCCCACTCAAAATGTTCCACTGATCCAGAACTGGATTATATGATTCCATGCTTGTATGACGAGTGTAACCATCAAATCCACCACAAACATAAATTCGACCTTAAAGAAATTGAAGAACATTGACTAATACTTGAATTTCTAGGGAAGATGCAGCAAAGCTAGATTAATAATTTGTGTAAATTAAACATGGTTGGATTACTATTAAATAATTACTTACTTAATTGATTACTATTAAATTACTAAATCAGATGTCCATGGTTCAAATCACTGTCTAGTACAAACTTTTATGTTTACTTTCAAATTGAACATTTCTTTCCCATTCTTGTAATAAATGGTCAAAGAATGAGAACTTATAGAGAAAAATTCAGTCAGGATTCAGTTAACATCATCATTTTTGTTGAAAAGATTTTTTCTAGATTAATTTCATATACCTCCAATCAATAAGACCAATCTTTCTTCCAGAAATTTGTTAGAAAGAGCCAAAGAAAGTTGGTTCTTTTTATTTATAAAAACTTATTATTAACACGTATGTCGTAGTTGACTTCTAAAATATGGGGCATATTTATGTCCAAGCAGTCATAGAAACTATAGGATATATTTGTTGCAAGAGTCTCAAAAAGGGTTAAACAAGATTATATTTGATTTGTAGTCACTTATCAGAGAGAAGATGAAAGGATGCAAAGGACATTTTTTATAGAAAAGTCAAATAAAAGACAAGACACTGAACAATAATTAAATTTGGAAACCAAGAAAAGCAGGGTTCACCTTTATGGACGCAGGCTCCAGCTAAACCTCGGTGTTGATTCATAGGGGCTACATTCTGCCAGAGAGGCTCATCACTTGTCAAATCCAAGCATTCTACTGAGTTCAGCCTGGCCTGGCCATCATAGCCACCAATTACATATAATTTGCCATTCAAAGATGCAGCAGATACATAACGTCGAGGCTTCATTAAATTCTGAAAGAGGGAAAAACTTGGATTTATTAAGGCTGATGAATTGATAAACAGTTTTTGCATTTTGAACTATCATATTTTTAAAAAAAAGAAAAAATAATGGAAGTTTGTTAGTAAGCAAAAAATTGATCTACATAATGAACAATGTGATTTTTTCTGTTTGTTTTCCCATTGCTAACAGTGTTCAGGGCTAACATCCCCTTTAACTACCAATGGAATAAGCCATAGTGAATAACTATACATGAGAGTAGGAGATATCAAGATCACTTTCAAATATCAGGTCTGAAGTCAGTTATTTCAGTTTTCCATTTCTGGAGTGTGCTAACTAAGACTATATGAGCTCACAAAACTAAGAAATAGTCTATCCATATAAACAACAGTGTGACTTTTCTGTTTATTTCTTTGTTTCTCTATCCATGATACATGATAAAAATGAGATAAAATTTATTGAATATATTGAAAAAAAAAATATACATGTATTTTTTATTCATTTATATACTAGCTGAGATATCTGGCATTGCCCAGTGAAAAAAACACCAAATACTAGGAAGCAAATGATATTTTATAAAGATTTCATAAAAACTCTGGCCAGGCATGTGAAGCCCCTCTTAAAGATTAATTTTTCTGAAAAATGAGAATTCATTTGTTCACTTTTGGCATTAGTAGTCCACATGTCAAAGTGGTCCATCAGATTCAAATGGTGCCCAGGTTTTTTTATGTTTGGATTTAGATCTAGGTCAGTGACTAATCAATAAGAAAAACATGTTTTATTGTCAGTTTAGGGTTAGATTCTTAAATATTTCTACCAAAGTGGTATTAACACTGATTGAAAGTCACATTCATGGTCATTTATGATGAATGGAAACTAAGGGTGTAGTTTAGCATTATAACTATATTTTAAAAAGAAGCCTTCCTTATAAAACATTTCAATATATCTTTCCTCAAAACTGACAGGTTTCTAGAAGATTTGAAGGTGAAATAAATAGAAAGCACATGAAATTGAAAAAAAAAAAAGTAAAATTTCTTCCAATGGGTTTTGAACTAGGTCTGCTGATTGCATTTACTGCATCTCTAAACACTGGTGTATTGTTTAGTATTATAGCTGCATTGTTTATAGAATTCCCTCCCATAAAAACTACATCAAACCAGCCAAATTTCAAGAGGATTTCAAGGTCTGATAAATTGAAAGCACATGAAATTTAAAGGAATATATCAAAATTTAGTACTTTATAAAATATAGACACACCCAAAATTACATTAGCACTGAGAGGAGGAAAAAGTTTCTCTGTCTGAGTTTGAATTTAGTCTGCCCAATCTATTTACTGAGGCTTTACCTACTCTGCTACTGAACTGGTATGACTTTAGAACTGTGAATTACAGCCCCTCCAAAAAAATTTAAAAGGAACATGTGAGTACACACTTGTTTTCTGAGAGCATGAACAAACAACCCATCATCATCATCATCAGTCTTTAATTGTCTGTCGTTGGACATAGACGTTCCCCAGGATTTGCCACATCTCTCTATCATGGGCGTTGCTGAGCCAGAACTTTCTGAACTTGTTTAGTTTGTCTCTCCATCTTGTATTCTGTTACTCTCAGTTTTGTATGTGATCACTGGGAATCCATGTTGTGAGTCATATGACGATTGGTTGTCTGCCATTCTTGCAACATGACCGGCCCATTGCCATTTAAGTTTTTTAGTAGTTTTTATGATGTTTTGGACTCTTGTTCTCTCCCTGATATACTGTGTCTTGTGATCTCTTCATGTGAGGTTAAGCATGATTCTCTCATGCACGTGTTGCATGCTTCTCAGTTTGCAGGTCTGTCTCTTAGTTAGGTTCCATGTTTCAGATCTATAAGAGACTATCAGGAGGATGAATTGGTTGTGTACTCTTCTTTTTTGGATCAAAGGTATCTTCTTGTTTTTGAAGCTTGAGCTTGCTCTGCCAAAGGCTTGCCATCCTAGAGTGATTCTTCGCTTAATTTTTTTTGTGGGTTTCATAGAGATTCATTGTCCTAGATAGACATAGTGGTCTACTCTCTCCACTTTTGCATCTTTGATTTTGACAGTTGTGTTCTTATTCTCGACGTGGTTGTTGCACATGATCTTCGTTTTACTGAAGTTTATGTGTAGGTCGACTTTCTTGCTTTCTATGTTTACTTCATCTCGCATTAGTTGGAGGTCGTGTGAGTTCTCTGCAAAAAGGGCAATGTTGCCTGCAAATCTGAGGTTGCTCATAGAGCACAAAACTTGTTTTTGTATAATTCAACTTTAAAATATGTGCTGAAAGCAAATTGTGATTTTGATTTGCCTATTTTCTGAGGCTTTAACCACTCAGTTATTGTACCACCATAAAGTTGAAACTTACAGCGCAAAAATAATTTCTAAAAAAAGTATGTTCAAATAAATAAAGGAATAACCCTCCCCAGATGTTGCAGATTCAAAATATACATATAGCTTGATTTCATATATCTAACTCTAATAGTTTTTGAGAAAATCTCAGATTAAAAAAAGACACCAAGAAAATCATTTTCAACAGACTTGTTTTCCAAGAGCAGACCCCATAGAAATCTACAAACTTGTTTTTGTGAAATTCAATGTTGTTGTGAGCTGATGATTTCCCCTAAAGTGAGGGTCCAGTTTAGCATTATGACTACACTGTGAATAGAACACTCCCCTAAAACTTGAAAAAATTATTTCATCAAAACTGACAGATTTCCATGAGGTCAAATAGTTCAAAATCATATAAAACTGAAAGGAAAAAAAGAAGAGTTTGAACTTGGTCCACCAATTCAATTTTCCAAGGTTCTAATGACTAGGCTATAGAACCACTATGACTTAAGGATCTAGCTTGAATAGTTTTTGAGAAAATCTTAGATGAAAAAGATACAAAGAAAATATATTTTTGGATAGACTTGTTTTCTGAGAGAGCGAATGTAGACCTCATAGAAATCACTGATTTCTGTTTTTTGCAAAATTTGTCCTAAGCTATAGGTAATCTGAGACCTGCTGATTTGGGACATGTCTTTGTTTCTAATCTGTGAAGTGTAGTTCTCAATATCCTAGAGAAAAACCACACACATACACATTAATGCTTTATGATATAGTTATATATATATAAATTCAGATATGTCTGTGGATTTTTTCACAGGGTCATTACTAATATCCAGTAATGAGGACAGTTCTTCTGTCTAAAGTTATGAATCTATTGACAAGGCAAAGTTTATTCTTTGTTGTACCTGGCGAAGTGGACGAAAAAGATATTTTTCTCACTTACAGGTAAACATTTCCATTTGGACATCTTTGGATCATACATTTCCACTGTGTCCACAAGATTTTGATGTGACCCAAAACCTCCAAGGATGACAAGGACATCTCCACTTCCTAAAAGTCAAGAAGAAAAATCAGTTACTCTTACTTTGCTGAGACGCAAAATAAACAGGATCTTGAAGCAGGTCTGGTGAGACATTCAATAAAAACCGTCATGTGACCAATGACCATGTTTGGAGTGATCAATCAAAAAATTTGAAAATAGGATGATCAATGAATAAGTTACTTCTCTCGTCCATTGTTTGGCAATAATCACTAATAAAAGTCTGAATTTTCAACAAACAAACATGAATGCTGCTGGACACAAACTAAGGGAACAATTTAGCAAAAACTTACATTGCAAATTGAACCTCTCTACTAAAAACTCATTTAATAGGGGAGGGATTTTCAAAATAATTTGGAAACATTTTTTCTAGACATAATGAGTAAATGTTCAAATTTTCAGCCTTCTAGCTTCATTGGTGTGGTCTGTATGCTTGATATATATATATATATATATATATATATATATATATATATATATATATAGCCAGCTAGTTAGGGTAACTAAAACCTATGGTGACAGTTTTTGATGGTGACTTCAAATATTTCAAACTCAAATCATGAAGAATAAGTGAGTCAGTTAAAACAAATAAACTATCAAGAATGAGAGAAATGTTCTCTATTAAATGCTAAACAGTGACGTATTTAGAGAAAGTCTCCGGTCCTGGAGATGGCTTCTTACCATATCGTGGCTGCGTCCTGAGCCCATACATGCAACTTCTGAGGTCAGGACGTAGGTGAAATTTTTTAGCTTCATCCACAAGATCACGGCATTCATGACATCGACGCACCAAGGGCTATACAAAAAAAGAAAAGATATCAATTAAAACAATAAATGAAAGAATTTGTATACATTAACAGTTGACTTTCAAATGCCTTGTATAAAACTTTTAACATAAAAATTCCTGTGTTTAGCGGATACATACAAACTGAAACAACTACTTATACCCATATATATTTACAACATGTATGAATTATTTCAATAAATAAAATTGTTCCCAAGAAGCTTTTTTCATCAGACATTCTTCAGAGTAAGAAATGCCAGACAGTGATCCTGATTTGAAAGAATTATGATTTAAAAAATCAAATCATAATCATTGTATTAAGGCATGAGGCTTTTGATTGTTGATCTAAAATTTTGTACTACTAGAAGACTACATAAAAATGTGAGAAAAAAAAAAAAATCAATTTACATAATGAACACTGACTTTACTATTTGTGAATTCCACTTAAAGGGAACAATTTTGCTAATAACAAAATCATTTTAAACAATTGGATAAGATCAGTCACTTTTTAATATAACTTCAGATGAGATTGATAAGAAATTTTCGTTTATTTACACCATGAACAGCATTGAAGTAGTGAACTATTATGTTTTAAAATATATAAGAGAATGAGAAGAAATCACTCAAACTCCACAGAAACATGGGTAGATATTTTGTGAAATGCATTACGTGATCCAGTATATATATATATATATATATATATATATATATATATATATATATATATATATTATAGTTTCTATTATACGAATATCATCTCATAGAAATTTAAATATATCTATGAATAAGTAATAACTAGTTGAAAATAGAATAATTTTTTTTGCATGCAAGTGATAAAATGAAAATGCACAAAATTTTATTTTGGGGGATTAAAATATGAATGGTCTGGACCAGGTTTCATAATAATCCAACATAATACGGCTGAGAAAATTGATATTTAGCATTACTAGTTGTAATAGTAGTAGCAGGAGGAGGGAGAGGATATGAAAAAGAGGATGGTTCACTCGAAGGTTTGGACTATGTTTCATATCAATCTATCCTGATATGGCTGAGAAAATTGATACTTTACACATTATGGACTGACCAAAAAGTATCTCAGAGATGCATGATCACATCTAGAAAGTCCATTTTAGAACATCTGAAGTCACATGACTCATTTAAGCAGGTTAACATTGCTACCATAATATACTATAATTCAAATATGCCAAAGATTCCCAGATGTCATTAACTCTGTTTCCCAATGAATGCTACTTTTTCTCAGAATTAATCCAGGGAGCATATCTAAATCTGCTTTTATCAACATGGAGAATAGAAACAAAGTAAAGAATTACTGCAGCTTGCCTCTGTATCAATTTTGTCCGTGATGTATTTTGCAGAAAGCAGAGGCAGTCGAACATACTGGAGGAGACGGGCAAGCAGATTTTTCCGGTTCTCAGAGTCAGCTTTAACCCACTTGATGACTGCTTCGAATACAGGCTCTTCAGACGTCACCTGACACCAGAAATGGAATCAAGAAATTGGATCGAATGAAACCATAATCGCACAGAATAATTAAGTATAAAAGTGATGTAATGAAATCTAGAATATTTGAAAGCTTATCCTTGCATACACAAATTGTACAGTTCTAACATATATTTAGGATGATAAAGTTTTTCTGCTTACTGGAAAATACATAGCAAATAAGATTGTTCTTTCGTTTGTTTTTTATAATCTACAGATTTAAATTGAATTTTAATAGAAAGTCTCAGTTCCATCCTCACCAAGAAAATATTTTGCAGACCAAAATTAAAGATGATAATGAATAAACCCAAATTTGTATCATAAGAGGCAGTTATCCTCTTTATGTACAAAGCCTGCCAGTCATTTTTTTTGTTTAACCATTTAAAGTTATCATCTAAAAATCAGTATTTGAGGCTGATTCTTTTCTTGATATCTTGATAATTTTAATCAATGGGGACAATAATTCGCACTTAGAAAGAGAGAGAAAAGCTTTCTCACCTGAATGTCATCACTTCGAATCAGACGTTCAACTTCTTCAACTGGCAAAAGTTTGAATTCTTCATTTTGGATGATCTCATCAAAAACCTGCACGCTGTATTGCTCTGCGGCATTCGATAATGTCACACAGCCATGACTCTCAGCAAAGATCTTAATCCCTAAACAGTTGGTTGGATCCAATTGCTTCTCAAGAAAGGCACTGCACGCTTTTTTAACACCTGTGGAACAATGGGAAATAAGGGAAACATTACAAGAACCTGAATACTAAATCCAATGATGATTGAACTCACTACAATGACAATGGTCTGTAAGAGTTTCAACCATTACTCTAAAGCAGGTGCCCTATGTGTGTGTGAGTGAACCTTTAGCACTTTGTATTCTTATTTCAAGGGTACCAAGATTGAATGCACTTGTTAACTTTAAAAGCCCAGAACTAGTATGTCTGTTCATGTATTACTGAAACTGATACTGAAACTGATACAAAAACACAACCTCAAAATTCAACCACACAAACATTTGGTGATTGGAGTAGCCTGTAATGGCAGAACAAACTTTAGATAAAATTGACTGTGAATGCAGAGTCAAAATTATTGTCTAATAAAATTGTATTTATATACATCCTCATTCATGTAAATATCATGCATACATACAGACATGAATACCACAGAATAAGTGGGCAGTATTAAATAAGAACTTGTGTAAGTCTAAAAAGTCAGCAACATGTTCAGATTTGCTGAATCTCTTATACCTAGTATGGTCCGAAATACCTCAAACTGCAATTTCAAGACTTATTAATCCTATGCCAAGATGGATAGCTGCTCTTAAAACAGCTAAAGGAAAGTCAAAACCTCATACTGTAAATGCTCTAATTAAGATAAGCAAAACTCTTGATGTCTATCTACTTCTTGCAGGTCTCTGTAAAAACATTTTGGATGTGTTGCCTATTCTGAGGAAAGATGTGCACACATTGTGATGTATGCAGGTGAATACGTGTTTTTCAGCAACGTATATATTTATATATATGAGGAAGACCCCCTCCATAAGAATAGAATTTGAACGTAGCACACAAACTAGATGTGGTTGCACATTGCATCTATAGGTGTCACAATTCCACACTATTCTGAACCAGCCTGTCATGTGATATGGTTCTAGATTGACTGATCTCTTTCCTGTGGCTTTTTTTTTCTAGTGTTAGCTAATATTTTTTGTTTCCTTATATTAGGGCATGAATTCAAAGGATTGATTTTTTTTGTCCTCTTTGTGCAAATGAGGCACAAATTTTGCAAAAACTTGTCCCATTTTAAAGGATTAAAAAACAATTGTTTGAATGTGTGCCATGATTTGAAGGAACAAGTTCAAGATGACCTGGTTTCTTTCCAAAAGTTGTGACCAGGGATGAGTCTTTAATTCTGGTTATACTGCGATACCTCCTTGTATATGATATAAGTATTCATAGATTTACTTGACCGTGCCTTCACATATGTCTCAATATAGTGCATATGTACTTACCAGTGAGCTGAAGCAAACAAGCAGCAGGCAACAATTCCTGCACATTTCCAACATTAACACTGACTGTTTCTGTATAAATGAAATCAAGCAAGATTTGCATCACAGCAGCTGAGATGCCTTGGATGTGGATGGTGGATTCTCGCTTTTCAGTCATCTACAACAAAGAAGTAGACAACTGACATTTGCAATAATAGAAACAAAGCTGGTGGCGGTAAAATATAAGAAGCAAAGGGAAGGTAATTCGAAAAAAGTTTATAAAGAGGTTTGTGGTGATTAATTCGAGATTTTAGTTATAAAATCATTGATTAGAATGAATGTTACTTAAAATAAATGATACCTTTACTTTACTTCTTGTTACTTTCATTATATCCTTTGACATTTTGTATTTTATCACAACCCAAAACAAGGCAGAGAAAACAGGAAAAATAAACTTTTTTTTTCTTGTAAAGAATCTGTATTTGAAACAATTTTGAAACATAAATGATGGAAATCAGTTTACCTTCATTTGATAAACAAAAACGTAATTTAGTAAAACTCATACACAGCTGCTGCTGATGTGAATAAGCATCATACTAAAAGTGATCATTAAAAAAGTCTGAATTGAAAAAAAAATTGGAGTGAATGCTGTCAGCTGAAGGCCTTATTTAGTAAAAACTTACATTGCAAATTGGTCCTCTCCACTAAAAACCTACTGAGGATAGGAATTTTCAAAAAACAAAAACAAAATGTTGTTTCTAGACATGATACATACATACATACATAGGCAGGCAGCCAGACCAACTTAAAAACTGGAGAAACCTACATTGACTGTTTCTAATAAATTGAGATAATTCTGATTACTTTCTTATATTTCTCTAATTACAGAAAAATTTATGATAGGAAAGTTTCTTTTGATACAATTGAATTCTATCAAAATTTTGACACCTGTTGTCTTGGAGTGTGAATTTGTGTTTTAATGTTAGACTTTCAAACTAGGAAGGGTCATTGTAATTCTTGACTGTCAAAGCAACAGAAAAACAAAAACATTCTCACCTCATTCGTGAACATAGCACAGAAGTAATCACTGCAGGCCGCGAGTACAATTCTGTGGGCAGGAAAATCCACGCTTTCAACACGCAAGGTCACATCACACAACGTATGGGTCTTACGCAGCATGTTCATTGTGGTAAGGATGGATTTGGCATGACAGTTTGTGAATAGTTCACTGGTTGTTTCACTTTCAATATATGACATGGTTCTCTTTAGGGCCTAAACAACAGTCAACCATGAGTTCAATCAAAACAAGGAAAAGTCAGCTCTGGAAAAAAAAAAAGTAGTAAAACATTTATAACCAACAAGTTGATTTTTTTCAAAAAGTTAATTTTTCATTGAACAGCCAAATTATTTCCTTTTTTTATAAAAATAGTTTTTAAATTTCTATTTAAAATGTGAAGAAGAGTTGTATATAAGAGAAAGGTAAAGGGTCCTGTCTCTTAAGAGACAACTCCTAATGGAATATCGAAGCTGAAGAAAAAGTCTTGGTTTCTGTTGCATGAGTCAGCTTAGTGATCCTTGTTAGTGTCAAATATGGTTGAGATGAGGACTCTATTTTTACAAGTTTTCATGACCAGACCCTTGGCGGGATGCAAGTCCACTGAAGGGATACCTAATCACACAGCTCAATTAACTGCTGTGTACAAAGGAAAATTTGTCCTCATGAAGAGTTTTCCACACTCTTTATTCATAATGCGAATTAAACCCAGGATTTTCTGTGAGTGAGGCAGATGTGCTAACCATTACACTATCTGAGTGGACATTATAGAAGAATTTTTGACTAATATTTTCTTTCATATTAATCTTAGTTGATTTTCATCACAGCTATTCAGACTGTGAGTCAACAGCAGTGAGTAAACAGTGCAAATTGAAAATAAGGAATAAACTCTTGACTCGAACTTGCATCCCTTTTACCATGGGAAGCCTGCCTAGGTACAGCAACTACTCTACTGATTGTTTTACCAGTGCTTTTATGGTTGACAGAAGATCAAATCTGACAAGCAATCATAAATGAATGAAGAATAAGTTTAAAGGTTGGATTTGATCTTCTGCTAACTATCAAATGTATTTGCAAATGAAACCGAGGCAGAATGGTTGCAGCCCTTTTATCCATAAAGAGTCTACAAAAAATAAACACAAAAGATATTGATGATAAAAATAATTGTCTCTGGAATATACATATATGAGGGTGGATCAATAAGACTTCAGCCTGTAATATAGTTATTAGCAGAATTTTGACCTGGAATTTCAATGGTATAATGTTCAATCTATGTCATTAATATTGGCAGGGGTAAATAAAGGAAATCTCAGCATTATCTCCATCTTTATAACAGATGTGATTATTTTTGCTGTTATGGTTTTCATTGTCAACATAGCTGGGGAAAAGTGGTCAGAAAAGTTAACTAGGGTCAAATCTCTGTTTTACTTGGGAGGGGGTGCCTTAATAAATAAGTAAAGTTACATGTACATTTGATATGTTTTGATAATAAAACATTATCAAAAAAACATTTTGGGGCTCTTCGTTCATCCCAACCAAAAACTAATATCCATAATTTCAAAAAGAGAGAAAATAGAAAAAAGAAAAAAGATTAACTTGCATTTTCTTTTTCTCACTGACTAGAAACTCAATTAGTGTTGTTAGTTATGTTTCAGATCTTAACATTGATCTGATCTTGGAGAATCAAAACATTTGAACTTTTTTCCAAATGGTCAATCTTGTATATCTTTTTGATCGGGTTCCACATCAGTCAAGTTATCAGATTTTTACAGCTTGGTTGAAAAAGAGGCTAATACTGTAAAAAGTCTAAAAGAAGAAAAAATTAGCCATGAAGAGCGTAGTATTTGGGAGTTTCTTCATTAGCCTCCACCTGACCAAAATTTTCATAATCAGGTCGAATTGATATGTAAGTTTATTTCGTTAGTAACCTGTCCCCTCTCAAGATTAAGGTTTTTTTTCTAGTGGTGGGCATCAGCATTTGGGGTATTTTTAGGCAAGAAAAAAAAATGTAAATTAACTTACTTTATTTGGTGGGTGTGGAGACCTTCCGTACTTTGAAATTATGCATGTTAGCTTTTGATGAGGACTACGGAAAAATAGCAAACCTTTTCTTTCACTTTTTTGTAAAATAATTTTACTCAAAAAAAAACAAACATCCGTTTCAGGCTTATACGAAAATTTCTTTTTTGTTTGTTTACGAATTTATTATCTTACCTTCCTATTATGACATAACAATGAAGACATGTCATAAAAACTCTTGAGACTTAATGCTGCCTTTTAAAAGATCTTGAGTTGAGGCTTAAAAAAACTTAAAATTAGGATACTTGAATGACCAAAAATAAATTACCTAATATAATAGCTTAGTGCCGATCCAAACATAAATAACACAGTCAATTTTTATGGGTATTCTAGTTATCAAAAGGGTTAATTTTATTTATTTATTTTTGACGCAATCTCAGCTGTTTGAAAGTGAAAGTAAAAAAGAGTTGCCTCCCCTTTGCTGTGTTGAGATGACGTATACGAAGGAAAAGAAGAAATGTTACAAAAATAAATGATGTTGGACGATATTTAAATAGAACGAATAGATTGATTGTAATTAAGATTCCCCGGGGAAATTTCAGAAAAAAGAAACATCATTCTTGCACTTTTACTCTTAAGATAACATAATTTCAATTTTCTCGAGAAAAAATGACATAACAGTGACACTGAATAATTACCACGCAAAGGTACAAATTAAATGCCAAGAAAATAAACGTTTTTCCACTCATATAAAACAAGGAAGAATCATAGACAATTATTTATTTGCGGACAAAGGAAAAGACATGAATAAGAATTCTTTACAACGGAGAAATCTCAGACTTTGGGCGAGTTTAATAGCAATTGTTAGTTCGAGAGTACAAGCATTTATTAGAGTTTTTTTTTTTTTTTAGAAATACCACTTAGCTCTCCTTATTTATTTAGTTCAATCGTACGAAATGGCAATTTTCACGAAGAAATTGCCAAGAAAAAAAAACAAAAAAACATCCAAGTACTTAATACGTAACATGTAGACCGGAATGGGATTTTTTCAAATTTTCAATCTTATTTGACAATAGCAAAACGATTTCTTACATCATCGTCAGTGAACAAGAACTAAAACAATTTTTAAAAAAATCAAGGTTGAAGAAAGATTCGAGGAAAATTATTTTTTTTGTGTTTTTTTTTCCAGCGTACGAGGGTAGAACTCAAAAAATTAAATGTCAAAACCTGAAGTTAAAGAAAGAAAAAAAAAAATGAAAAAAGAGTAAGAAAAATCTATTATTCATAGCAATAACACGTTTCCTCTTTGGAATGAACATTTCTTGGATTTTGAATATCTTCCAAAATAAATATACAGCTGATGAACACTTTTATTAAAAAATATATATCTGGACATCAGAGGCGTAGCGGAGGGGGTAGAGGACTTAATGAATAGCAACTGCATTTCTAGTAACAAATCTCAAAAAATGTTGGCGGAAGCCCTTTAAGGAGCCAAGTCCCCTGGGCCCCAAATCTTCAGCTACGCCTCAGCTGGATAAAACAAAATAAAATTTGAAGAATGAAAATATCAAGAATGGTATAATCAACCAAAAAACGATCCAAAATAATATTTAAATGAATAAAATGAAATTAGTAGCAAGGACATGTGATCATAGGCATCGCCTGGGGGGGGGGGGTCTTGTCCGTCTCTGGGTCAGGCCTTCTCACCAAGGGCGACGGTTTGCAAAGTTGGAACCTTATAGTCAATATACAATAATGGTGCAGTACAATTGTTTATGTAACCACAATTTAGTAGTTATGCGTCTCCGTCAACAGTCAATTGCATCTGACATCTAGTGAGTCGTACTTGCTTTACACTACAAATGGCGGGTGGAATGCCTATCGTGTGACAGGATTGATATTTTCCAAAAATGCCAATTTGCCTCCCATCCCTGGAAATATATGCTTCTGACCCCCTCCCAGGAATATATGCTTTTGTCCCCACTCTCAGGAAAAGTGGCATGCATGTGATTCATCAGTTGTTCATACATGCAAAGAACAAGAAGTCATCTTCGTTTATTAAGGTTTTCTGGATTTTCAATTGCAAAAAAATAATAACACAGGTTTTGATATAATGTAGGGAAGGTGGTCCCGATAGAAAAGTTGCACATACGATGTCAGGAATGGTGCACAAATGAAAACAATTCAACAAATTGATGATTTAAAGCGATGAGCAATATAATTTACCTGTTGTTGTTTTTTCATGAATATTATTATTTCTTTTTATTTGTGCGTCGTTTTAAACATCGAGTGTGCAAAGGTGTGAAAGTTTACACTCCGAACAAGACGACCTTCTATACATTATGCCCCGGTTTTCTCCTGCTGCTCGAAAGTGAAGCATTCTTTCAAAAAAAAAAAAAACAACAACTTTTGTAAGCTGAAATGGCGTAAAGTGAAAAAACAATTACCATTATTACCATAAGAAAGATTTTGAGCATTCCCAGACCCCCCCCCCAATGGTGATATTTTGTCTGTTAGGCTGGAGTCGTTGGAGGTTTCGGTGATGGAGGGTATAAGAGACTGGCGTGTAGGAGATAGAGGGGGAGGGTGTGCACTGCCTCTGTAACGGCTCGCTACAAAACAAACGCTGTTAAACGCAACAGTATATGTATATTTTTTTCACTTTTCGCCCCTTTTTCTGAGTGCACAAAGTGGCGTAAATGGGAAATCGGGAAGTGGGTGAATACCTGTACAAGACCTCTTAGCAATAAATTATAAACCATTTAATTGCAGAGCCTCAATCAAAATTACTCTTCGGTGCAGTGTGGTCAAACGGTTAACGGCACAGAGAATGGTGTCGACGGGTCGAGTTCAAATCCCCTACAGCTCGAATTACTTCGCACTAATGCCCTTGGAAAGTCATGAATCCATTTCGGTTCGTTTCTCCCTAGATATGGGTAAATGAATAACAGGACAGACTGCGCTCTTTAGCCTTGGTTGGCAACCAGTTAAGGTGACGGACCACTCAGAATTCAAACCAGTCTGAAGAGGGATGCGTTCCTTCAGGCTATCTCACTTTTGACACACCTATGATGAAATCGTCGGTGACACCTCATCGACCCTGCGCTGGGTTAGGGATAGGCAGACGGGTAGGTGAAATCTTTGGTTTCAAGGGTCCAGACTACGTTAGCCATTTCTTGGCTTTAGAAATTGCTAAAATTGGCCAGATCTAATGTCAAGATAAATATAACTAATATATATATATATATATATATATATATATATATATATATATATATATAATATATATATATATATATATATATATATATATATATATATATATATATATATGCACCCTGAAAACTCACACAAAGGTTCTAAAGGGTATATACATTATATACAACGTATTGATCAAATAAAGATACAACACAATAATGAAAATAAAAGCCATTAATTTTATTTTAGGCTTTATTGGAAATAAATCTAGCCAATTTTAGCAATTTTAAATCTAGCCAAGTTTGGCTATTCAAAAATTGCTACTGTATTCTGGACCCGCCAAACCTAAGATAGATCAAAATACTCTTGGTGAAAAAAAAAGTCGAAGACATTAAAAACCACAACGTCATTATTAACTGAGCCATGGTTCTCACCCCATCACATGCAAATGGTTGCTTTAAAAACAACAAAGAACAGTATATAAAACAATAATAATAACGACAATAGCATACAAACGTCTCGAGATAGAGACAAAACTTTTTGTATTTTTACTGTAAAAGGATAATGCAACCGAAATTAAGGGCCCTGAGTATTCAGTTTGAAAAATAAAACAGTTTTATTTCATCCGGTTATGTGACTCAAAGGTTTGTTTACCTTCTCGTCATCGAAGACCGTAAAACCCTTGAGGAAAAAAGTCCTCTACAGACCGTGACAAGCATGCACAAGGATGCACAGACCGTGACAACTATAGCAGAATTTGTGGAGAGTTTGCAAATGACTGTTAAATACTGACCTGTTGGGTCTGGGAAGAAAAAATCTGCAAAAAACAGAGAAGTAGAAGAAAAATCGAGCGGACGGCTTAACGCCATTTCTTCTGTTGACCTACATTTCAGCATTTCTGCCTCGCTTTCGATTCTATCAAACGCGAGCGTCTTGAGGCTTACTTGCCCCTGATACGTAGTAGAGTATCAATAACCAAAATATATACAATAACTACAAGGAATCCTTTTTTGACTTCCTGCCAAGATTTAATGTGCGTGGCATGCTTTCATAGGAACTTTCAAGGTGTTTCTGGTGGAAGAGGTTTAGATCATAGGACAACTTAATTCAATTTATAGTTGCTGCAATAAAGTCTACCAAGTACCTGGAGCTACATAGTCTTCCGAAAAAAAATCTTCAACTCATAGGTGAAAAGTTTTCTAGGATCTAACAGGTTCAAATTATTGAAGATTGTTTTAATGGTGATAAATTATTGTTTCTATTTCATCAGTTGAGATTCATGACTTTACAGAAGACAATCAGTCTTCAAAATCTTGCAACCGCCAGAAATTTGCCAATCCTCGAAATGAGTTCTAAATCAGCAAATATTTGACTTTGTGTGTTTTTTTTTATCAAAGGGCAGATAATCGACCCTATGACAGATCATTTTGAAAAACAGAGTAGAGTTCAGACTTAACAGAAATACATCACAACTCCTGTAAACTAAATCATTGGAGACATGTCTGTCACTCTTACAGTATCAATAGCAGCCATTAGACCCTATCCTTTCCTACCCTTTTATTGAACAACCTAACTTTATTTTCCGTTCTCCCTTACTACTCTTATACTAGCTAACTTTTCTGCCCTCTCTTTTTACCCTATCAAAGTACCTTTTTTGTCTCTCCTCTCTCTTCCCACCATGTCTGTAACAACTATAGTATCATTAACAGCTATCAACTGAGCCTGTTATTAACCTATGATAACAGTCACCGAAGTAACAGATAATGGACTAGTTATAATAAATTTACCTTATTTTTGACAATTTGTTATTCAAATGAATTCTGTCACATTGAATATATGAAAACTGCTTGCCATTGTGGGAATTTTTGGTGGTGGTAAAAAAAAATCAGCTCACACTACCAAATTCTCAAATCTTAACATTCTTTTGCAAATTTGATCAATAGTTTTGTTGTATCTACATTAGACGAGTGAAGCAGTTCGCACTCGATATTTTAATTCAAGAGAGCAGAAGAGACAGAATTAAGAAGTATTTAATTGAATAGTATCATTTTTTTTTCGCATCTCATTAATTTTGCACTAATTTCCATGATAAATTCATGAATTCACTTTTTCTCTATCCTAGTTATGGGTAAATAGCAAGGTAGATTGGGCTCTTCAGACTTGGTTGAAAAATTTTTTGCCACTCACACTGGTAAATCAAGTGTCTCTTGAGGGACTGGGATCATAGCTATGAAGCAATTTCCAACAGACAGGAAATTCAGAAGAATTAATGCAAAGCTTTTTGGTTACCCATCAAACCAAAGTATGGAAGCACCGAGAATGCATGAATTTGATTATCCTGAACAAGATGGTTGTGAAAACCAAAGATAGCTCTGGAGTGTTTCCGTGGTCTATCAATGGAGGTCAGATTGGCGTGATTGCTACCGGCACAGGCAAAGCTTGCTTCATCTCTTTTCTACCCAGCAATGGGTAAAATAACAGAGAAGACTGAGTACTCTATCATTAGTTGGCAATCAGTCTAGGAAAGGGACAACTCTAAATTCAAAATCAAGAATGGAATCCATTCCTCTCAACTAAAACATGGCTGGGGGAAAGAGCAAAAAGATTAGGAGAACAGGCTAGCAATACCATCCCGTGCAAACCCACTTACAAGTTGAAGGAGCGACCGGATTCAGGATCAGTTTTAAAATCCATTTTGCCACTTACTAATTTACCCATCATTGTGTATACATTTAGACAGCAAAAAACAAAGGAACAAAAGTGTGATATGTTTATAGTTTTTATTTCTCGAAATCAAGGCTGAGGAAGTGTACAAAATCTTTCCCTTTATAAGTATTCAGACCTCAAACATGTAGGAAAACCCCTACACAGAACACTCTAGAAATAATCTTCCTTATTCTGGAAGCCACAAGCAGGTAACTAACTTTTCAATGAAATCACAATGTGAAAAAAAGAAAAAAAAAAAACATTTCAAATCAAGAGAAAACTTAAAAAAACAGATCTGGTTAGTCACCCAATAAAAACTGTCACATGACTATTGTCTTTTGGCAGCATTCCCTGTAGGGCCTGATCAATTATTGGGCAGAGATCACTAAAAAGTCTGAATTTTAAATGAAAAAACAAAAACAAAAACAAAAAAACCTTTTCTAGATATAAGGCGTTACTGTTCAAATTTCCAGCCCTCTAGCTGCTTTGTATATGTGAGACATACATAGTGAGAACCACTTCAATACTGGAGAAACATATGTTAACTGGTTGACAGCTGATTATTTTCAATGGCAAGATATAAGTATAGCAGAATAAAGGTCAGTCAAAAAAGTATCCTGCCATTATGAAAATCTCAAGAACTGGATACGTGACCTTGATGTAACTTAGCTTAAACAATCAGAAGGGACCTTTTTGCACATGCATGAACAGAGGCTCTCCTGTGAGATTACCCAGTCGGCAGTGAGACACCATTGTGTGAGCTTGTGTACTGTGTGAACATTGGATTCACGATGACCGGGCCTGTCCATTCTTGTCTCGTGTTGGGCTTTTATAAAAACATTGCATCATCCTCTGTCAGCCTCCCTCACTGTTGGAAGGGAGGAGATTTCAGACCATGGATGAGATTAGGAAGAACATGACAAGGCAGTTGACGACAATCTCAAAAAAAAAGGATTTTTTCAAAACTGGATGAGACACAGCGATAAACGTGTGAGGTCCCAAGAGTAGTATTTTAAAAGTGACTAAAACACCATTGCCCTAGGTGTACTTTTTTTTCATTAATATCAAGGGGCTGGATACTTTCCAGATAGAACTCATACATTCTTCTTTGATCAACAAATTCGTTCGAGGTAACAAAAGTGCAACTTCAGGGAATTGAGATTCTTGCACTACACAATTTCAAGTTACTCTTTGGGTTGGGTGTAACACTTCTCAGATATTCTATGGTTTGTCAAGAAGTTGAAAAAAATTAAACATTTAAATCTAAGCATACTTGACCTTCAACTCTTAAATGTACATTTGAAAAAAAAAAAATTAAATGTCAATACCAAGGGAATAACTTCTGATCAAAATCATCACTTTTTTTTTGACCATTAGGTGAATTGAAAAAAAAAAAAATTATCCAATTCATTGAAGAGTTTCACTGTCAATTACAAGCAGGCTCAAGCTGTTCATGAATTTGAGAGTTAAATAGTTTAAAAGATCTTGTGTATTGTCACAATTCCAACATGAAATTTACCTCCTGTAGTAATTAAAAGCAGCCTTTTAGGAGTTCTACAAAATGTTCACAGGCAGGATTCATATTTTTGTTCTTGTCACTATGAATTTCAAAACTTCATTTTTATTAATCAAGGCTATCTTTGGAAAAAATTTTTTTTTTTTTTCTTTTTCATCAAACCAGTTAATTGATATCTTTTCATGTTTGCCTCCCGAGCTCTTATATTCATTTACACAAGTACATGGAGAGTATCAATTTAATGAAAGATTAGTTAAACTTATGAGAATTTTTTCAAGAAAACTGATTTTTTATAATAAAAGTCATTTGGGTGAGAGGGAACTGCAAAACAAAACAAAAAAAAAAACAGAGCATCTTATTTGTTCATCTTGGTGAACATTCTATGTAGAAGACTATCTTTCTGTACACTGTAGAAATACTGATAATTACTATTAGATTATTATATACATACATTTTTCAACACACTGATGTATCATTAGCTGTACATATATTTTTATGCAGGGGTTCTTTAAGAGATGATTTTCAAGGGTCCCTCCAGTCTGAAAAAGGTTGAGAAAGGCTGAGTTAGAGCATGCATTTCCAAGTGAAATTTGTGATATCCACAATGTATGAATATATATAAAAGATAATATCTTCAATAAGAGATTATTAGAATCTATTGGAATGGGGGTATCTGGTGTAGGTATTTAGTGTGAGCATTAATGAGTTACTAATTTGGTGTAAGTCCATTTGGTGACTGACGTTATGGCAGTAGAGTTAAAAGGGTTAACTTTTAAAACCTTTAAAACTATAAATTTAACTATACTGAAAAAATTATTTTTGTGCAGTAAATAAAATGATAGTTTACTTAGATCTACTCTTACATATCAGTGTTTGGAGTAAATTGAACAGAATTCTGATATTCAATAATTGCCTATTTAATTAAAAACAAAAATTAATACATATTTGATTTTTTTTATTTTACTTAAAAACAAAACTGATATGAATTTTGAGCGATTTCACATAATATAAAACCTTACATTTTAACATTCAATTATCATCAATAATAGACTCATGACAAAATGACCATGCCAAATAGGACAGAACCTATATTCATTTTGCAGCCTGTGATATGCTATAAAACTGCACGGATGATTCATAGTCTATGAAAAATTAGCAAAATGAATGGATTCTTCAATAAGCATCTGCCTAAAATAAATTCTGAATCAATGCTAATCAATCCCCCTACACCCACCAAAATTTTCTGTTGATATTTATATCCAGCCAACACAACAGATTTCAATCCTTGAATTTCAAGTATTGTTAAGTTGGTGGATTGAAATGCAGTTCATTTTTGTTTCCAGTTCCTAAATTTATTCATAAAAATGCAAAATATCACTTCTGCTCAAATATTCTGAAAGTAAATCACCAAAATATTAACAGCATCCTTATTTATTAAGGAAACATCAATAAGTCAGAAGCTTATGATGCAACTGCTAAAATGTAAAACAACTTGTAATTCTGAGTACCCCTCTTGTAAAACTCAGATTAGTTGTATACAGCAAGAAAATCATACAATTTGTCAAGTTGGGAAGAGTAGCACTTCAAAATTCTTTGCAAGTACAGTGCTGTACTTGTTGAATCAATATACCTGAATCTGTTTCATTTATATCAATAAACTGTATTATTTACATTGCATTCAGCCATTTGATTTATATTCATAAGTCTTCATACTTCATAGATATGAATAATTAGTGGAATAGAGTTTTATTATTGAATAACTATTATGTGATCTCAATTGGTCCGGTAAAATGAATACTCTGGCATAGGTCTAGAACCATAAGTGCCAGAAAATCAGTGGTGTGTGCATTGTGTACATATATATTACATACACACACACACCAAACCAGAAAAAAAAGTATCTTTATGATATGAGACATCATAGAGAGTATGAGATACATACATTTATATAAAAGCATAAAAAATTAAGAGAGAGTGAGGTTTGTGTGGTAAGGAGAAATATATACGTATATATGATGAGAAAGAATGAAATATATACTCTGTATGAAATATAGACTGGCCCATATATGAATACTGAAAAAACACACGTGTATAAAGAGAGAGAGAGAAGTATTATTGTGTATCAATACATTTACGTATAAATTCATAGATGTGTGTGTATATTAGTATGAGTTACTTTCACTGAGTGGATGGAGAAATCAGGTATTGATCCCAGGACCTCTTACTTGCTAATCAAGCATTCTACAGAACTGATGCTTCTTCCACAACCATTTATACAAGAAATCAAATCAAATAAGGCAGGAGGTTCTCCAAGAGAAAGACTTGTAACATCATGAAAAAAATGACAGACGCAATACTTTCCAGACAACATGCCCCCAGTAGTAAGAACAAAAGAAAAGGGTGAAAAAAGAGAAAAAAATATAAAAGAAAGAAACTTAATACTCTCTAGGCATAAGATTTTCCAACCACCCCAAAAAGTATGTCTGGTTCCAGGATGACTAATTACCCCACACTGCATCTCCCCATTGTAGGTAGGGTCAGGGCTATTACTTGATGCCTGTGACATACTAATAGACAATTTTTTTCTATGAAATTGTGATAAAAAATAGGAAAAAGCAAGGTAATGATATCATTCATTGCCAGTAAAAATTGCTCTAATCAATAACCCTGGCCCTGAATTATTTAATTGATCACCACAAACCTCTGTATATAGGCATTGAATAACAAGTTTGCCTTTTAGGATTACAGTAGTCTCCCCTTATCTGCAGGGAAAACATTCCAAGACCCCCCCACCCCCACCAGAAAATGTCTGAAACCACTGACAGTATTGAACCTAAATATAATGTTTTTTTTCCTAAACACACATACATAATAAAGTTCGATTTATAGATTAGGCATAATAAAAGATTAGCAACAATTACAGCTAATAAAATAGAAAAATCATAATATACTGTAATAAAAGTTATGTGACGGATAGAAGATCCGTTCTTATCATTAATCTTAGAAACTTCAGCAAACGATTGTTTTACTTTCTTTATTTAGTTGAGAATGTTCACTTTTTCACTTACGGCTTCTGTTATGCATATTAGAATTTCCAGCATTGCTACTCTTGTCCGTTGGGGCCATAATAAAGTAAAACTTATGGAGTGTTCATTTCTGGGATTGACTGTGGCTAAAATCGCAGATAAAAGGTGAAGTACAGATTTTACTCTGAAGAATTAAAGATTTTTTTAGATATATACAGATGGTTTAGAAAAAAAAAAAAAAAAAGGAAAAAAGAGCGGAATAAAAAAAAAAAAATGGCTTTATTTATTTGGTTCTTTGATGTGATTGTTTTGCATTTGGTGCTCTCAGAGATGTTGTGGGCCTCAACGAGCCTTTGGCCCTGCTACGATTTATGCAGCTTCTCATAGTGATATTGTTCAGCTCTTTTTCTCAGCAATTTCATCTCATCTTGGATCTTGTCTGTGATGTGTTTTCGAATTTCCCTCTGAAAATTATAGAAATGAAAAAAAAAAAAGAAAATATGACAATAAGTGAGAAGAGAAATTCTCATTACTAAATTTTCACAGTAACATTTTCTCTTTATTTTTCAAATATGCCAGAAAGAGATTATTTCCCTTGACATCCCCCCGCCTCACCTCCAATAACCGGAATGTTATTTTACATTATTAAACAAATTTGACTTAGCTTAATAATTGTCTAAATTTAACAATGTTATTGTTTATGAAGACCATTGTTTCCAACTTTGTTACATTTATCACAGTAAGTATTTATTCAGTAAGTCAACTCTTCAGACTTTTTTGATATCGTTCACAAAAAAGTATCAGTAATGTTTTAAGAAATTTACATTTATAAACCTGTTCAGTGGATCCCAGATTTCCATTCATGGGCATTTGAATCTGACACAATTGTCACAGGTTCTAGTTTGTATCTCTGCATTTTCTTTTTTCACTTTTTTAATTTATGAATAATGAGCAACACAGAAAAATCAACAGAATTTTCTCAAATCCAACTTTACAGACCAGAGTTCACATCTGTGCAAAGGATAGAACATCAAATCATTCAAATATTCTTTTAATAATAAATAACCATATAAATCTACAAATTTCAAGTAGTGACTTCCATTATTAATTTTTGACTTGTATTTATTTTCATCTAGAACTTTATAGTTGCTTTTTATCACTACTCAGACAGTCAGTCTATAGCAGTAAGTAAACAGTCCAGATTGGAAATAGATACAGAAGATGCTCCAGGTGAGACTTGAACTCTTGTTCATTTACTGCCTGTTGAGAGCACTACTCTTAGTCAAATGTGTGAACAAAAGTTATGGAGCTTTCTTTGAACATCTAGGAAGTTCAATGCCAGCCTGTTCATCCCTCTGTTTCATGTAGGTAGAACAGTCCATCTCCCACATATACAGATTGGTAGGCAGGAGAAGAGGAACTAGTGAGAAATTACCAGCCTATCAAGATGCCAGAAAAAATGCCCAATGAATAGAAGTGAACACCATAAGCGAGACCATAACTCTGTTGTAAGACAGACAATCCAAGTTATGATAAAGGTGTAAGAAAATGCCATGGAAAAAAAAAAATCAATGATGTTCAATAAAAATAATTTAGTACGAAATGTAATACATATACTAAGTAAAAAACAGGTTTATACTTTGCTCAATCAAACCAATTAGCTGGCTGAGCATTGATATAAATAGCTTCTGAGATCCTTTTATCAAAAAGGCCATTTCTGGATAAGTGAACAAGTCACTGAACAGAAGGGAAGCAACTCAGAATTTGACATCAAAACAACACCAATCTATAGGAATGTATATATATATATATATATATATATATATATATATATATATATATTGAAAAAAGAATGTGATAAGTCTAGACCAATACAAGCATACATTCTAGGAACTGATTCCATATTCTAGAGCCAGGAACACCCGATGAAGGACAGCGGGGTACACGACAAAATCATTGTGAACAAATAAACTTTAAAAGAGAGAAAAAGAAGTTCTTATATATGACATTTTTTTAAAAAATTTCTTAACATAGAATTCCAAGAGAAAAAAAAAAAAAAAAAAGAGTTGATACAGACAAAGCCATTTATCACAATCACAGATATTATAGAGTTATCAGATAGTTATTATCAAAATCAGTTAGTCCTAAACATATAATTTTTAATTCAGCTTAAATAATCATTGATTTTTTTTTATAATAATGAACTTAATCATATAACAATGAATGAAAAGTGATCACAATAAGTGGTTACCTCTGAATTATATTTTTTTCAGATCATAATTCAGCTGAATCAATGCTAGTCTAACAATCGAGCAGTACGTTACAATGCATAAAGACAAAATCAGAATAAAGAAAACACTGAAAAACAGAAGATACATACAGCACTTTTTCCAGCTTGCCGTAAACTGTCAACCTCAGATTTAAATTGCATTGGTTCTCCAACTAGAATAGTCACAGTCTGGAAAAAAGGGAAAATAATGAAAAAGAATTGAAGTATCTAATCAAATAACAATTGAAGAAATCTCAGTGTGTATGCACTGCATTTACTTAACAACTTAACGTTGTAGAAAGTTGACATTCACATGTTATATTAGCACACAAGGCATTGCTGTGTTGAGTTGGAATTTTTTTGGAACAGCGATTTGAGAAATCTAATGAGCAATTATAGATTATAGATTTTTATCTAAACTTGTAGATCTAAAATATATAAATTGGCAATAGATCTAAATTTGGATATAAAATTTAAAATTTGCAATACTGAAGAGAAGTAAGCAAAGTACATCAAAGCCGTAGTTTCATACAACAGACAGAAAATTATTTTACATTACTGTTATGACAGACTGCTCCACACACCATACTGTCCAGCCTCTTCCAAAGATGCACCTTTGGAACGAACATTGTCCTAATTCATATTAAAACTTAAAGGAACAATAACATTGCTGGGAACTTTTCAAGCACAGATACATTCATAAGATAAAAATTCAGCAACTCACTTGTCCTATTCTTGGGACATATGGTTTTTTGTTGGGTAAAATGGAATCCATCCCTGGAGAAAAGAAATGACAATCTAATCAATTCAAAGATATTAAGAATTTTCTTTACCCAAATTCCAAAATGAGAAAGGAGTAATAAAACTCAAGAACATGTTGAAATAAATAAATCAACAACTTCAATTAATGTGAGGAAACACCAGGGACAAAAAAATGAATGGTTACACATATAAGCAGAATAATACATAGGATCCTACTACTGAAATACAACAGACTTATCCTTGAGGTTTTCAGATGAGTTGATAGCCCGTATATGCCTATAGGTCTATATTTAGTTCACCCTAAAAAAATTGTCAGAGAAAATATACTCATGAAAGAAAGCAGATAAAATTACATTATCACTCTCAAGATGATAAGAAACATGCTTTCAGTTTTTTTTACTTATTTTCAAATAAATTAGAATTACCATGCTAATATACTTTCATTTATGCCATATTTCTAATTATACTGAAATCTGACTTTGAGCATAAAGAAGTGAATATTCTCAGTTTTGATGCTTTTTTCCTTGACAATCTTTTCTTTAGGTTCTGCTTATGTAATTTGCAGTGGAAAAGCTAGTTGTCTCCTTATTGACTGGTAGAGCCTCACCATAATGGTAGTCCTTTTTTTTAACATTTTGTTGATTTCAATATTTTCTTTTTTGGTAGCTTCATGCCCACAACTATAAGTTTGTGTAAGGATGTTTTTTAAAGATGAAAGTACAAAATATCATATGATACAAAAAGAAAACATATGTTTTAAATCAATCCAAAGAAATACGGTCAGAGTATCACTCACCTATGTGCCACATCGGCAAGACTAAAGAATTATTGTTGCAGTCGGCTATCAGACGGCCAACACCTGGAAAGATAAAAACAAAAAAAACATTCATTAAAAATAAGAATTGTAAACCAATTAAAATTGAGATAAACACTTTGTTTACTAAAACACTTATTCCCAGAAGTGATATGATCATATAATCTGAATAGCTTTTTCCTCTTGTATTGTAGATACTGTAAAATATAGGGAGATAATTACAGATCCCTAAGAATCATCAGGTATGTTGGTTGACCAGTGATGATGGCTGTGTGGAGAATAGCAGAGCAAACTGTGTATGAATGTTTTCTCGTGGCCATCCTCATCTCGGAACTTCAGCTGGGACAATTTGCGTTTACTTCACACCAATATTATTTCCAACACTCCTACTACAGGTACAAAATCTCTTATTTGAATTCCTGAAAATTGAAAAACATCAGCAAACTTACGTTTGGCATCAAACACAACCTATGATTAACAAGAACATTATGTTCACTCCTATAGCAGTCTACCAGGCCTTGTAGAACACAGTAGAAACCACTATTTCGAGAGAATCTTGGTTCAACCCATATCATGTAGTTGTGTCTCAGGGCTCTTATTAGTTAGATGTGGCTCAGCTGCTCAGGGATATTTTGTATATTTTCTGACTGAAAAAGCTGCAGATTCCCCTATTATTTAGCTTAGTTTGAGCCAATTCGTTTGAAGTTTTACTTGAAAATAAAAAGTACACCAGTAATTTCATAGTCTATCCTTATCTCATTTCATTAATCACAGTACAAATAAACTGTAATATTGCTGTCTAAATTCAATCACACATTGTGGATATGTATGAGGTCCATTCATGAGACATTGCTATTCACAAACAAATGACTCAATTATCTACACTATATATAGTAACTATACTACCCCTCTGAAATCTGGAAGAATTCAAAATTCAGAGAAGTGTCAGATCCCACAGATTTCAGATAAGAGATTGAGTACCTTTATATTTTGTAGGCAACTCTTATACAACACGACATAAATGGATTTGTTTTACTTACCCCATTTTAAACGTAAACATTCTTTTGTTAAATTCACTTTCCCTGAAATGAAAAAAATATTGATGTAGAAAGTGTATGAGAGAAAGATCTGAATATACAGAAAAAGAATACGTTCTATATTAATTCCTCTTTACGGCAACAAAGAGTTGTGAGTTGGCACATCAATAAATCCTACTTTTACAATCAGAGAACTTGACAAACAATTCAGTGTTGGCCAGATGACTGTACACCGCAATCTGAAAAAGCTATAAGTGCCAAAATTAATTGAAAATAACTAGAAGCTAGAAGGTCAGAAATTGAAGGAATTTTACAAATTAGTTACCAACAAACTTGTTGATAGATGGAATAAGATTATGAAAATCAAAGGAGAATATATTAATGATTAAATGAATCTGTAATCATCGTATATTTGTGTTTCCAAATAAATTGAAACATCAGACAGAATTTCCATTACAACTTAATAGAATCGATGATAGTATTGTAAATATTGACGGGTTCTTTTAAAAAGAAAATTATTTACAAGGCAAAAGTCAAGGTTTATCTTGAGGAGGAAAAAAAAAATGTTTCATATAAGTTGATAAATTGAAAAAAAAAAAAAATAGAAATGAAATAACTGTAGAACCTTCTGGAAACATATGTAGCCATTGTCCGCGATTAAGCTGCTCGAGGACAAAATCCATGCTTCGCTGGTAGACTCCTTCACCGCGACACACGGGGACCACTCGACCAAGACTGAAGAAAACACTGTGCCAGTATTTGGTGAAGCATATATTGTCAGCACCAAGTGTCCAGCGAATGTTTCTTCCACCAATCAGATACCTCCATTTTAGAATTCCTGCAGGAAAAAAGATGGAAAAAAAATCTAATGGATAAAATTTAAATCTACTTATAAAATGATAAGTGTGATTTTTCTGTTTCTCTGGCCATAACAATGGACTCTTCCACTTAAAGGTAAGAATTCTGCTGACAAAAATATCTCCTCCCTACCATCTGACAATATGGACTCTTCCTCTGGAACCACTTCAATAGTTTTTCTTCTTGGAAAAAAAAAACTTCTAAAAATTTGAATATGACTGTGATTTTTTTTCCCAGGGATTGGCTGGTACTATCATAACAAAAAGAAAAAAAATCTGATAGATAAAGTTTAAGTACTCGATTTTCAATAATATTTTGTACAGTGAAACTCAAATGTAGGCACCCACTGATTTTCTGGCACTCCCAGTTCCAAAACTTTGCTGGATTATTTTGCTTGACCAACAGAGGTCACACAATAATTCAATAATACATGTCTGGCCCATCAATCTTGCACATCTATTACCTCTAAATCATTAGGATTTACTATGGTTAAGTTTTCACAGCACTTCTACCTTTTCTTGCATTGATATAGAATGTTTTCGTGCCGCATACCATCACTAACATCTGTAAGCAAATTAGGCAAGGAATTTTACAAAATTGATTGAGCAGTAACAACCATCATGGTATAAACAATTAAGAGACATCCCCCCACACACACAACACAACCTATGGCCATTCAAAGATCAAGTTTGAAACTTCTGAGAAAGTAAAGTGTCCACTTATGATTTTGTCTCGATTAGAATGAGGTGCCAGACCATGTACTATGATAATGAAGAAAGGTCATTAAATCACCAGTTTCCAAAAGGGTTTTAATGTTGGTCTATACAATGAAACGTAAATATTTTGAACATTGCACAATAGTCATATGCCAACTTGAATCTCAATCTAGAATGTTATGTTTTAAAAAACAAAAAAAAGTTGAATGTAAATATTCTATCTTAAGCAGCAACACTATCTTTATTTTTCATGAATGATGAAGCATTAGCAACCATTATTATTAATTTTCGACTAGTATTTTCTTTCATCTTATTTTTTTCAATTGCTTCTTAATATACTTACTCAGGCCGTTGATCTATGATAGTGATTAAACAGTGCTTATTGGAAGTAAAGCATAAACTCTTATGAGACTCCAACTGCATACTCTCTGTTGTAAACTAATGAACTGAGTAAGTTGTAGAACTTGTGGTAGTGTTATATACCAATATACTAAAAATAGACAAATGGGGAAATGATGGTACTCACCCCAAAGAAGAGGTTCATCAATACAACTGTAATGATTACTGACGGTAACCAGACCTTGGTTGGGTGGTCGAGCCTCGATTGTTTTGTACAGCATATCTACGTTGATGAGGTGGAATGTATTCAGCCAATCTGAAGGCAAAAACAAAAAAATTATCATTTTAAAAAAAAACAAGCAAAAATGACCTTTGTTTGACCCTTTGTACCCAACAGGCAAAAATTTTCATCAGTGTTTCTACATATTCTTAGTAAACTAGTAGTAATAGAGAAATTTCTAGAAAAGAGAGGAGACAAAAATAATACATGAGATTTTCGCTAATATGTCTATAATCTGGTTCCTTCACTAATTTGGCATGGATTTCGTATTTCTTGGGAGGCACCAATTTGCAGTGTGAGAAAAATAATGAAAATTGAAAGAACTAGGTAAAGAGCTGATAAAGTGGTTTCAGCTTTGTGTAAGTGAAAGTGTTGAACTGTCAGGAGATATGATGAAAGGAGAAGCAAGAGCATTTAATGAAGAACAAGGACTAGTTTGTGAGTGTAAGCAACATGCCTGTACAGTACATTCTTTCATTAAAATTTCACTTGTTTTTCATTCAATGTTTCTGTTCCCTAATAATCTAACCTGTACTAATTTACATGGTATTTCAAAGGTATGATGAGGTGGTTAGCTATTGTCTAGAGCACATATGGGCACCTATAAGCCTATGGGCCAGATTTGGCCACTGGGACTATTTTTTGTGGCCTGTGGCCAATCTATGCATTTATCTGAAATCCTGAATAATCTTTTACAGAAAGTCAATTTTATATTGTAAAATTACTTTTGCTTTGGCTTCACAAATCAATAATGATTGTAATTCATATTTGTCTAAAATAGAAATTAAGTACATTGTCTGTAATTCGGTGTAGATTTTATGTGAATGTATGGGTTGGATAGAGATAAGCAATGTCTGATGTTACCCATGCATTGTCTGGATGTAGTTCTTCTGTGACTCTACATTTTCACAAATCTGACACTTGTCAGGTCTGTCTTCCTCCTTAAAGGCCCTAAGGATTAAAAGTGCTACGAGGGATCCGTCATTTCCAACTTTGGGATGAGAACATGACTTGGCCAACAGTGAATTTACGACTGATGGCTTAAAATAGAAAATAAAAATAGGAATTGAACAAACCATCCCATTCACAATGAGGGTAACTGATAAGAAGAACAAGATGAATACAAGAATCATCCTGAATTGTGAGATTGGGCGCTTCCTAATGGTTAACCAGTCATTTCCAAGATCAGAAACTTGTATTGAATGGTTAATAATGACATTAGAATTTCAGTGTTCAATATTAGGTTGTTACACATCATATAGCTTATGATACTCATCACATGGCATGTCAAATGGCTTATGGAATAACTCTATAAGAGTTTAGTTTTCATTTTCATGCTGGCAATTCATTCATGTATTTCATTCACTGGATTTAGACACTATTATCTACTATAAACAATTTACTTATGAATTTTTGTCATTTGTTTTGGTACTTAGTTTCAATACTAGACCATTTGCCTTCAATGGTATCAATGTGCAGGGGCATAATTTGAAGCTAATATTATGATTTACAACAGGATTCTTTCACTCATTGTACACTTTCTATCTATCAGTATTCTTGGTTGATTGTTTTGCCAAGTGGAAATTATCTCCTTGTTACATTATTGAATAAATTGGATTATAAAATTTGGATATTCAAAAAGATATAGTCATGAAAGACAAGAGGAAACACGCAAATGACAGGAGGTACTTTTTTGGCACAACTCAACTAAGGTGTCCTGATTAAAATTCTGTTTGCATCAGAATGTAATGTGTGAGTGTGAAAATGTCACAATCTATGTTGAAAATGGTGCATAAATAAAAAGAAATGATAGAATTCATGAAAGAAAAACAGAGGTATACACATAATTATATTGTTACTGCTTCGCTTCATATTTTTTCAAGATTGCATATCTGCAGGAATCATGGGAATTAAATTGGGACTAACTTCTATAAGTTGTACTCTTTTTTCTTTATTTTTTCATAAACACTTCATCTTTTGAAATATATCAACTTGAAGTTCTCATACCACAACCAACAAAAACTGGTAGAGGTTTGCTCTAGGTTCGTAAACTCAATATCAAGGATATAAGTGAGGGTTAGTATTAGACTGAGGTTAGTTTTGGGTTGCAAGTAAGAAACATTTTTTTTTCATAATTATAATAATAAAAAGAATATGTATTGGAAGCTAACAATAAAAATTCATTGGACAATATTTTTTACAATTTTTGACACTCAGATATCCAGTTTTTTAAAATTTTTTTCATAATTATGAGAGAAATAAATGTTTGTGGTTACTTACAACCACTACACTAAATTGTATCCTTCATAATTTCATAAAATAGTTTTAAATGTTCAAGTTTTCTACTTTAGGTCATTTGATAATACGTGAGTAGCAGCCGTATGTCGGCGTAATCGATTACTTTCCTTTGATAATATGTATACAAACCAAGAGCAAACCTTTACCCAAAAACTTTTTCAAGAGGTCATTCTGCTTCATTTCAAGGATCTTACTTTCAACTTCTGCCACACCTACATTGTTAGTCTTTTAATAGTAGATTTATTTGTTAGGGGTTTTCCACTCTATATTTTCATCCAGCAGTTGTACCGTTCATGTTTTGAGATTCTCGAATATTGTGGATGATTATAGATATATTCAACATTTTAATTTCGCTACCCGCCTTCTGAGTGAAAAAAATCTGTATAATGATATTATCTTTTTATTTATTTTGTTTACTACGAATCTAGCAAGATTGGATTAAAATTCTCACTTTTCAAAAATTCATATTTACAAATTTGGTTAAAAACTAATCGAAAAGTTATTAAATAAGATTCTTCTTAGTCTTCAATAACTTCATTAATTTAAAAGAGAAAATGACGATATATTTTGTGAAAAACAAAACTAAGGTCAAAAAGTGTGCCTAAGAAAAAAAAAAGTCACATGGTGCTTAAAAAAGTAAGCAAAGCAGAAAAATTAGAACAACAACGATATTCGTCATTTTTTTTAAAAACAGTAAAAGCTTCTTAGAATAGAAAATAGTTTAAAAGGACTGGGCGTAAAGAGTCACTCAGAATAAGATAAGATCGAACAGTACTTAACAAACTTACAAAACAAAAAACAAACAAACATACAGAACTATCAAAAGGTGAAAGTGAAGGTTGAAAAGGGGAAAGGAAGAGAAAAAAAAAACGTGTTTTATACCTGACCATAATTTGCTGGAAGCTCCGACCATAGACAATACGATTTTGGTGGAGACATTCCATATTCTGGAAGGTTTGTTAGGGAAGCGCCAGATATGATCCACCGGCATTTTTTTTTAATACTGAATATTTAAAGCGCACGTATTTTTTCCACGCTTCTAAATTCCCCAACACGAAAAAAAAAGAAAGAACTCTTTAGTGTTAGGAAATTGCAATGTTGATACCGGTGATATAGATTTTATTGTCCTGCTCTACAAAACGTACCCATTTGATATCTACCGTATCAACTCGAGTAAACAATGCGATCTCGAATAATACCCTCAAGCTTTTTGTAGCTAAAAATCAATGATATACGTAAATGTTAAGCTTAATTGGCAAAATTGTCTAACTGGCCGAATATTACCAAATTTTTGAGAGAAAAGCTTGATTTTACTTTGATTACATAAACTTTTGATGGTAAGAAATGGTTGTTTTGTATCATTGTTTTGATTGAATAAACTTTTGATCAAATTAACTCTACGAAATTATTTTTCTGTGAAAAATGTTAGAACTACGTATTTACTGATTTCGAATTCACAAACTTTGGATTGTAAAGAAATATTTTTGATATGTTTTCACCCTTGTTTTGATTAAATTGACTTTTCATCAAATCTAATGAAAACTACGCATTCATTTATTTTTTAAATGAATGTTAAAATTTCGCCAATTAGGCAATTTCACCATATTCAAACATATTATCATTTTTTAACACTCGACTAATAAAGCCAACCTTCCCCAATTTTTATCCTGATTCTTTACATTAAATTTCTTGCAATGTACCCGAGTAAACACGATACAAAGCCGAATCATAGAGAAAAATAGGAGTAGGAAGATTGTGCTGCAGCAGTCTCCCAAATAGGAAGAGCATGCATGCCTTGAAAATTGGCATCCGAGATTCTGGCTATTATCTGGACTTGAACAGTAAGATCGATTTCTGGCACCGGTTGGAATACCCAACTATCTCAGCTAAGCCTTTTGGCTAAGATCAAAGTGTAGTTTCTGTGCTTTGGCAGCTTTTTGGCTGAGAGGTCAGTCAGTCCGTATGCGCCGGTGCAATATCGTGGCCGAGGATGGATCACTGAGGCTCGGCATTAGTAAAACATTGAGGACCTGTGGACTCGTCCTAGGACCTCTCATTATTACTCGCCCCAGTCGCAGGGAAGCAGTTTGTCTCGGGGTGGCGCTAAGAGGGACAGATAGGGCTTGTTCTGACGTTTTAGCGACTTTGGTTGCGGTGACCGAAACTATTTTTCTTGATTCTCTACTCCATCCCACTTTAAAAAAAAAAAAACGACCCTGCGTCAAATCCTTTTTTCGTGGGGATTAAGGTCAATAGGAGCTTGGCTCTTTGGCTAAGATTAAAGTGCAGTATCTATTCTTATCAACTTGATATCTGATATGTCTTCGACAGGGGGGGGCGTTGATATTAAACTGTTTTGGGGACTATGCTTTGGCGGCCTTTTGGCTGAGAGTTCGATCAGCCCAGGTGCGCCAGTGCTATCTCGTGGCCTATGATGAGTAAATGAAGCTCGGAATTGCTAAGCGCATAAGGCCTGGGATTCGCCTTAGGGCCTCAAAAATTTACCTGGTCCAGTCTCAAGGAAGCAGTTCGCCCTGGGGCAGCACTGTCCTATAGCACTAAAAGGGATGGGTTGCAGCTTGCCCTGGCACCTTTGCGACACTAGTTGCGGGGACTGGTGCCTTTTTTTAACTCCCCAAACTGGGACCCAAACTTAAAACGACCACGTGTCAAATTTCTAGCCGTGGGGATGCAAATGAAATGATCAGCCTTTTTGCTAAGATCGAAGTGTGGTATCTGTTCTTTGACGTCCTCAGGCTGAGAAATTGGTCATTGTTCGGGATTGTTCCCTATCCCGGACCAACTTGCTCAGGCTCGTCCTGAGAGCATCAACTGGATCCGTTCTGTGAACCGAGTCAAGCTTGCCTGAATGACTGCGAAATCATGCACAAAGACTTGGGGACTCTTGCACTTCAGGTTTCGTCCTGTGAACAGCAAGTTTATCCCGACGTCCTCGCGAAATCATACACAAGGACTCGAGTTCTCTTGCACCCTCTGCCCGCACGTTCGAGAACGTGAGGGACCCCCCACTTTAATCCCTACCTCATGTCATATTTCTAGTCGTGGAGACGCAAATCAATGAACTCAACTACGCAGGATACTGATTAATATTTATTGAACTTTACCATATAAAAAATGGTCACAAGTGTGAAACATCTTGGGAGAATCGAACTCACAAACTCGCTTGCTAAATATTACTCCAAAGCGAAATGATCTCATCGATTAATATCTCTTTCAAAGTAGATTGAATATTTTATCAATTCATATTTGCTTTTCTCCCCAGTTAGCTACTTTCCACCACCACCACCACCACCATCATCATCATCATCATCATCATCTTTTATTTCAATTATTATTATTTTTTCTCATATATAATTTGCATATTCCCACCAGATGTCCGTTGATTATCGCTGGAGATTGAACGACATCAGATCTCCTCAAATCTGAAAAAAAATCTTTATCTCACAAATAGTATTTTCGCCGATTCCACCACTGATGTGGTCCGGGCAATCTTGATTCTTCCTCGAATTTCCAACCCATCCAATATCAATTCTAGTGTTTTTAACGATTTCAATTATCATATTCCATTCTTTTCTCAGTTCCTAGACAAGGTCCCATTTTTCACTTTATTTAATCTTCTTTACTCATCCGCTGGCACAGTTTTATCCACGAAGTGGCAGATCCTCTTTTTCTTGTTTAAATCTGAATCAGAGTCTTCTCGTTGAGGTGGGGTAGTTAGACCGGTCGGTCTGGATTTCAAGATCCCGTTATTTTACTCATTCATTTTCTAGAACAACTTCTGATTTGTTCTGCCATGGTCGACCCAAGTCATTTGTCCTATTCCCAGTGTATCACCGCTTTATCGTGTCAATTCCTTTTGAACCAGCTTGTATCCACTTGTAATTTCGTTTATCATAGTAACGTCTCTTTCTCCACAAAAGTGACATTTGTTGTTTCTTTAGTTTTTTTTTTTTTCGATGTTTCTAGGTTCCTTGATTCTATACTTCTCAGATCTTGCTATAATTCACTAAATGTTTACCCGTCTGTCTTTCATTGCATAACTTATCTGAGGACGGCCAGAACTATGTCTACCAAATTTTCTTTGGTTACAAATGAGACATTGAATTATATTTTGGACATATAAAGTTTTGAAAATTCAAAAGTTTTTACAAGTTTCTAGACGAGAGTTGATTTACACTGTCAGTAAAGTTCTAAACAGGAACCTTACTTTGTATCCATCAGGCTACGTAAACCGAATCTTTTTTTTTTAACCGTATAAGGTAGACATATAGCCGAAAATCCTGTCAATAGTGTCGGCTTTAAGCTTGTTTAATTAATCATTCATTCTACTTTTGACTGATATTCATTTTTGGTTTTTCAAATTACAATTCAATTTAAAGTAATGTAGGCAAAACAAAGGGGGGTTAAGAAACAACCCCCGAAGAAAAAGACAGAAATTTCCTCACGATATTATAAGATAGTCTTAGACCAGAGGCTTGAATTTCGACAGCTCGATCAATGAAATGTAACTACACAAATTTTGAATTATCTCCCTTTCATCAATGTGACTTCACCCGCTTCAGAGATATACTTTTCTGTTTTGGAGTGCTCTGTTTGGCTTGAAATTGTTAGCAAAATAATTATTTTTATTTTTCTCTTTTACACTGGCTTCTGTTCTCCCTCAGTTTATACAATACAGTCACAAGTTGAAAATGTAATTAACCAAAAACACTTCGATTTAGTTTGCAGTTTTTGTACAATCTTCAGAGAATGTTAAGTCTTTCTGCGGGCGGAAAGCTATGGATTCAGAGAGGTTAGTTCACTTATACAGCAGCAATCTTTGTCATATATAATTTTAAACACGTCCAAAAGGAAATCTCTGCAGTCTATATCGCTGCGGATTCAGGCGAGAATCACCTTACTGGAATTGTTGATATTTAGATTATTCAAATGCACCGTAGCTCAAACCAGAAAAATATTTGGGTAATTTGGAATTTAAAAGACCGAGTCTGAGTCTGCCAATGAATAAAGAGAAGATTTTTGATTTTTAGCTATTTTATTGAAAACAAATATTATTAAAGGGTTATAGTATTATCTTTAACGCTGGAATTGGGATAGACATCCATGCAAGGAAGAGAGAGAATACAAAAACATACATAACAATATATATATATATATATATATATATATATATATATATATATATATATATATATATATATATATATATGAACTTAGCCTACCCGCTAAGTTGAGCACTCTGAAGGATACATTTTCTAATCGCCATTTCGAGCACTCTACGAAATAAATCCATTACGTTTCAGAAGTGGCTTTATATTATTGATATATTATTATATTACGTTTTACTGCTAGCCTGATTTGTACCACATATACTAAGTATATATATATATATATATATATATATATATATATATATATATATATATATATATATATATATATGGAGATAGATAGATAAATGTGTGTGTGCGTGTGTGAGGAAAGATAGTGTTAGGAATTAAATTTTGCTCGAACCACATTTATTTGCGGCAGTGAGCGAAACAACGACGATGATCAGAAAATAAATTTTTGAGCAGAAAATGATAAAGATTTCAGTGTAAAGTTTGTTTTTGATAAATTATAAAATTATCCTGGCGCCGTTAGAATTCTATTGATTTGCAATTGTATGAAAAAGTCTATGAGTATCGTATTGTCTTCCTTCGGCCAAAGGTAAAAATGATATCATTTTTTGAATACGGGGAAGGTTCACTTCGTGTATTCTGTGGAAGCTATCGTATCTTTCTAAGTTGTCGTTGGCAACAGAGCTCTTTGTTTTTTCGGCCCTGGCCTTTAGGACTGGGCACTATGTTCAAGACCTCTTGTGTTGGAGTCTGTGTCGCTAAAGAGGGAAATTCACTTGATTTTGGTGCGGGTATCATTTCATGTTTTTTTCTCTCTAAAAATCACATACGATTTCTTTGAAACGCCATCTAGCGTTGGGAGTTATAGTATTGTGACGCTGTATCCCGTCACCAGGACTCACTTCACGCTAGATGTCTACTTTGCCCACGTTGTGTTTTTCCAGATCTGAAGTAGAACTCATTAGCGTCTCAGCTAAGAGCCGTAGTTCACAAGAAAAGTTGAAAAAAATCCACTGCTTCCCAACGTATTGACGACAGCATCCGTTTGGATCAAGGGTTAGACCCTACTCCTCGGTCAAGGACTTCACACAACAATGGAAGTTTTAGTTAGGTCAACTTCCTGCACTCAGATCTCGTCAAAGTGGTCACAACTTCATTCTTTGATGAGCACCTGCAGTTTCAAGATGGCTGATGACCCCGGGATCACCCATCCTCACAATTCATTAGAAACTTTATTTATTGTTGATTTAATTTTACACTACTGCTCAAAATTCCATCGCAATTCGTAATTTTACATGCTTGTAAGATCTACACCAATTGTGGTGTCCCAGTATCAGAAGGAGATTATTAGGGTTTATGTCCCAACAACTGTTTCAAACAACCCCAATATGACTGGCGAAACCAGCTAATATTTTTTACAGGTGAAGGGGACGCTACTCAAGTTTTATATAAAACATCTGACTTGGAGAACTTCCCGAGTAGAATCGACTACAATTCAATATTTTGAAATTCGATATTTGTAATGGTAAATTTAGCACAAAGTACGATTAGGCCCCGTGAGAAGGTGAGTGGCTCCGCGATAGCGTTTTTAGCCCAATGTTTTGGTGTTGCTCTTTCCACCCCCTCATGGCATCTCATAAGCGAAAAGGGCAGCGAGCCAACAAGTTGCAGCGACTACCGACTTGTTTCTTTGAGCGACGAAAAAAAGAACAGGAGTTTTTTAACGGCAGTAAAAGAATGAATGAAACGTACACATAGGTTGATACTAAGGGAAGTTTGAATGCTTTATATGTCTAAAAGGGTTGACCATGTGTTTGATTGGATTCCGGTTCTCATGTGGTTGACTGTGAAGGATGATAATGAAATGGGAATACGACCATAAGGAAATTAATGCTTATTAATTTACAACAAACGAGAAATTTATATTTTGGGGAAATGTTTCTCCACGAATCCTTATAATATTTGGCGTCACTTCGGACGATACAAGGTTACAGGAGTGAGTGTTAATTAAAGTAAAAAAAATGTTCTTGAATTTTAGTTGAACGGTCACAGAAATCCGAAGACCACAGGATCCAAAGTCTCAGAAAGAGTAAGAAAGAGGGCGTGTGGGAAAGAGCAGTTACATGTATAGGCCCCACGTATATCGGAAGTACTGGATACCATTCTTAAGGTTTAGTGGAAGTAACCTCAACAGGACTACGTCTAAGGGCTAATACTTGGTGCAGTAATTTTACGTTAATTATCTATCAAATTCATCAATTTTTATACACAGACCATTATGATCACTTTGAATAATTTGGATTTCACTCCAGATACATTCAGTTGGTACATTTGGAAAAAGAGGATGTATGTGAATGAAACAATGTTTTGTTATAATACTTATTGCACTGTGGTTAGTGTTCTTGCCACGAATGGTTTTGAAAATGGCCTTGATCCTCGCTAAGTGGTCAACAAATGTAGACTTGTGCTAAAGCCAACATGCTCCTAATAATATCTAAAAATAAAGCACGTGTCGTTAAATTTTCTTCCCTGTTTTGATAACGATTCTTGCACTCCTTAAATTTCTAGTGTCTCGTTTAGTGGTGCAAAATTTATAAGTGGAAAAATGACTTCCTCACAAATCGAAAGAATTTGTTTTTCTCTCTCAATCTGTTCGCTGTCACGGACGAGATAACTCGTCTTGACAAGTCGTCAGTCCAGTGAACGGATGAGGGAACCTGTCTCAACAAGTCGTCAATCCAGTGCCACAAACAAGATAATTCGTCTTACAATAGTTTGTTGTTCTTTCCCCTCCAACAACTAACGAACAAAACCTTATCAGAAAGTATGTTGACAAAATGCAGAACAGCGAGAGAGTAGATATCCAATGAACTGAATGAAAGGTGCTCTTTTGTGTAAATCCATGTTTTGAGATAATTCACATTCGTCAACGTTTATATTTTGTTTTATTATTTGAAAACAATTATACATACGTTACATCAATTAGATATTGTACAATACATGCTAATTGATTTATATGAACAGTTTTAAACACGCAACGAACAACTTATCCATCTTTTCTGAGAATAAACATGGCACATGAGAATAGATCATCAGGCGTCGGAGAGGGCACCCCCCAATCTGGCCTTCTCATCTGTGGTGAGGGTGTTTGAAGGAGGCAATCTTATAGTCAATAAAGGATTATGGTGCTGTACAATAGATTTATTTAACCTTGACTTAATGAACCCATATAAAAAGATGGTATTACTTTTCGTCAGGTTTGCCGCTAAGACATATTCCTAATATATTCCTCCTGCCTCCCACTTCCTTAAAAATATATTGTTCACGGGGGGGGGGGCTCTGCCCACTACCACTGCCAGTAGCAACAGTCATAGAACATACTAAGCCGCCACCTTCCACCTCATTTTTATAAGCCTCAGGGCTGTAATTTAAACAGGAGACTTTAATGAACGATGAAAAACAGGAAACAGGGATCGAAAGACAAGTACATCAAAGAAAGGGGGTTATTTTTCGATACAAATCACAATTGCCCAGTGTGCTTATGCGATAAAGAGGTCCTCTGTATCATCGTTCTCCGCTTTTACCATCATCGAGGTTGCCGCAGGGTCAGGTACACACGGGCAATTGTTAGTAAGACCCACTTCCGGCTTCGTTCCGCTTACGGCGTCTGATGTTTCCAAATGGTCACCCCCATCAACGTACTGACCTGGCTTGACGTTGCTTAACTTATGTGATCTCACAAGATCAATCTGGGAGAGGTTTCTCAATCCTGTCCTGAGTGCTTAGCGAGGATTATTGAATACCATTAGGCAAGTACCGAAAGCGAGTAATCTACCATTGGGCCAGCGTGATCGGCCTGTCACACGAGTTGCAATGATAAAACATATACCAGGCAGCGAACAGGTTAATGAAAAGAAAAACTCCACCTAAATATCATTTAAACTCATGTGGAATCCCTGAGGGCAATATACAATATGTCAGTTTGCAGCCCAGCCTATTTCCATGTCCATTCTTCGTCGCCGTTGACATGAGCCTCTGACAGTCAGTGCGAGCAATTCAACGCTTTTCGTGCTTAATTTAGCGCATCTTGTTTTGGCCATTTCTGGCATTATTAGCACCCGTTTTGTGTTTTTCAGACATTTTCGATTGTATCTTTTTATTTAGCGCTTTTTGGCAGTCAAACTAGCGCAAAATATTTTTGAGTCGGCAACACTGGACAGGGTTAGGGTTAAGTCGCCATTCACGAGACGACGTGTATTACCAAGAAGAACATTTGAGGCGACAAGAAAAATGTATTTGTGGCTTGTTATTCCAGTTATCAGAACAGAGAAGAATTTTGGGTCCTCAGGCAAGAAATTTTTTCATGTAAAGCCAAGATTTAATGAATTTCCAAAAACTCGGCGATATCTTTTTAGAATATAATTACAAGTTGAAGAATCATGGAATGAATATATGGGTTTCTGTTTTTGTATTTTGTCACTTATAAAACCTCGTTTTTGATGTAATAAGATGAAAGATGATGTAAACAACACAGTTGATAAATCGAAATAAGACCCATTTGAGGCAATGATTTTTTTTACCAAAAATCCTATAATGACAATATCCCATCAATTAAAAATCACGAATTATGAAATCCCTATTATGGAAGATTTTATTATGGATTAGACACCGTCATAGACGTACGAGCTAGGGTGCAGGGAGAGTGGAAACGTCCCTGCCAATTCAGGCAAAACGGTGTAAAATTTCGGGCAAATGAAGTCCGTTGCCCATCTTAACCGAAGTGTTCCCATACGCTCATGGACACCATTGTTGTCAAGAGCTCAAGAACCTCACATAATATCAAATGATATCTCTATTCATATTGTATCTGCCTCCAAACTAATAAGTTTATTCATTTCAGGCGCTAGTCGCTAATAATCCCAAACAAATGAGCTCATCATTGCAAATGGAGATAATTGATTCCTGTATTTTCAAAAGATTGAATTGAGATTCGCTGAAATAAACAAACTTTAAGAAAAAACATTAAATTAACTTAGACAATCCTTTCGATAAAATGGTTAATTTACAAAAGGATCTTCTGTTGCTTGTAAATACATCATATATGCTATAAGTGTATATGTATATATTCACACATAAATCATATGTTGTTAGCACTGATTACAAAAATTCTTAATGAGCAGTTTGGAATGGGGCCTGCATTTCCCATCTGGCTTGTACCTATTATCAGCTCTTCACGAGTCTGCTTGAGTGAGAAAAAGTGAGGTGAAAAAAAAAACAGAACTCATTTGAATCCTCCCCGCTTTTAATCTATCAAAATAGACACAACTCCCAGTTGGCCTTATTAAATGATCGAGTTGAAACTTGAGAACTGACCAAAAACTTACTACCATTTTGTTTGTTTAGAATGTCAGTTCTTAAAACATTTGATCGTAAAAACACAATATTTACATTTCCCGCCCCTCGTAGAAGGTTGAATTTCATAAGCAGACTGAATTCCAGTCGTTATGGACAAACTTTTTCCCAAGGAAAACTTCTTTTGAACAAAATAGAACATAGAAATATAAAACTAAATACCCAATAAAAACGTTAGGGTTAGCTATTGAATTGTTTCTAAGAATAATACTCATTGCAGTAGAATGACAGTCTAAGCGAAGGCGCAGCTGAGGGAGGGGTGGCTGTTCGAAAACGTATCCTGGGCCCTCAATGGAGAGAGGCCTCCAATGGAAGGGTGTTCAAGAGCTTTGCTTATCTGCAATTTCAGTCAAATATCTTGCGTCCCATCAATACGTGCATTGTGAAGACCCTTCGTCCAATGGGTCAGCCTTTGGGATTGTTTTCCACCAATCAGGTGAAGGTACATGTCTGTTAATTGCGAATTTTCATTTTTCATCAAATGCTTCGAAATGGTGAAAGGGGCCCTCAAAGAATTAAGTCCACCAACCCATCGTTCTCAAATCACTTGCTCCGCCTCTGGATCTGAGTAGTTGCAATTAAAAGCAACTAAAATTAAGATGAAAGAAAATACCAGTAAAAAAAAAAAATAGTCGACAATGCTTAACCTGAATGCTGCAGCAAGAAGATCCAAGGTAAAAGCCAAGGCCTATGTAAAGTCTATGGAATCAACAATCGGCGCTAACTGATACGTTTCGAGGAATGGAAAGAACCTTTATTTGGTTTTCATCCAAACGGCACCCATCTCCTCTCCGGCTCTTTTTAACTTGTGTACTTTTCTTTGCTTTATCATACTTGTGTTTCATTGCCAATGACCAAAGGAATATTGCACCTTTTTGTATACTGAACCCTATTTGTTTCACCCAGGTAAGTCATAAAAACAGTCAAACGCGACAGGTGTGACGTAGATAAATGAACAACTGTAATATATACACAAAGCACTGATATATATATATATATATATATATATATATATATATATATATATATATATATATATATATATGTATGTATGTATGTGTGTGTGTGTGTGTGTGTGTGTGTATAAAAATGAATGGGACAAATTGTTTCCTGACACGTACAACAGTTGGTGACGGAAATGTAATGGTGAAGAGAAACCTGAAGAAGTCTTTACCCAAGAAAATAACATACGTGCATAAGTTTTAAAAATAGAAGAATAAGCAATTACCATTGATCTATAAAGAAAGAATCTTGAAAGTTCCCAAACCCTCCAAATGTTGATGGTATTCTAAACTCAAATCGACGGACGTTAAGGTGATAGGAAGTACAGGACATTGGGTGTAGGAGAGAGAGGGGGTTGTGCGCTACCTCTAAACCGGCTTGCCGCAAATTAAATGCTGCACACTATTTTCACCTTTCGCCTTTTTTTTCGTAAAACGAAATTTCGAAAAGTGGAAGATACCCGTGGATATTCCAAAGAACGCCCAAGACAGCGATGATTATAAGAATTGTTTTGGTGCTCTGAGGAGAAATCTTGTCACTTGGTTTTCTCACCAAAAAATCCAACACATTTTCCACGTCTCCTTCTTTTCGTGAAACAGTTTTTGTCAAATTCTTATCCAAATTGGAATTGACTTCATTCCCCTCACCCATAACAACAACAATCCTCGCCCATTCCAGGAGAGTAAACTCTCCACTGTTTGCCAATAACCCCACGTTGGACCAAACATACATAAAATAAACATTTCCCAACGATGATTTGGAATCATGATCCAGTGATTGTAAGGCGGCTCTCTTACCAACTGAGCTAAACTGATAATTCTTACATACCTACAAATTTATTTTTTACACTATACAATACAAAAGTTGCAGTAGTCATCTTCAGTCGGAATAAAAGCAGAAATTGAGTCTGACCCTACAGCATCCAGGCTTGTTTCTTCCATTTATTTTTACAGGAATTTGCCTTTTTTTTATCACCTCAGTGCAGCGTCATTGGGGCACCGCGGATTATTCCATCGTGGATGTGTTAAGGGCGGAAAACCTAGAAGAGCCCATCATTATTAAACCTGGTTTAGAATCATAAGTGTTTGTCTCCTAAACTGGTTGACAACCATAGCTAGAGAGCCCAATCTGTCCTATTATTTACCTATGCCTGGGTGATTCATGCCTTTCTAAAGGGCATTAGCGATAAATGAACACAAACTGGCTCAGCGGAAGTCTGAATTCGACTAGCCGATTCTATTCCCTAAGCTGTACGGCTCAGAATTCAACTGCAACTCAAACTCAATCCTTACAAGTTTGTACATCCGTAGATCGTAAGTGAGATCGTTCTTTCAGTTGTAGTTACAGAACAATCACACTAGTGACCTGACTGGTTGATTTAAGGTGGGGAATCCCTTCATATGGACACGTTAGACAAGTGGGAAAAGGAACAGGTTGATTTTTACCCCCAGGGGAAAACATCGACTGATTGTGGGCGTGAACGCGTACATATTGGTTAGGTTAGTAACATGCTCGTGTATACACTTGTTTGAACGTCTTATGAATAACTACCCTCAGCTGCGTCTGGCATAAGGCCAAACGGGGAGGGGAATGGGGGGGTTACGATAGGAAGAATGTGTTCTAGTTGGAAACGCCCGCATTCCTTTTTCGAAAATCATCTTCCGAAATCTTTGTTTTTTACCAAGGCTCCAACATCGACCATGGACTCCAGTTGAGAGATTTTGCAATGTTGATTTTCAGGCAGGGTAAACCCTTCCCACTTGAGTGATTGGTGCAAGATGATATTTCTAACCCCATTTACCCTCATGTCTTGCGGAGTTTATTGAAATTCAAGAGAGAGAGAGAGAGAGAGAGAGAGAGAGAGAGAGAGAGAGAGAGAGAGAGAGAGAGAGAGAGAGGGAGAGAGAGGGGGTGAAGAAGCAGAAATCAGAAGAAAGTGAAAAATTGGCTGAAACTCTGAGATTGGATATTTTCATGGTTTTTTTTCTCTTTCTCACAAGTATTTTCATCTTTTTTAAATGCTGATTTATCCGATGTGTTATCCTCATCTTGGTTGTTGTCTTTTTTGTTATGTTTTGATCGTTGTACCCAATAAATGATCAGGTTTGGAATGATGGGACGGAGCCCCTTTTGAAGTTTGGGGGTAAAATATCCTGTTTTCTCACCATTCCAAAAATGGCGACAGGTGAAATTCTTCGTGGGATTGGAATAAACTCCCCTAAACAACTACAAAAATCAACATGTCCTAGTGAAAGTCCTCTCTCGGACAGTTGAATAACGATATTCAACTCCAACGCTTAGGAGAGGTTCCTGTCCAATCATTTCACACCCCTTCTCTAGTCACAATGTTTCGGCCGTTGTACGCATCGGCCTCCTCCGAGTGCCTGTTGTATACGGTAATGTACTTGTAATTTTGAACTAAACTCTCTACTCCATGTCATACCACATTTTGTCTTAATTCATTCTTCTGTGATTTCATCCTTTTCTATTAATTTGTAATTGAGATGTTGCTTCAGCCTATTCTGCTGGATTCTACTACCTGATCCAAAAGAATGAACTCACGACCACTAGATTGACTGCAACTCCTGACCAAAAGCTTATGCCACTTTGAATGAGAGGCGCCTGAAGAATGCCAGGGCGTACAACGGCTGAAACGTTGTGATTATATGTGAGGACAGCAGTTCGAATAAATCAGTGAATGATAATTTCGCGTCTGAGAAAATCAGTAATTATCATCATATCTTTTTGTTTTCTATCAATTTTTTTTTTCCAGCCGATATATTCTTCGGAAAGAAGAAGAAAAATTCGTCATCATCCGACCTCCTTCAGGCGTATATTGGTTCTAATTTGGCTGTTCATTTAGGGGATACCTTGTATTCACTGATTCTTATGCTATATCGTACCCGTGATGCTGTTTTATGAACGTTTCTGTTGACACATATCCAAGTATTGAACTCAGGGTCATAGGCGTCTGCCAGGGAGGAGGGAGTAAACGAAGCATTTAATCCACGTCTAGATCAGGCTTTCTCATTGAGGGCGAGAGGGTTTGAAAGTTGGAACCTTACAGTCAATAAAGGATTATGTTGTAGTATAATTGTTTTGTGTAAGTCCAACTTGATGTTCCCTTATAAAATAGAATGCATAATTATTCGCTAGTAACTGAGTTGCCAATAAAATATATTCAGAATACCTGTATCCTTACGCACCCCTGAACGGAAATACATCTTTTTGCCCCCTCTGCCCCTCGGGAAAGTGGCTGCGGTGGCCCATGTCCACGCTCATCATGTACCTACAACTTTTAACCTATGCTCATATCCACCAGACCACCATCGCGATTAACAGTAAATGCTGTACTTTTGCAGCTTTGATATCTAATGTCAGATGGTTCGACATTCGTTATCACATCGGGTTCGTGCTGATCTGATAATGTGTCTGGTTTTCTGAGAAAAAAAAAGATGCCATTGAAATCAAGATGTAGACCACATTTAAGCAACCATTTGCCCGTGCGCCAGAATTGGCAAGCGGCAACATTTTTCGTGGCTCGCGGCCAATCGAGTCATTTATTTAAGATCTTAGTTTTGGCTTTGCAAATCAATAATATGATAATTGTAATACGTGTTTATCTAAAATAGAAATTTCTGTAATACGATCAATATTTTTTTGGTGAATGTGTATCTTGTGCGACCTGCTAAATCAAAGAGGTTGTCCATGTCAGATATAGATGATTTGATGATTCCTGAAAAGGATTCCTTTACTTTAATAGTTCCTTTCTTAACCCTATTCCTTTCTTTTAAATTCTTCCTTTTTATTCCTTCTCCTCGTTTTTTTTTTCCAAATAAAATTCATACACGTTCCTTCTCGTTCATTCTTTTTCTATCAGAAACCATCAACCAAAGCTGTCTTCAAAGGTTTCTTCAGTTGTCAAGCTAGTCTGTCTAGCTATGTATGTATGTAAGTATGATGCGTACAGGCTTCACCAAAGGAAATATAGGGTTAAAAATTTAAACATTTACTCCTTATAATTTCCAGAAATTTTCTTTATCCCATCGTTAAATAAGGTTTAAATGTGTATTCAACTTGCAGTATAAATTTATGAAAAAATTGATCCCTTTGTTAGAGTCCAGCAGTATCTCGCTTTAAAAAAAAAATCTGACTTTTTTTAGTGATCATTTCACAACCAAACGTGAGATAATTAACTTATTCATTGATCACCCCTTTTCCCAGTTTATTGTTTATTGATCACTCTCAACATAACATGCTGCCAAAAGTCGTACGTCACGTGACAGTTGCTATTGAGCGACGAACCGGATCTTTCTTTCACTCTTATGTTATCTTGAGATAATGGGCGACAGTCCGAAGATAATCGAGGAGGAGGGAGTCACGCGAAGGACACAGGACGGCTATATAATTGGACTTGGGGGTGGGGTACGACATCCGCCATCCGCCCACCCGTTCTCGAATTCTGTTGGTTTTCCTCAGCGCCGGTCGCCCCACAAAAATGTCAACTAATTGTTGAGCAGCAATTAAATGTAAATCTCGCATCGCAGGAGGTACTCTTTACATGGGTGGTTATTGTGCGAAGGGGGTAGGGGTAGGATACGGGTGGATGCGAGCAAACAATGAAGAGTGGGTGGGCCTCCTCACTCCCACACTTTTCCCTTTTCGTGACATTTGTCCTTTTCCTTCCAACTGCTTCCTGCGACCACTTAAATAAAACTTAGCTTTTATTCTTTTTATCAGATGAAGCATTGTAAACAATCTACAAACTGTCAACCTAAACTGTCAACGTAGGTTTCTTTAGTTTTTAAGCTGGTCTGGCTGGCTACGTATATCAGTATCGCGTGCACAGGCCGCATAAGAGGAACTTCAAGGCTGAAAATTTGAACATTTATCATTATGTCAAGAAAAAACATATTTACATTTCTCTGATGAAATTTTTTTGAGGGTTCAATTTGAAATGTAAGTGTATGCTAATTAAAAAAATCATTTGGACTTTTTCCCAGGTATCACTGCCCAGCAAAAAGCGAGATAAGTAACTTATTTATTGATCACCCTTTTTTCCAATTTGGTCAACTGGTGGTTTCTGTTGAGTGACCAATCAGACCTGTTAATAATTTTGATTACACTTCTCCATCTTCTTAACCTAGAGCTTATTCTTCATTTCTGATTCACGCTGTTAACGTACTGTTGTAGGTCGACGGTCCAAGATAAGTTGTGTTGAAAAACTAATGAAAATTAGGGAAAATAATAATTGAAATTGATCATCCTATTCACGTCTTTTAGAGTCTGTTGTTGGACAAAGACCATCTCCTGAATTCGCCAGATCTCTCTATCGCAAGCGTTGTGGAGCCAATATCTCCAAATGCTGTCTAAATCATCACGTCACCTCGTAGTTCGCCGGCCAGTTTGGCATATGATCTCCCAGGATCAACATTGTGAGTCACGATGCCATGATGCAACATGACCAGCCCATTGCCATTTTGAGTTTTCTACTGGATTCTATTATATCTATGCCTGTTTGTCTTTAATGGACTGTGCTGTCTAATGTTCTCTTTTATGCTTTACAATATTCATCTAGTGAAAATAATGAAGGATAATTGTTTTACTGTTGCTACCAGTTCAAATATAAAAACAAATATTGCCCCGGAGAGATCAAGGAATGGAGAGTAGGTTTGATCATCCTATTGAGCCGTAGAGTTTTTGTACCTCAGACTGAATTGGTCTGGTTTGAAATGATATTTTCCCTCTTTCCAATGAATGTAAGGTAACGGGACACATTGACCCCATACTGAATTTTTAGAATCTATTCTTGCAAGCTTCTTGTGGAACATAAAGCCTCAATCACTCTGCTTCAGTTTCAGTAGCAAGTAGGTTTTACAGGATGAAGTAGCTAGCCCCACCCTACTTCTTTATCCGGGCTTGGGACTAGCTTTGGCGACTTCCAAGGCGTATTTTTTCTGACAGAGTAGCCTTTGCTTAAATGAACTGCTTTACAAGTACGGCTAAAGTGCTCTAAATGCCCTGCTATTTACTCATAGCTAGGGGATATGTGGAATCATGCCTTTTACAAAGATTTACAAAGGATTGCAATCTCTCACATACAACTTATATGATATAACATAAATATACAAGAACAATAGATGAAAAAATATGTATCTCATTTGTCCTCTGAGGTTAGGTTGGTGATAGATTTCAAGATATTTGATTCCTTCATTACTGAACCTTCTTAAGTTGGTGCCAAGACCATAGGAATTTTGGTCTGGTGTGGCATAAGACATTTGGCAATCCTTGAACTTGGTCCGTCGATCCCATTTTCCGTGCCAGAAACCGTCACACCATTCTGCACCTCCACACACGGATTAGACTCACGGAATCATGCCAATTAAATCTGAATACTTTACAGATAGGTTTCTAAACCTACCTCCCCATCAGATTAACTTTTGTGTCCCCTTCAGCCAAATAAAAACTCGCGCGAAGTAACTTGATTGTATATCTTCCAAAACCAACATTGCTTTCTATTGGGTAATGTCTTATTTTGGGCATAACAAGTAAATTTTATGTTAAGTTACTTATAGGAGAATTTAAAGCCCCAGCATGACCAACGACCTACATGTGCTAGCCATGAAATAAGACAATAATGGGCATGAAATGAGGGATCGCAATTCTATTTTTTATGTGACAATCTAACGCCCCCTCAGCTCAATTTTTGAACCTTTAGGGGCGATATTGCCCCAATTAAAGACAACTGCTTCGAACTTCAACTTAATTTATGTCAACAGTCCCATCACTAGCCGTAAGGAATAGTTGGCGGGGGGGGGGGACACAGGTTGGGGTATGGGAAGCAGGAAAGGACGTTATTTGAACAAAGGACAGGAATAAGGGAATAAATAAAAGTAAGTTCTTCCTGTAATACTTTCTGCCTCCAGAGGCTGGTTTCTGCAGCTACTGCTACTGAATTCGTTCTAGCAATGTGTAAAAAGTGTTGCCCAGGGAAAAAATGTGATCATCAATCAAAATTACTTTCGCTCTTATCTTTTATCAAATTATATGATGAAAAGTGTGATTTTTCTTCTACTTCACTATCTTTAACCATGGACTCTTCCACATGAAGGTGAACATTTTGCTGATAATATCTCTTACCCACAATTTAAAACAATGAACCTTCTTCTCGAATGAAGTTTATTTAAATTTCAAACATCTTGCCTTCCAAGGACCTCATTTCAAAATTACTTGAGACACAACAGAAGAAATTCTGAGGATCTAACTTCCTGCTAATTTTCTTCCACATTATACAATGTCCATCCGCAAAGTATTCTCTTTGAATAACCTTACTAGTTTAAGTACTGGGTGACCATTGCATTCACAATGATAAAGTGATGCCTATCCTTCATATCTTATGCAAAACATTGCATTACTTGAGTCGGTAAGCCCCCAACAGTCCAGACTTGGCTCCCTGCAACTACTGACGTTTCAACATTGAAAGGGAGGAAACCATGATTGAGATTAAGAAGAATGCAATGATGCAGATGGCGATCACGAAAGAGGACTTTACATACTGTTTTGAAGAGTGAAAGGGATGTTTGGAAGAGTCTGTGAAGTCCCAAGGCAAGTACTTTGAAGGGACTAAGTAGGTTACTTTTTTGTTGACATTAAATAGTTGGATATTTTCTGAACAGACCACTTATGCACATCCTGGTTCTGTTATCTTTGGTTTCGAAGTCACTCTGAAGAAAGCTGTAATCCTCAATCAATTTGCAACTCAACAGGGGCTACTGCCAGCCTTTCATGTCCATCAGCTTGACTGAACTGGAAATATCAAGGATTTTATCTACCTGGGATTTATCATATTCTCCAAGGCCAAGATAGACAAAGAAGTAGTCAACAGTATTTAAAATTCCATCTGTCATAAGTGTAACAACTGTGGTTTCCGCCACAGAAGAGCTCAGGAGCTGCTGAGAGCGGTTTTCAGTGGTGTGTGACATTTAGAGTATAGGTGCTTAATGCCTAAATTAAAATGTCCCAGTTGGTTTTATACAAAGGATCTATGGGACATATGTATCCCAGCAGTCAAAGAAACCTTAGATACATCTGTTCCAGTAGTTTTGAAAGGATTGGAAAAAAAAACACAACAATAACCACAAAAGAAGGTAAAATAATATTTAATGAGAGAAAAAAAAACAAAAAATTCTTTGGAAAAAAAATCTGAGACTGTCCATTTCTATATTCCAAAGAAACTGAATGCCATCAACTTCACAAGACGTGAAGAATACAAGAGGAATGACACAATAAGAACCAAGGCAAGAACACAATGTGACCGTCTTGTGAAATTCTCTGGAAGCAGAAATAAATAAAAAGCAGCAACAATGATTTTCAGCAGTCTTTGAGGATATTGTGAAGAACAAATGCCAAACAGAAGGATGGAATTGGTTCGGATCAGATTAATAAGGGAGAAAAGAGGGAGAAAAAAAAAGAAGATACTATATGCCAGTATGTAAGAAGGACATTTGAATTATTAGAAAAATAAGTAGCTATGCGAGTTTTAAAAAAAACACACAGATATTACACTGCATCCAATACGCTGATATTATGACCAGGGGGGCTGTCTACCAAAGATCGAAACGGTTATGGAGCTTTGATGAGTTGCAGTGAATGGTAATCCTTCAAATACCCTTGTAAACCATTCATCTTATAGCCTGGCATATACGGTAGCAATTAGTAGAATTCCTTTGGATATCTTCAGTAAATAATTACTAGGTACCAATAAATAATAAAGTACAGTGGTAACTCTCTTAAGAAGGACAATCTGTTCCACAAATCATCTTATGAGATGAAAACTTGCTGAACGAATAATCAAAGCCTATGGGATTTCAGTAATTTGTTCTACTATTATACCCCTAAAACCTTAACAATAACCCTGTAAGTAAGGTAATATGTACTAATTACTTCCTAAATAATGTATAAATATGAATAAACAAGTGAATAACGTAATGAATAAATTGATTATCTTATAATTTACTAAATGTCTGTCGGTCTGAAAATTGGTGCCTAGATACCAGATATGAATCTGGAGGATTATAAATGAAATCTAGATGATTCTGGATAATTTTATGAAAGTTCATAATTTTTCTCTCTTGCAAACTGAATATATTTTGCTAAGAGATTTTGAGGGGCAACTGGGACCTCTTGCTAAGTGCAAAATTTATCATAAGTATCTTGCGTTATGAGAAGTATCAGTATATTATCATTAGTTGTAGAGGTAGTGGTAATAATGAACAAGAAGAAAGAAAGGAATGCACAAGAAAATATATAGAAAAACCAATATTATCTGTCCCATACAAGTTGTTACATTTTGTAGTAATTTTTTATATGCCTTTTTATAATTTTTTATACGACAAAATCGTGCATTTGATTTTGAATCCAGAAGATCCACTTCCAAATCAATTTATGGATGATATCTTTTAGGCCGCTAGATGGTCTGGTAAGAAAGTATCCAGCCATTTTGAATATCTTAAGAACCGGTTGTGTAGCCCTGACTTAAATTGACAACTAATCAGGGAGGAATTTACTGCACATGAGCGAACAGTCATTCTCCTGTGAGATTACTCAGGTTATTCTTTTCGTTAAATTAAATGGCTGGATGCTCTCTGTATAGACCTTGTACTTCTATGCAGAGGTTAGCATGCTGATCTAGAGGTGATAATGGATTAAGAGCTCAAAACTTTTTGGCTTTGTATGAGACAACGCCTGATTTTAGTCCCAGTAAATCATCAAAAGGAACGAAGCAAAAAATTTCCCAACTGAACTGATTTTGGCATAGTCTTCACTTTTATCTTCTTTATCTTTAAAAATGATTCCGGAAGTGATAAGACTCTTGCTGAGGAGTTGAAGCGTTGGGACAATGACATTTGTTGACAAGCCTCATTTCCCAACAACAGATGAGAATTGTATTTGTTCATTTTTTTTTTGGTCAATTATGCGCACAGCCACACACACAAGACAATACAAGCAGCGAAGAGAGAGAGAGAGAGAAAGAGAGAGAGAGATTTGGGTAAATTAACCCACTGTACCCAATATATCATGATAAGAAAAAAAATGAATAGAATTACAACCTCAAGATTCCAATCTTATTCAAAACAAGTCATCAAGCAATGCCACAACTTTCATTGAAAATACAAAATACACACCACTAACATACACATACAACATATACACACACACATTCTACATACCTAAGTGCTTGCATCCACACATACACACATGCCACGAGCACATACATATGCATGTGTGGCGTGAATAGGTGTGTATTTTGAATTTTTGACGAAACATCCGATAAAATCTGATGCCAGAGTTATACTTGGTTATTGCCCAACAGTTCATCCAGATATCCCGGTGATATAATTTTGCTCACTGTCCCCTTAAGGCCCTTAATGCCTTCCGTAATATCATTTTGTTCAAAGCCCCCCTCTTGGCACTTAACACTCCCTAGGGGGCAGTATATACTCTGTTGGGAAACACTGGTATTCAACAACTGAGCTCAATATACGTAGATATACATATATATATGTCGAGAAGAGATGGGAACTTCACAAGTAATAATGTTATGAACTTCGTTGGAAGAGGGTAACAGGTGGGAGGGGGAGGGGGTCATTGCACAGATTCTTCCTTAAGTTGACAAACATTTCAGCAGCACGAATCTCTGACCTTCATGAAGTGACGACAACCAAACAAAAAAAATGACTTTGATAAATGGAATCAGCAACACTTCTCTCTCTCTTTAGTTAAGATTTCCAAGGAAGGGAATGGACTGGACAAAATTGCTGAAGAGACATTCTAGGGATTTTCTTCTTTCATTCATTCATTCATTCATCTCTTCTTTCATTCTTTCTTTCTCTCATTCATTCTAGTTGTTGTTTCGGTGATGAATGTTGGAATGGAAAACAGCTGCAGTGACTGACACAGTTGCCATGGCAACCAAAAAGGGCCAATGAAATCACAGACAAAGCAATCAGATGTAGACAACATGTCCTTTTATGGAAAAATGAAGAGAATGAGTTTCGGAGCATCTTCAAGGAGGACGCACGTATAGATTTGTGACGGGATTCCGCACCGGGATGCTAACGTTATTCTTGAAATGTACAATTTGTCGACCTGAAGGATAAAGAGAAAAATTTGTAAGTCAATTGCTTATCTGCAAGTGTCCACACAAAAGCAAGAGCATAAAATAATATTATGATGCAGCTAAAGATTTAGGGGCCCTTGGGGCTCGGCTCCCTTAGGGGCCTCCTCCAACAATTAGTGAGATTTGATGAGAAAGGAAAATTTGCAATATGTAGACATGCACTATTTTAGATGAAAAACAACCCAAGAGGCTGAATAATCATTATCTAATTCAATTCATACATGTCCAAATATATCCTTGTTTATTGTATGACGTCAGTAGAAATAAAGTGGGTGAGCTACTATACATAAAGCTTTTTGGGGCCCTCCCTTTATTGGGGCCCCATGGGCATTTCCAAAACACAATAAAATTTATATTATAAACACATTGTAATTTTTGACAATTATTGGGGTCTTTTTTGTTTCTCTGTTTAGTTACTGTTAGATTACGGCTAGAGACTAATATATAGACTTAATGTTCATTGCTTTTATAATGAAGGGGTTGCGAAAAAATTTGTATTATCAAAAGAGCTGCAATTGAAAAAAATTTGAGAAACCCTATGTTAGATAACGATAACAGGTTGATAATTCTTTAATATGTTATTTGATAAATTCAGTTTCATATGATTGAATTCATTCTTATAGACAACTTTACCTAATAAAAAATCAATATGAAATTAATTTGAACTTTAAACTCATATTAGGTATAGTGTTTGGGACTGACTGATTTTGATGATAACAACCAGTTGATAACATTATCTGTGATAATAATAAATGAGTTCCACTGAATTGGCAAATTCTGAGCCTTAAACCTATGAAACTATCTGCACAAATTCGGCTCTGCTGAGAAGTTTTTAAAGCTTTAAAACAGACTATTGAACAAAATAGACTGAGAAAGTAGGATATGCAGAACAATGAGTCCACCCTACCTGTCCATGTGGCCTCCTGTGTCATCACAAAGCCGTGGCATTGAGGGTCCATGTCACACATATCTTCAGCCTCCTTTCTGTCAAACACGGACAAGGCACAGCCAGTCCCAGATAATGATGACCAGCACCAGTAATCATGAATACCAGGCAAGTCGTGTCCTTTCAGTTCTTTGTAGGCTGTAAAAAGAAGCAAAAAACATTAAAACTACTTCATCTAAGATGGTGGATCAATAAAAAAGAAAAAATTCTCAATCTTCAGAGCAGTGATTCTCAAAGTAAACGCAGCCTAGGGGGGGTCAGGGGCAAAGGGCAAAATATACAAATCTATACCTCTTGAAACCTCTCAAGATGGGCAGCTGATGCCATTAGGGGAAATACTTCGAATGGGGGCAAAAGGGTTTATTTCGATTATATCTTGGTGGCAACCCTGCAATATGGTAGGCATTCTAACCCTAACCCCATTTGTAATGTATGATTCCGATATTAGATAGTGACTTTGTCTGTGTTGGAGATGCATGATTTAATAATAGAGTCAGGACCAGCAAATAATAATACAGTCTTTCTCAGTGAAAAGGTCTGATCCAAGTTGTAGGTCTGAAACACTAATTTCACAGTGCAGTTATATTTTGGGTTATAAAATCAATGCTTAAATCAAAAGAGATACACATTAAATTTCAATTCATCATTTTGAGTGTTGATTAAATATATGCTCTAAAAGAGAGAAATATTTTGAAAAAGTTTCGGGAACCAGTGCTTTACAGTAAGATCAAAAGTTGAAAAACATTTGAATTGCTGTCAAATTCATCATAGCTCTAAGGACTAAAACCAATTTATCTCTCATAGATCTCATCTGATGAACCTTTCCAAATCAGATTGCTCAACATATAAGAATAGTAATTTTTATTCTTTTACTAATTGCTTACCAGTTTGGTACAACAAGTGAGTGTAAAAAAGAATAAAGAAAGAAAATCATATCTAGAATGAAGAGTAAGTATAGTTGTTAAATTGATTAAAGATGTAGAAAAAATCAGACCTGTGATTGGTCATCGATGCAGAATATAAAAAAAATGGCAATATAAACATAAAATCTCATCTTGAAGTAAAAAAAATGGAAAAAGGGTATTGTTCTGTTACAAGTATCCTAAACTTATCTCTGAATATATCTAAACAGTAGCATTCAATCATAAACTAGATTTTTGTCTGCTTCCTATCACTCAAGCAACACCTTGCTAATTTCTGCTGCTACTATCAAATCTCTTTAAGACTAACCACACTTCATGGAAGAATATAAAAAGTAAGCTGAACAGGAATTTTGGATATTCAGATATGACTTAGACAAAGATATTTTGAATGAGCCAATTTTGAGAACACATCTCAAAATATTAATGCAATCAAATCAAAAAGATGTACAGGATTATTTCTGTAAAACAGAAATTCAGAATTGGAGAAGTATTTTTCCGAAATGTTTCATGTGGATTCCTTTTTTTTATACTTACTGTTATTCACAAATGAAGTTCGGTTGAGATAGCCCCCACTTTTGTACAGGCGCACAGCTTTCTCCATGTTTGCCAACAAAGCGTCAGAGTTCATTGTCAGGTTGGTGAATCCTGTGACAACATTGGTAAGAATCGGACGGAGTAACTCAGGTGCACCGAATGGCAAGCGGAACATGATAAAGTGTCGACCAGCATTGAAAATGTTTTTCTTCTCATTCAAACCAACACAGCGACCTTTCTGACATGGAATCCTTTGAAAGGAAGAAAAAAAAAAACATTTAAAAGATTTTAAGAGAAATGAAAGAACAGGAAAAAAACAGGCAAGAATGAAATTTACTGAAAAATGTCTCAAACTAAGAAATTAGAAATGGTCAAACTAAACTGTCAGCATAGGTTTCTTCAGTCTTCTCCAGTGGTCTGGATGGCTGCCTATGTTCAGACCACTCCAATTAAGCAAGAGAGCTGAAAATTTAAACATCTACTCCTTATAATGTCTAGAAAAAAAGACTTTTTGATTTTTCAAAATTCCTCCCCAAAATAGGTCTAATGGATGGGGGTTAATTAACAATGTAAGTCTGTGCTAAAATGATCCCTAGTTTGTGTCTAGCTCTGTTCACCCCAGCTATTTGAAAATTCAAACTTTTTAGTGTAGCTTTTTATCAAATTTTAATTGATTTCCTTCATCACAGTATACTGTGATGTGAAAAGACATTGGTCATCAGACGATTTCTATTGAATGACTAACAAAACTTGTTATTTTATTATTTATTTTCATCAAATGAAGTATTACAGATCATCTTTATTAATTTTTGACTAGTATTTAACCATTGTTTCTTTTTTATTGCCTGAGAAGAGTTGTGATAGAACTGAAAAATTAAGATGAAGGTAAATAATAAATCCTGCAATGTTTAATAACTAAGAAAATTGACTTTCTATAACAAAAGTGTGTAGGGTGTACTCATTTATGGGTGATACTGTATATACCACATTGCATCAAAAAGCCTCATGGACACACCCCAATTTTGACTTGACAAATGGGGGGGGGGAGAATAAACAAAAAATTAAGGTCCCAGTACCTCTCAACTAACTAACTAATGTGTTTTGTGGGGACTTCAGGGACATATAGATCCTGTTGACCACTTATAGTTCACAGTCAAAATTTACACTGTGTATTATAACAAGGAAATAACCATGATAGAGTTGCATCAACATTACGTGACTGCAGTTCTGGTGAATCCTTTTAACACATCCCAGTTTTACTTCTTTCATTACTTAATAATGCTCCCGTGAGGTCCAGTTCATTTGAGGGGAGTAAAAATACCAGTAATATTGATATAAAACATCTAAATTACTACTAGTCAGTTGTATTCTGATATAGAGAACAAATATTTTCAACTATGATTCTTTTATTCATCTACTATTTTATACTGTCTAATTTATACACCTTATTCAGAGGTCATAGACAGGAATTCAGATTACTGTCTAGCATAGATTACCCATCTTTGGGATTAGAGGCAGTCAAAGTAACTTTCAGCCAGTATGCCGCAGAGTAAATTTGAGTCTTCGAAGTTGGGGAAACATGGTGAATCATGCAGATCATTTTGTGTGATAAGTTGTTGTACATTAAGATAGTTTTCTAAAATTTTATTTCAATTGTTAAAAGTAAACATGAAACTTTAATGTTTGCAGATTTAGTTTCAGCTAGATTTTCTTGATAGTCACTGCTATTGTAAAAACCCACATAAACATCAGGGTGGTCATATCTGAACATAAAAAAGAAGGAGGGCGTCACCATCATAGTTGTCAACAGTCAGAAATAATATAAGGACAGTGGCTCGATTATGGTTGAAAATTACTAAAATACCTTAAAGGCAGGGCAAGAAAAAACAAAAGTTACAGTGTGAAAAAAAAGCCATAAGAAAAAATCGTATTTCATCTATGGCTGTAATAAAGGTGAAGTAGGCGTCTCGTAATGGAGTATAAAAAGCTGGTGATGGAGTCCTAGTTTCCATTGAATTCATTAGCACAAGTCTGGTCTTTTTTATGACGACCCTCTTGGCAGGATGCAAGTTCACTATAGGGATACTGCCAACCTAATCCCACATCTTAGAGTGTACTCAATTAGCTGCTGAGTGAAGAGCGAAATTCATCCTAATAAAGTTTTCCATGTTCTTAGCTCATAACTAGAATTGGGAGCTGCGTGTGAATCAAATGTACAAAACATTACATCATCTGAGTAAACTAATGGCTGTAATAAGCAATATGGAAAAAAATCAATGTTAGCAGCTGAAGAACAAGAAAAAACAGTACATGCTAGACCTAAAACTGCCGAATTGACAACACTAACACCATACAAGGATCTTCTACTTTCTTGCAGCTCCCTTCTCTTGTCACGGGAATTTCATCTTTTTTTTTAGGGAGAAACTAATAGAAGTTGAAAATCTGGGGAAACATGGTGAATCATGCAGATCATTTTGTGTGATCTTCTTAAAGAAGATTTTGAAGATGTAAATGATGAACATGTCTACGGAAAATACGAACGTATGGCAACCTTAATGAAAGCAATATCTGTTCATTCGTGGGAAGGCAAAGTGACTCACTTGGCTGTAAATTCTGGTGAAGCTGAAGCGGAATGAACAGCACAGTCCTTTAGGGTGTTGCATTTGGGTTCACCAATGCCAATGTCATCAATGTCACTCAGTTTCAACTGACCCCTGACCAACACAAATTGTTGATGTCGAAAGTCATTCATCACGATAGAACCATGAGGAGAATGTGACATAAAGTGGATCAGTTTGGTCAAGTCATAGGAAATCTGGAAAAGAAATAAAAATGAAAAAATAAATCAGGAACTTGAATGACAGTCATCATTTTAAACAATGAATAAACTTACATTGAAGAATTTTTGGTAAGAAAGAGGAATTACGAATCAGTATATTCAAGTGCAGGTAGCCTAACAAGGGCAGCCCCTGGGGTTCCTGGTGCCTTGGGTAAGCTGCACTTCTATTTGATTTATTTATGTTTTACAATGCAAAAAATAGATGTATAGGAATAAAAATGTTATCAGAATAATTAGGTAACGTATCCCTGAAAAGTCTGACTTCACATCAGAAATTTTCTCATTTTGACTGTTTTTATTCCATCTAATTAATTCATTTTCCCATTTGTGCTACTGTTTTAGGCACTCAGCAGGCACCTCTTGCACTTGGCACCCTGGGCGACTGCCTGTGTTGCCAGTACCTGTTGCCTACCTAAGACCTAACGATTAATAGCACTGAAAATGGAATCGGCAAATAGAGTTAAAATGCTGGCAGGGACAGACTGTGTTCACTTCATTCTTATGTCCATTGGGAAAAGCAGGAATCAACTTCCACCCTCAGCTATAAGTAGATAGCAGGGCAGTTGCAGTCCTTAGCCTTGTAAGCCTATCCATCTAAGGCACTGGGCTAGCACCCTGAACCATAAAAATCCACAATTGTACAAACAATGATTGGATCTGCATGGATCGGTCAAGAGTTGGAAGAAAGAAGTTTGCCTCATGTGTCACTTGACATGGGAGCATTTGAGCTGAGATCCAGAATATTCAAGGCGGGAAGTGCTGGGATACCAACAAAAGGCATGAATCCACTTCACCTTGTACATTGCCAGATATCTTGACAAAGCTGTCTCATCACTGGCATGTTACAAAGATTGACAGAAAGAAAAATGGTGGAGTGAGGCCATGATCAAATAATTTTCCCACAACTACCTTCTGTGTCCAGGCAATAACAGTAAAAAGCTCACTCCTATTGTAACCCTTAACAGGGACCAATCATTATGTTCTTTGGGATAGATCCAGGAACTTGAAAATAATGAGCGACCAACAGTTCAGCTAATAACACACAAGGCTTCAGTGCCGGATCAAACTAGTGCTGTGTCTGCAGCATACGTTTCAAAGGGGCCCTAAATTCAAAACATTAAAAAAAAAAACAACACAGTTCTTTTATTTGTGTATTAATTGAATTTTTTTCATTTGCTATACAGACAGATGTCTTGACATTTCGGTAGTTACTTCATTTTGTTCTTTTTGCAGCAGGTATGATTTCAGTTTCAAGTACCTTTGTATTTATAAGTCATTGATGTATCACATAGATACCAAACATGATCAATTACTATTCTAAAATAATAACCCAAATTGAAGGTGATAATTGGCTCAAACGCTAACCTTAACACCATTAAAGTTTAGTATAGTACAGTCATAGAGCAAGAGCAGAATCACTGAATTGGAATTGATAGCTTGCAAGCATCTAGTTTGGAGCCCTTGAAAATGTTGGGCCAGCAATATTTCTTATGTATTGAGGAATGGACATATTTGGTCCGACAGAATGAATAATAAATTGCATTAAATTATATAGAAACTTATTTGAAATGATCTGTCACCACACGGTTAATATATCACTCAATTTAGACAACGTGAATAGAATAGACAATTGAAGAAAATGGGGCTGCAGCAGGAATTGAACTATAAGCTATTTAATTAATTCAGCACTGCAAAGTGTATACACTCAGAACTACTTGTTTCACATAGAAAAAACAGGATCTAAATCAAGGATTTGCAACCTTTTTGCTTCTGGGGGTAGGATTGCGTATTATTGAATGAACAGTGGGCCAAGTACATGCCATAAAAACCTTAAAATATGGGAATTACCTATTTAAATACATCTAGTTATACTTTGTCTCTAATTAGTATTCAAAGAACTCAATTTAGTTACAATTTATTTCAATCAAGGTATCTTCGGAATCTATGAAAAAACAGAAAATCTTTAAAGCCTGAAAAATATGTATCCAAATATTTGCCTGCAGGCTAGTCAAAATCCTTTTGTAGGCCATAGGTAGCTTACCCTTGAGAAACAGATTTTATGTATAATATTCATTTACCTCCCCACAAGGATAAATTCAACACAAGATCAAGCTTTAGAGTGAGGTATCTCACTCATAAGCACACATGCATAGAGACAAAAATTGTCTAGTTCCCTTTGCACTTTTCTTTCAACAAATCTCAGGCTTCAGGAATTAACCCTAACCCCACTTTTTGTAGTGCAATGGAGCGGTACAGTTAGGGGAAGTAAGTCACCTGGAACCAGACATCATACTTTTGGGGGTAACAGGGAATCCCTGTGCATGATTTTCTTCTTATAGACCCACCCCCAATTGAATTTGAATGGAGGTAAAAGTTTTAAAAAACGAGTTTGGTGGTTATACAGAATTTGATTTGAAAACAATTTATTTGAAAAAAAAGGTACAGCCAAATTGCATTAGATACACCTATTCTTATATGATCACTGAAATTGAGCTGGTCCGAACCTATCAGTATGGTCAAAAAGGGGGAAGTAGAACTGGGGCACAACATATTCTGAGTGCACAACAGTTTGAAATCCCAAAGTTCCTAAGACCAGCAACCAAGATGAAAAGAGCCATACTGAAAGTTGCAGTCATCTTCATTGTTTCTTTCATACTTCAACAGTCTTGTTTCTTCAGATGAAGCCAATGGGGTGTGATCAGGGTGGATGAAAGAGAGCATGTTACTCTTACTTGATTGGTTGTAACCAGTGTTGCCAAGTGGGGTTTGTTATTTATAGCTAAAACTGATCTTAGAAAATGGCCAAAATCAGCTACACATATTCATTTCTGGCTAATTCTATAGCTAAAAATGTTACATATACTCATTCAAAGCCCATTTATCAAATGAAATAACAATAAAACCGAAATTCCCGAACCAATTCACCATTATTCAACTTGATGGCCAGATTTTCGGCTATCGTAGATTTTTATCGGCTAAAGTAGAAAAAAAGATAATCAGATCTAGCCGAAAATTGGCTAATTTGGCAACTCCATTTGAAACTATTTCCATCATTTTTGATTTTAAATTATCTGTGAAAGGAAAAACTTTTTCTACCCTGACCTGAGTCACCCCACTTGACGGTATCCAATGTCCTCCCTCCGAGCACAATTCATCCTCATGCCCAATACATGACCGCCCCACCAATTCCTATGTTCCCCCCCTTTCTTCCCCTGCCTCCGCCAACAGACAAATAAACGCCTCTCTTCCCCACCCAACCTACGCACCTGCCTGAGTAATTTAACATCTCCAGTCAAGTAAGCTTATATCTGATAAGCAATTCAACTTGCCAGTCATTTATACTTGGTGGCAGGCCTCCTCCTGCCATAGAAAGAGGGTAGTGGCTGGGGCTGGGTTATCGCGAAAAGGGGGAAGGGGAAGGATATGTCGGTGGGGTAGTGGCAGCTTTATAAAGGTACCTCTCCACCGCCATCTACCTCTTCTTCGTCCTTCTTTCTCATCAGTTTTCTTTCTTTCTTTCAGAATGAATTCATGACCAGTTCCTCTTCTTAAACGGGGGAAGGTCGTATTCAAGTTCTGCACAGTTCCCAATGTGTAGCTGTTCCAACTCAATCAAGCTTTCGTTCAATAAGTAGTCCATGCTGTTACTACAAGCCAAAAATGAAAATCTCTTTTTTGGTATAGATAAAATCTTTACAAATCCAACTTATTCAAAAAAAAATACTGAATTATTCATACCTTTCTAAACACAAAAACAAACCTAATCCCCGACCCATGTTGGTTGACTTTGTTCAGTAAACATGACATCAACAAAAACCAACAAAAACAAATTTTGGTACATCGTAGGGAAGGTGGTCCGGATTGGAATTTAGCTAGCGTAACATGGACAAGCGATCTGTCGGAAATTCCTGAAATGATTGAATTCATTCTAAGCAATAATGTAATTTACTTCAGTTCATCTTCCATGAATTCTCTTATTTCTTTTCAATTGAGTGTCGTTTTCAACATCCAGTGTGTGACGGTGTGAAATCGAGACTACTTTCTCTACATCGCGCTCAAATTTTCCATTCCTCAACAGGAGTGAAAATATTGAATTTTTCCAGAAAATCTGCAAACCACACGTGAGGCATCTTGCATGGACAGCGGAATGAGAACAATCTACTCCCGTGGATTGAATGACAGGTTAGGTTCGAAATTCTCAGAACCTTACCAACTACGAGAGACACCTGAGGAAGGCTAGAAGGTACAACGGAAGAAATTTGTAACAACCAAGATGAGGACACTAATCCAAGGTAATCAGTGTATAAGTGATGATTCCATATCCAAGACATTTAGACGAAAATAATATGCCAAGTATATAAAAACCTTAAAAAGTCTTAAGTACTCAAGACTTGAAGTATGTAAAATTTAATAAGTATTTCGAAGTACTTTTCTCTCTGTTTTTTTTTTTGGATGAGGGATCAGCAATATGTACAGATTTTTTCAGACTTTTGTCCTCATCTTAGAAGAACGCTTATGTGGTACCAGTAGTGGCTATCGACATGATTATGACAACAAAAAATGAACGGCACTGTGATTATGGCCAGGGGAAAATAGACAGCCGATTAGGGATATTCTACCCCAACGTTTCGAAATGGGGTGAGACTCGTCCCAGCATCTTAAACCCTTCCCATTCACAACATGTATCAGAAGAAGACTGTAGGGTACAGTGTCCGAAACGCTGTGTTCAAAAAGATGAACCAAGTCGAGGATAACAATCCAAAAAAAACTATTCATAAGCTCAAAGTAGATTATTTTACAAACGAGTATGAACGGAATTTTTACAATATTTTTCTTTTTCCTTCTTTTTCTTCCTTAACTCTTCGACTTTTTTTTTCTCCTTCATCCTAAATTCATTCTCTTACTCATTCCTTTCTTTTTCAATTCTATCCTTTCTTTTTACATCTAATCAAGTTAGATTACTCTATGTATTCTATTCACCAGTGTTGTTCTGTCTACCCTTTCGCCAGTCTGATTGTCACACAATATCTCCAAAAACTATCCACGAATTTCAATGAAACTTTGAGGAATGGTGGAGAATGGAGATCTGATTGAACTTTTGCGTATATCCAGGCATGTTTTCGATTGAGTGATTTTTTTTTAACTTCATGAAGAGAGCTTAAAAACGAACGGTTGACTAAATTTAAATTTCAAGGTACGTAACTCAATATGTTGACACATCACGAAAATTGCGTTCTCTCCATTTAAAGAAAAAAAATTCATTCAGTTTTTTAGTGTACGGTGTTGGTAGAGGTACGCGCTCTCCGAGTCCTTCCAAGCTTTTTTTTTTTTTTTCTGACTTTCACGTCCTCGTACGTACAAAATGCGGCTTTTATACATTTGACACTTCCAGCTGTATTAATATGTCTACAAAACCAAGATATTCGATCCCTCCCTTATTCCCAACCCCACCAGAGAGAGAGAGAGAGAGAGAGAGAGAGAGAGAGAGAGAGAGAGAGAGAGAGAAGTGGAAATTCATGTGGTGTTGACGGAGTGGGGAAAAAAGAGAAGTATTCTACATCCAGACCCCGTCTCTCTCTCTCCCTCTATGCCCCAGGGGCAGTCAATCGCCAACCCCGAGGCCCTCCACACACAGTTGGGATTATCAGTGACACATGTCAGAGGCTGAACAAACCATATACAAACATTACTTTTTTTTCTCTTTCTTTCCTCGCACTTGTAAATAAATAATTCTTTTTACTCATTTCTTTGCTTTCTCCGGCGCATATTTCCTCTATAAAACGCTGTACCTCTTTACTTACTTTTACATTTTCTCGAAAACATCGCTTTTTTTCACGAATAAATTCATCCCCTGACTATCTTTCCCAGCAATTACATTGATAAACTAGAAAGTACTCAGAGAACACATACCTCCGTCAACACCATACACGAAGTAAAAGCTGAATGAAAATCAGTTCATGTATAACTTCTAAGCTGAGAAATGGGGGATGTAACTGAGTAACGATTTATTCGATTTTCTAACTATTGTTTCAATATATATGAAAAGTATGAAAAGAAAAACAGTGTTTCTGTCAAGTTTATTTCAGTTGTCCTTTACTGCAACTTTTCAGACTGAATTAACGGCTGTAGAATGACGGTTACAATAAGAGGCAACTGATATTAAGATCAAAGAAATAATAGTCAAAATTATTAATCATCAGTCTTATTTTTTTTTTTGCGCAAACTCAGTACATGATGTTATGGCACATTTCAGTTTCGTTGTGATTTATTCACATACGGAATGTGACATTCGGTCAAATTTAGAGAGGAACTCTCACACATGTGGGTGGTTTCCAGAAATTGTCCAGTCCCATCGGCATATTCCTATTTTGGAATTAGGAGGATGGGGCCCCTGGAATAGGACAAAATATAATTTTGGGGGCGACAGAACAGCAGTGACTGGCCCTTGTGAAGTTTAACAATGGATGTAACAGTTGTTTGCTGTTTGGGGTGTAGAAATGGGAGAGTGGTTCACTCAAGTATTCACTCACCCACTCTCTTCTCAATCATTTATTCAATAGATTAATTGGACTAGTATATTCAGCTTTTTTGTCATCAACTCAGCACAATGTTTTGACTGAAATATTCTCTTACCTTCATAAGGTGTATGTGACTTCCAGAGAATTATTTGGAGAATAGATTTGAAACTATTCAATGGATGCCACGCACACTTGAGGAAGACTGGAGAATGGACTAGCTGAAAAGTTGCGTTAAAAACAAAAAGATGAAGATCTTAGTTGGCCTAATCCATGAAATACGAACTGATTTTTTAAAATTTTATTGGCAATGTGATCAACATAAAAAGTAATTCTGTTTGATTATGCTCATTCTATACACAAGCATGGTATCCGTCAAAAATGACAAGATTATTAATGTATGGACAAAATACACAAATTATACTTCGTTATGAATTTATCTATGGCAAATAAAAAATGCATAACTAGAAGAATATTTCATTTTCTGTTATTTTCCACGACTATTCATATTTTCTGTTTTTAAAAAAATAATTTTAAATCAATAAATCAACAGAATCATGTGAAAAACTTGATTGACATACCAGCGATTGCCTGCTTACTTTTAGCAAACTCACACACAAGACACAAAATGTGTTACTGTTGGTAAACAGCCAATTTTGTTAACTTTTTGTTAGGTTTAACACAGTAAAATTAACAAATAAAGAAAGTGACAAGACTTTTTATATTATGCTCTTCTAAAAATACAATTCTCAAAATTGTACTGCATTTACAAATGTAAATTATCAGTGTTATTCTCTGGAATGGTTTTAAGTTCTTCAAAATAAAAGTTACATAGAACTTGCCATGAAAGTCAATAATTTGACAACCGTAGTGTCAAAATTTGAAGTAATGTAAAAAATATTACATCAAAGAATGAATATGGTTAGAATAAGTACTATTAATGATATCAGTGGCATTTTCCACAGGAAAATATCTAAAATAGAGTAGAAAAAACATCTAGAAACATCTGCATTCTATTCTACAAGATAGATAAAGCCACAAAAAGGTAAAAAAAGTTTTGGGAGAGGTCAAGTGGAGTACAGATGCCAATTTTCAAGTCTGTGGACAAAACGAAATGGCCAGGAGCACTAAATCACATGAACAAACATGCACAAATGAAAAGGGATAGAACCCATTTCTACCTTTGATGGCTACTGTTGTTCAACATATCAGATTAAACATAAATTTTTATTAAGCCAATATTCAATGTAAGAACAACCATTTTTGTTGTATGAAAAGCATGCTGGTCTAATGAGCCATTACCGGTACTTGGCGATCCATAAAAATGGCCTTGTGCCAGACTAGTAAAGATCCAAATGAATTAATCTGTGCAGGGACCCAATGCTAACATTTATACCGAGTGGCTCACACTCTAATACCACCATAGATACCTTTACATTTAGACCAACACAATTCACACAAAGCATACACATGTTTGACAGACACAAATCCCCCCCACCTTCCACAAAAAGGGTACATGCCATCCACCCTAGCAGTCCCTCCCCTCAACGACCCTCCACATCCATATCCAACCTCACCCCCAGTCTGTTAAAGGTCCAAGATGCAAAGTTGCACTTGATAGACACAAGCAGAATTTCATCTGACGGGTTTTAGAATTTTTTTTCCTCTCTATTTTTTTGTATGTTAAATTCATCTGTGCACTCATTCTCATTCATTGCTTGAGTCATTCACCCATTCTTTCAGTCTTTCACAATCTCATTCTTAATATAATTCCATTTATCAATAATTTGTTTTTTTTCTTATCATCTCATTTATTTATTGATTCACCCATTTCACAATCATTCATTCATTTCCACATTCACTAGTTGCTCTTTTGACATGTCCAGTCTTTCATTCACTCATTCTTTCCTTATGATTTCATTTTGCCTGAACATAGTTCTGTGAACTATAAGTTCCCAACAAGTACCTCCAGGGATACTTTTGCACTTCTCAAGATGTGCAAAGGATGTGTGAGTCAACATTTTCAGTGTTGTTGGTATTTTATCTGAACACAGATCAAATCTTTGAACACCTGAACATGATCTTCTGTGCATAATCGCTGGAGTTTTCCTTCATATTAATGAACTTGTTGCCAAAAAACAGGTTCAAACATCTCACAATCCAAGACTGACATATTCAAAGAATTAAACACTGAGAATCTTTTGAAACTGGAACTTTGGGGATTTTCCAAACCATTCACCAACAATTGAATGGATTTCTCATCAAAATCAGTATGATTTTATCAAAATTTTTTATTGAAGATTTCGGGGGTGTATGGGAACCTATCCGAATGCCCGATGGATAAGGGAGAAGAAAAAAGGGTCTTAACCTCGACAAGCAAGCCTCACTTTGAGAGGCACACTCCACTATCAATAATCTAACAACCGCTCATTCAAAATGGATGATAGTTTTTTTCAAGTTAAAAATAAGCATGTACATTGAAGGGGTATATGCGCCACTCTTTACGAATATTGACATTAAAAAAGGAAATACATTATACAAAATGCTTCTAAAAATTTTTCTCTCTAATGGTAGCAACGCTTAGGATTTGGGTGTTTTCCTTTCCTTTTTTTGTTATGACTCGATTTCCAAACCTCGACCATATTGAATAGCAAAAGCCACATAGAGTTGAACTAGGCATTTGTCTGACGTTTACTAAGCCGACTAAGCTTCTATGGAAGGAGTTCAATTGTCCGACTTTGAATGTTAATGACCCTTCTCAGAGCTATAGACATATGGGGCATAGGGTAATAACCACACCCTGTCATGGGGTGATACTGCTTCTACTTCAGTAGCAAGTAATGGTGTAGTCACTATCCGCATGTTCAACCCTCGTCCTTCACCTGGGCTAGAGTTGGACTGCCTAACAGGGCAAAAGGGCTCGATCTACCCGGCCATTTATCCATAGCTGGAGGAAGAAGTGGATTCATAGCGCTCTCAAGGGCATTAGAGCGAATAAAAAATCAAACGGCCGTGGCCAAATGGTTCATAGATTCCGTTTTCTGGGCTGGTAAAATCAAAATCTTTGTGTGTAAGTACAAAAACATAAAAGTGTATCTGTATACGTTCTCATATATACCATGAATATATGTGTATAGGTGCTCCAGATGGCAAACATTTATCTGTATATGACCCCCTCATTGCACATGGGTACATATTCAACTCTTCTAAGTTGCACACACAACTACATGTCCCTCCATGCCAGGGAAGACGATGAGGAGAGAATGCAGTTGGGGGGAGGGGCACATCCGGTTGCTCCTCCCCCTCTACCCAGAAGAATGAATTATATGGCCAGCAAAAGCATGCTGTGAAACTGCAGATGAGGACACACACAAAATAGAGGCAACGTTATGATTTACAATGCACGCAGTAAACACAGAAGGGACTGTACTCACACCCACAAATTTATACATAGAGATATACTTTGATTAGTGCAGTTAGTTGGTTCCAAATTTGTTCTAACTGTTCATGGTCTTTTATGATTTAATGTGTTTTTTCTAGCTTATACCTGGTAACATTAATTTATACAGCAATACCTTGACTGTGCAATATCAGAAATTGCATTATTCAAGGCATTCATGTGGACATATATATATATATAGTCTAGACAGCTCAACAGCTTTAAACACTAAACACAAGAAAACGTTTTCAAAATTTTTTTTGTGTCACTTCAGTCACTTATTTTTCAATATCTGTTAATGTAACTTACATAATTTTCTCAAGTATTTTCTTCTATTTTACATACACTTTGTTATTTTGGTACTATGTGTAAATTTTCTCCTGTTGGAACATTCAATTGTTTACCATATAACTGTTCTGGGGATTTTAAAAACAAGACAGTTATATTAACATGGCACCAAAGCATTGTTGAGCAAACACCACCACACTTTCAGCTATGATTTTAATGTATAGCTTATATCAAAAATGTAGTTTGTTTTTTGTTTTTTTTTTTTCAAATAGGATATCATCATAATTCATGTATATACACGTATATAAGATTGAATGAATAGTTTGACTTTGCGGACAAGGATTTTGGGAGGGTTTTCCCAGGGGGAATGCTATGAATGTGAGATAACCTTCAAGCCTGCCTATATATATATATATATATATATATATACACACACACACACATATATATATAATGCGATTTTTTTAGAATCTAAAAAGTAGCCTAAAATTAACATTTAGACTTATAGTCAAGTCAGTCATAAAGAAAGGCCAATACTTTGTACTGGATAAATATCCAAGTGAGCAATAATATCAGTAGTTGTAAGTCAATTCACACTGGCCTATTCCGACATATCAGTACTTCTACAGTGACTTGACTTGCCCAGGGACGCTATTGGCTGATTAATTAACACCAGAAGATGTAATCATTTTCCACATTAGTGTTACAACTGGAGGAAGTTCTGAGGTATGTTCATTTTATACGAAGTAGTAATTAATATATTGTGCAAAATATTCATATCTAGTGAGTGTTCAATAAAAAATGCGGTGTCAACTTGTGAGTTTTTTGAAAAGGTGAAATCATCTAATGCCCTGATAATGGTTTTGAGTTCAACTTGTAATCAAATCATTCAATTTACTTGTTTTTTTTTTTTACTCTTTGACCATGTCTTATATTCTCAGTTGACTTATATTCAGAAATATCCAGTATATATCATCATCATCAGCAGCAGTATTTTGTAAAAGTTAACTGCTGGACAAAGGCCTTTCCCAATGACAATTATATGGTCGAGTTGGTCTGTTAAGGAAGGTAGTAACTAATTAAGCTCACCTGTTGCCTTGATTATTCTTCTGAGCTGGATTTGAATTCAAATGGTCTTTTTTACCCATAGCTATAGGAGAGGGGGAGATGAGATGGATTCATGTCTTCCCTAGGGACATAAGTGTGAAGTGTACATGAACAGCCTTGGCCCAATTCTGGAATCAACTCACCAATTCCATTGTCTGCATTATGCCACTAGATATATTCTCTGAAGATTGCAAGAAAGTCTGCAGAAAGTGTTTAATTATTGGAGAACTATTTGTTTGAAGAAGCTGTCCAAGAGTATGAGAAAAAGAAGATTGCTATGTTTTAAAAGTTCTGGACAGTCACATCTAATGGACCATTTGAAAATGTGTATATATAAACATGAGGCCTCTCTCTCTCTCTCTCTCATTCACTTATACATGTATATAAGCACTTGAAATCCAGTGTGGTGAATAAATCTGAGGAGCCAACATGGTGTCTGGGGAAACAGCTGAAATCACTTGCTCCACCTTTCCTCAGCCACACACACATCTCTGGCATTCCTCTACTTTCACCACCCTGCCTATCCACCACCCTGAGCTCCTCCCATGACAAAACAGGGGAGGGGTAGTGAGACTTATGTTTATGAGTTTCTAAAGCCATTATCAGACATTCAAATTTCCTCACAATCAAAACAGATTTTCTTTCTCTTCTACACAGCCTGACACTTAACTTTGTTTTGGAAAAAGAAAACCTTTTTGCTTTTTTGCAATAAAAGCTTAAACCTTACCTCACCCTCCTAAGTACAATTTCAGGGCATTAAAAGGCTTTTTGGTAAATAATACACTGAAAAAGAACTTCAACTTGGGCTGAGAATTGTTTTACAAGCAACTTGGTGGTTACACATGAAATGCATGGTTTTTTTCTTCATCATAGAGAATAATGCTAAAAGTAAAAGATTTACGAATGTAACAGCATTTTTTTTTTTTTGTAGATTCAACATAAATAGAGGTAAAATTTATTATTATTCAAGGTTTGTAAGCTCTTACCAAGAACGGTGTCTACACAAGAAGTTGGACTAATTTTCAAGTATGATTTCAAATTGGGACTGCTCCAGCTGTTGATTATGTCAACAGAAAATTTGGGAGTAAACTTTAGTTCAGTATAAACTGTTCAGGATTACTATGAGGTTTAGGCCTGGAAATACGGATACCAATAATTAACCCTGTGGGAGGCTCACACTTATTCTTACTGATGAAGAAATATGACAGCAGTGACGATATTATCGTAGGGGGATTGTAGGAATAAGGTTTAAATATATACCTTATTCTATTGTTTATATCATAGTTCATCTTATAATTCAAAAGACAATTTTTTATTTGCAGCAACCTCATAAAATTATCAACCTATCACATTACATAAGTATTTCAACAAAAACAAAATTAGTCTATCTTGATACTAATAACGACTGGTATAACATAATTGTTTTGCTAGTTTGTTGACTTCTGCTTATTATCCCCAAAACAATTCAGAAGACAATATGAATAAACATTAAATTACAATTTCCTAAGAAATGAAAAGAGAAGGGTCAACAGCCCTTTCCGTTCAATTAGCGACAGGTCAGCAATTTATCTGACTTCTTGGGTCGGAAATGACCCCTTAAAACAACTATTTGTAGAACACCAATAATGGACAGCAACATGATTACTTAAAGAATTCTCCCACTTCAAAAGAGACAGTGGAATGAGGACATTCTTTGCCCCAATTCTTTGAAGGAGACCCCCTCATCCTAATATTCCAAACCCTCCCCATACACAACATTCACTTAAAGAAGGCTGTAAGGTATGATAACTGGAACATTTCATTAAAATGAATGAGCCTAGATGAGGACAACAATCAAAAAGAATCTATACAAACTAACATTATCTGTTGAACCAGGAATGATGTTGGGAGTTATTTTCATTCTCTTTTGAAAGTAAAAGAAAAAAAAAAAGGTTTTTTGCTTTAGATGAACAGCAAATGGTTGGGTACAATGGGTAAAAAGTTTGTTAAGCAATCATGAATTGATGGACATCGGCTCTGGTAACTTTAAGGAGGCGTGATCTCCGGTGAGAACAACTTTTGAGTACTCTATACTCAGTATGGTACTACATCAGAGCTGGGTGTTAATCTGACCTCTTACTTGGAGGATTGACTCTTGGTCATTGAGAACTATTGGAGATATTGTGTTCTGTGGTGTGGTGTAGACATTCAGCAACGGCGCATGGAGTTAACTGTACATGGTTTGCCCCCTCTCCAAACTGGATCATTTCCTCTTTAACCTATGATCAAACCTTCCACAAAATTTGATTGAAATTCATTGAGAGCTTTTGGAGATATTGTTATCCATGTTGTGAACTTAACTTGTATAAATTACCTCAGATATATTTGAACAGTTGGAGCTGTAAGCTAAAAGGCATTTTTATCAAGTATAGTTGCCATTGTTAACACCTCACAGAGGATCAGTCTGCTCAAGCTCTCCTTTTCAGTCTGCAATGTCCTTATTTTCAGAAATATGGAAATGGTCATCCTAGGTCACTTACCCTTAATCGGTCTTCCCAGGACATTGGTAGCAATCGTATGAGGTCAATCGTATCACCAAGTTCTGTAATCAAAGAGACCAGGGTGACATCATCTCCATTGTACTGCTCTTGGGGGACACAATAACCGAGCACCTGAAAGAGATAAAAAAAGAAGATAATGAAAACCATTGAAAGTTTTCAAACTTATATTTTTGATGAACATGTTAATTTTATCAAGATTTTAGTCAAAGAGCTAATGTCATACTTCCCAAGGTCAAAGATACTATTTTTACGTGAAAAAGTCTCAAATATCTATTCTGCATCCTTCAGGCCTTACAATGGGTAGAAAAAAACTTTTTTTTTCTCACAAATTCTCCTTAACCCCTCAGATTTTAGTTGAGGTTCAATTTGCAATTCAAGTTCATGCTAAACTGATCCGTTGATTCATGTCTCCTTTTCTAATTGATAACTTCCTACACAGAATGCTGCCAAATCTTGGTCATGAGATGGTTTCTATTGAATGACTAACCAGATGTTCCTATTCTTTTTTTGCAAAATTTTGCAAGTCAAAATTAGAGTGTGTTCTTTAGGCTGAAGTGTCTCTGATGCCAGGAAAATGCTAATCAAATGCTGTATATACCACCAAAATCATTTGGGATCACATATTGACAATATTCCATGATTTTTTTGGTTTACTTCAATTACTTTTGTGAAAGGATTAAAACAAAATATACATTGAAAAAATTTGAACTATTTAATCACTTTTTGATAAGTCAATTTGAAAGGTTAATTAACTAAACAATCCTTGTATCTTGAAAATTAATACATTTACATAAGTGGGTCTCTTATGGGTCAATTTCAATGGCCAGGTACCAAGGTTGCCAGATGAAAGAGGTACACATGTACTATTTTTTCTTCTTGTAACAAGCTTCAGCTTTTCCAAAAAATTTTATTAAATTGAACTGCAAATTTGGAATTCTGTTCTTGACCCAAGGGTTCATTTGCTTTGGTAAACTTCAAGATATATTCAGTCATCTAAATGAAAAATATTATGCAAGCAAAAAAGCTGTGCTAACAAAAGTCACTTTTCTCTCTATTCTTGGTTTTTGAGCTGGGATCAATGGAGTCTCTGATCCTTAGTAGTGTTCTTGTCTTCAGGCAGGACATGGCATAAATAGAGTGCGTCTGATCCAGGGGATTCCAACACTGGGCAGCAACTCCCAATTGAATGTTACGGGGAGGTTTGGGATTAGTTCTGACACAGGTTGAAGAGACAGGGCAATTTTTGTTCTTGCCAACATGTATGCATGTGGAACTCCCCTCTCCCAATAAATCTGTCCTTATGTCATATTTGCCCTAGTCCTTTCAATCCTTTTATCAGGGTGGGTTCTTTTTCAAACAACATTTAGACTGTGACAAATCAAACCTTGAATCATTCCCATTTATATGAAAAAAAGATTTTGTGAGATTTTTTCAAAGCCATCAGTTATCTTTTACTGAAAGACGAGTGATCCAGCAAGAGGCATCTCATATTGAGCAAATCTTTCAAATACCATTACTAGTTAATTCCATTGAAAAGGCCATCATTTCAATCCCAAATACAAATCTTGTCACACTTTTGAGCCCTTCAACAAAGCAATGGAATGACAATATAACTTGTATCAGTCCAGCTTGTTGGACATTGATTGTTGTATTATTGGTTTTAAGAATCTGACTGGATAAATCGAGAGATGAAAATCAATTAACTAGATTTCTTTTCAATGAGAGTATCAAAAGTATTTTAATTTTTAATAAACCTTTACTTAGAGCTTCATCTGCTTGTATAGTGCAATGGCTAGGACATCACACACAGAAGGTCCTGGGTTCAATTCACGGTATGAGCAGAGTGTGGAAAACTCTTAATCAGGACTAATTTCCCTCTGCACTCAACAGCTATTTGAGTACACTCCAAGCTGAGTGATTAGGGTGGAGGTATCCCTTAGGTGAACTTGAATCCTGCCAAGGGTTAGTCATAAAAACTTGTAGGAAATAAGTCCTGATCTAGAGCTGACTTGGGACTTGCAAGGATCACTTTTGTCAGGGTCCTCCATACTCCATCGGGCATTGTGTCCTAAGAGACAGTACACTTTACTTCATCTCCACCTCATTTGAGGCTTATTTTATGTACACACCTAAAGACTATGATTCTACTATATACTTCATATCATTAATAAATCCTATCATTATCAAAACTAATCAGCGGTATCTTTTGCTTCAGATGTTAGGGCAGATACAAGTATTTAGATTCTAGAAATTTTGGGGCATAATTTCAAATTGGGCCTCAAGGCCGCTGAAGGAAATGAAACAATATCTGATCCTGCTGCCCAAGACTAGTTTCATAGATACCATATATATAGATCATTACATAAACTTGAAAAAATATACAGGAGCTCTCGAGTTGATTGAACAAGAACCCCAAGTTCAATAATGCATCAACCATTCATGGTATCAATAGCAGGAAGAGGTAGATGAGGACAAGAATGGTTCATCAGAAGTTTCATATCAAACCAATGATATGGCTGAAAAAATTAATACGTAGTTTTACTAGTTGAGATAGCTGGAGAAGGAAGAGGAGGAGAGAGAAAGAGATGCGAATAGTTCACCCAAAGGACCAGACCAAGTCTCATATCAACCCAACATGATACAGCTGAAAAGAGGGACTGACCAGCCCAAAAGTGTCTAATAGGGTTGTATTTATGCAACTAAACATGAAAATGCTTTAGATACGTCCCAATGGTAGATAAGTCCATTTACATATTTGTAAAATCTGCAGTTACTTATTCAATAAGTTCTGGGAGGTTTATAACAAGTCATGAATTATGTCCCCCCCTCTCTCTCTCTCTCTCAATTAATTTAATTAAAAAAAAAAAAACCTTATCAGAAATAAATATTCTGGATAAAGTTGCTGATGAGAAATAAGTCGGATTAGATGAGAAAGACAGAAGGGGAAATAAGAGAAAGCATGTAGGTATACAAGTAAGAAATGAACAGAAGTAAATAAAACAGCCACAAAATAAAATAACAAGATGGGGAGTGGGAGCAGGGTGGAGATAACAGATTGCAAAAATCAAATTACAGCAAAAAAGAAAAAAAGGGGAGAAAAGGAAAAAAAAAAAAAGAGAAAAGAAGAAACCAAAGGGTGAGAAAAAAAAAAAAGAAAGTGTTTTAGATGAAAGCCAACCTCACCCCTCACTTCTCAACTGCCCCACCCCTTTTTCTTGCTAAGTGCTTAAGGGCTTGTTGCTCCCAGTCCATGGGCAGGGAGGGGGGGGAAACAACATCTGTAGATGGGTGGTGAGGAAAGAGACCCAGAACCATTCAGGAGGGGGGGGAGAAAAAATTTAGGGTTCAAATCAAAACCTTGTTCCCTGTTGAGTTGACATCTTAAGTAGTTCTCAGGTAGGGGTGGGGTGCCAGGCCAGGAAGTAGGAGGAGGATTCCATACTTTATGGCATATGGCATAAAACTGGTTCCCTGCTTAGATTCTTCAAGAAATTCTTCCTACAAAGATTAGCAGATTTCAACTTCCAGAGAGTTCTTGGTTTTTCAAGAATTCTAGATTTCTTTCAACATCTTTTCTAGTAAGATGGCAGTTGAAACACGAAGTTGGTTAGTTTAAAAAAAACAAAAACAAGGGTAGAGCTGAGACTACTAGTCAGACTCAACTAGATTCATTTATTAATTCGTTTTTTTTTTTGTTAGGCTTGTTTTTTGCTAAAAACTAGGGCTCCAACCCTTTCCAGAAGACCTACCAGATATCACTGACCACTCCGTGGTTTTAATGTTAACAAAATTTGGCTGGATTGCTTGAAATTAATGATATGATTGAATTTAATAAGTAAGAATGCCTCTATAATTATAGCCTAATCATATTCCTGCCAGAATATATATGTGTATAAAGGAGTTAAGTTATATCAAATAGCTCAAAATTAGAATTCAGATTTCAGTTACCATGGAAACTAGCAAAATTTAGAAATGATTTCTGCCTGGAAAAGGTTAGAACTAGTGTTTAGTCAGGTTTTAATCAGTTATTTATTAAACTTACCTAAGTCTGGCACTAAGTCACAAGTGTAAAGCATCCATAGAGGATTGTACTCACTACAGTAATCAGTGGTGGCACCAGCGTATTGTATCAGCCAAGACAATGTTCAACCAGGAAACTAAGAGGATAGGCAAAGTTTTTATGTATGGGCAAAGCACAGCCAAGGTTATTGGGAGCCCAGGCAATGCCCTGGCCTGGCACTGCCAGTAACAGTTGTCATCATCATCATCAGTCTCTTAACGTCCATCATTGGGCATAGTCCTTCCCTAGGAATTGCCACACCTCTCTATAGTGGGCGACATGGAGCCAGAACTTACTGATTTTGTCAAGCTTATCCCTCTATCTAATACTCTGCTGGCCTCAGTTGTGCATATGATCTCTGTTATAAGTTGCAATGTCCATCAGTTGTCTGCCATTCTCGCAACATGGCCAGCCCATCACTATTTGAGATTTTTACTTGATTCTATGATGTTCCTGACCCCTGTCTTCTCCTGGATGTATTGTGCTGCCTTGTGGTATCTCTATGTGAGGTTGAGCATTATTTTTTCATGTGCATGTTGCATGGTTCTCTACCTGCAGGTCTGTTTCTTGGTTAGGTTCCATGTTTCAGCTTCATAAGTGACTATTGGGACAGTAGTGATGGTCTTCATAACTAGATGACTAAACATTGCTCCACAGTTAGAACTCTTTAGTAAGCTGCGCTTAGTTTGACAGGTTATTGGTGAGGAAGTATCTAGTGAGGATCAAAGTAGAAAGACTTGGAGTTAGTACAAGTAGTAATATTGAAATTTCAGAAATAAGTCTTCCATTTGAATTTTCAAAAATTGAGGCACATTGATCAGTGTAAAACAGGAGTTCCCCACCTGGCATACATCTATCCTAAGAGATACATTTGCACTTTTCCAATGTGTGTAGCCAAGTTCTAACAGTGGGATTAGGGGGAGTGAGCATTAAAAAAAAAAAAAAGAAAAAGAAAAAAGAAGTGGTGTTTAATTTCAGATTCATTTTGTATTCAAACACAAGGAAGACACAGTTATAAAGGAAGTGCATAGATGTTGTTCTTATCTTAAAATCAAAGCACACACAAAAAAAATGAGCCTGAGTTTTTATCACACGAGGAAAGTCAAGAGTTGAAAAACTGTTGGAAAGGTGCCACTCTCCAAGATGAGTTTAGGGGAACAACCATTCCCCTGCTCATCATCTACCAATGGTACACGGATCAGAGAGTATAACCATGATGTACACTGCTCAACAGTGTAACAGGCTCGTAAGCTGATAGACACAACTTGGTGATTCAACATTTTCAGTGTTGTGGGGGATTAGATCAGATCTCAAAACTCCTGAACATGATCTTAATATCTGTTCCTCACATAAGTGAATCAATACAACCCACACTTGTAAAATTATCTAAATAAATGTATCCTCTATCTAAAATTATCTATAAAAACCAGCAAAAGATTGGGGAATTGTTGGTCCAAAATGACCGTATAGACTCCAAAACAAGAAGAAAATGTTTTCAGATGGTGCCAAGTGGTGTACAAACACAAGTCTTCATGGTTATAGCCCAAGAAAATGAGACCAGTAGCACCTGGAGAGACACACAGACAAGCAACAGGAGAAGAATCTTTAGTCCACTTGGCTCGTTGGTTGGGCGAGCCGTTTGTGGGGCTATGGTGAGTGGATTGAACAGTTGCTCAAATTTCCCCTCATATCAATGAACTTGTTGACAAAAAGTAGATTCAACCATCTCACAATCTAAGACTGACATTAAGATTGAGGAGGAACTTGAAAGATATTTCCCAAACCTTTCACTAACAATTAAACGGAGAGATTTAAAGCCAATACAATTTTATCAACTTTTAGGGTTACATGGGAACCTGTTAGAATGCCCAAAGGTTATAGATGAACTAGCCGGTTGTGAGCCCCTGGCGCAAAGAATGTTTAAGCATGTGTACTCAAAGGTAGTGGTGTAGTGCTGTGGGGATGCATGGGAACAATAGTGCTCCCTTAATATGTTAGGGAGGTGGAACAATGTTTCCTGTAAACCTGGGTTTCTCAACATTAATGGACAGTTAGAAACTGTACATAAAAAAGTGGGCATTTCAAAATATTGGTGAGCGGTATAAGATTTTGAGTAGCAAAATTTGTAATAAACAATTAGAATAGAGTCAACGGCAACATTTTCATGTTTATTTAACAAGCAGCACTGTGATATCGCACACTAGGTAAACCCAATGTGTGCGTGCATTAGATGCATAACAACAGACATAGGGATTGCATTGATGATATCTAAAAACAATATGTGTTGGCCAAACATTTGATGTCACTACTTTTATCAAAGAAACAGATTTTTATTGTTTTTTACGAGTTCAGATTTTTTGGTATTCTACAAATATTTACTATACAGATATGCAGAGGAAAAATTTTTGTGTGAAAGAGGGCAGTGATGCCCAAAGGGTTAAGAACCCCTGATTTATATACTACTAAAACTTTCATACTGTTTAAACCCCTCAAATTAGCCAAAATAGAACATAGTAGCTATGTGTATTGAATCAAGGTACATCTGTAATTTCCTCTTAAAAGTTGTTGCTCCATGAATCATTCAGATTAGTATCCTTGATTTCATTGTTCATTGTTGCTGTTCTAAACATAATAAAATAGTTATTCTCTATGGAAAAAATTATGGATATTTATTGGGCTCCACTTCCTGGTTTGGAATCAGCTCCCGTACTCCTCGACTGGTTGTCTTCCCAAGGCTACAGAAACCAATCTGCTCCCCTATTTTACTCAAAGTGGGGGAGGGGGGCGAATCCATGCCTTCCCCATGGGCATTAGTGTAAAGTGAACATAAACAGCCCAGGGTCACCAATTCTATTGTCTGAGATGCATCGAAAAAATTTAAATAAAAAAAGAGCAGTTGAAGTTGTGAAATTTTATTATTTTCATTAGATTAAAAGTGCTCCATATATCATTAATACAAAATAGAGCAATAATCACTAGATCATGAATTCTTAAGGTTGATCCATTAATCAAGACACTTGATAAATGGATTAACCATGGAAGTATATATATATATATATATATATATATATATATATATATATATATATATATATATACTCAATCCTTCTCGCTGATGAACAGTCAAGCCCCCCCCCCCAGCCCGCCTCCATGAATGATACACAGTGCAAACTTATTTCAGTAGCATTGATGTCATTTAGCTGAAAAAGCAAGCATAAAAAATGTGAGCAGTTTAGCATTAAACTACATTGTGAATTGACCTTCCCCAGCATATTAAGGGAGGGAGTTTCATGAAATAATTTGCTGAGAACCTTTCACAGGGCCGCATTGGTGCACATAGGAAAATTTCATAGAGTTTATGTTGTGTGGTCTTTGTGATACGTTGTCACACAAAGATGGGCGGATGGACGGTCAGATTTTAGGTGATCTATAAGATTACAAGTAATATCAAAATACATTAAAATCATAAAAATTAAATAAAATAAGATGGCATTTTGGGGAGTCATTAGCCGAAATATATAGAAGAATTGGGGGAAAATGAATAAATAAAATGTGTCTGGTAAATATTTCTCTGGACAGGTAGGCTTGTAATAATTTTTATTGGGTTTCATACATTTTTATGACTCGAATTTATGTATATTTTAATGTTGAATACGTATTTCAAATGTAAATTGTTTATAGAGATGCCCAGAGGCATTTTTGTTAAATAATCAAATAAAAAACATTTAATAAAGATTGAAAATGTAATTTTTTGGTAAGTTATATGAATATAAATTAGGATGAAGGTCAAATCATCAACTTATCCTGAAGTGAAGCAGAAAATCATATATTTAAGTGGAAATAAATCTCCAACCTCCTTCAGATGATAATAAAAATGCCTTGTATAAATATTATTTTTTTATGGCGCCTGCTGGGATTCCGAAAACTGACAGGCCCTTCTCCATTTGTCCCTGTTTATTGCCTGTTTCCTGGCTTGGTATGGCATATTAATGTTACAGAAATAGCAAAAGATTGATTTTTATCAGATGAATATTTTTTACTACTCGGCACAATTTATATCAAAATACCGGATAATATCCGTTTTGATTGTGTAACGTTCCACTAGAAATAGTAAAACCCTGCTACATTTGGTTTAGAAGAAAATCAACTTTCTATTAAAAAAGTGGTGGGGTAGTATGCATTGATGGGAGATACTGTACTTCTCAATTTCCAGGTTTTTCGTATGTTTAATATCTAATAATGGAGACATTCCATATACCTATTCCCAAATACCCAGCCTTACCATACACCTAGTTCTCAAAACCAATTCTATAAATGATCATCCCCAATTACTAAAGGATATTAAAAAAAAAAAATAAAGAAAACACACAACCCAGTTGGTAGATTCACTAAATCTGAGAAACAAAGTGTCCATTTCATCTTTTAAGGCCCAGATAAGAAACACATCACCCTATACTTTCAATACTTGAAAAATAATTTGTTTACTGAGGTGCCATGTTCCATGTTCCATGTAGATGAGAAGACAGGAATTTATGGCAGGAAGTTGAAGGTAAATCAGCAAGGAGAAACGAGAAAACAATCTAATCAAATTTTGGGAGAGAGTCCTTGATCAGAATAATAGTTCAACAAGTAAGGAATAAAAGCTAAAAAACAATAAGTGAGAAATGGAGTGCGTGTGTACGGGAGATGGCAGAAATGACTGATTGATTGGAGAAAAGTTTATATAAACCTTGATAGAAGAGAAAAACAGTTCCATTTCAAATCATTTGATGCACGAAGATAAAAGAATCGTGTAACTTTCCAGAAGTTTTAAAAAAATCATAGAATCAGTTGAAAAAATTGATTTCTAGGCTGAATAGCAGTTTATTCCTTGAGTTGTTCAAACTAAAATCCTCATCTTCGTGGATTTTATCAATATGTATTACTGTCTGATGCATAGGAAAGCCCAAAAAAGCATAAGCCAAAATGTAGGATGAAACTAAGACTGAGAATATCAGTGCCTGCAATTTATGAAATAATGATAAAAACACATCTTACAATTTTAGAGAATAATTAATGTTCTTCAAAAAAGTCTAGACTGTTATGTTTTCCGAATGAACAACGGGTACGCATACAATAGTGAGGTCCAACAATTAGGGAAAAAAAGTTATTAACATGGATTGATTTTTTTCCTTAGTTTTGAGGCTGAACATGCACAAAAATAATTCCTTATGAAACCATAACTTTATTAAAAAGTAATGATTTAAAATTTATACAGAAAATCTGCTGTGTAAGAAACTTGGATAGGGGATGAATAGGGGTCAAAGAACCCCAAAATTAGCGAGTGCTTCCCAGTAAAAATAGTTCATCAGCTTGAAAAATATAAAAATTGGATACAAACTGTTCTAAAATCTTACTTATATGCTGTATTTACAATCACTAGTGACTAAAATAAAGCTTAAAGCATGTTCTTGAAATTGAAATCAGTTATGTCTGAGTATATAGCTCAACATTTATATAAAATAATCTGAAAGAGACCTACCCTGTAAATTGAAGCTGACCAAAAACAGTGATGTTCAATCACACAAGACAAGGTAAGAAAACAACAAAAAAGAGATAAATTGAAGTGCCTATCAAGTAAAAGCAAACATTATACAACTCATCACAAATAAATTGCCTATCATTTAAAACTATTGCAAAGACAAAACAAAAGTAAATTCATGGAGTAAACATGGTTTTTAAACAAGAATTTCAACCGACATAGTTGTTGTTACTTCAATGAAAAAAAATCATGCCAACTTTTGTTCTGATAGGTTGAAAAACCATTTTGATAAATAAATTTCAAAATAAAAAAGAAATCACGATAAATCATAATTCAAAACAAAGATTTCAAAATGTATGTCTGGCCTTGAGAATTTGAAAAAAAAATGATTTAAGGGGAATAACTATTTAGTCTTAATTGTTGGTTCCCACAATTGTATGTGTACCTATTCATCAAGCGGAAAACATAACAGTCTATAACTGCCCAACAAAGGCTGACATTGGTCTGAAAATGTATGTGTATTCAAAGAAGGTCTCCTAAAGCAAATATTGTATTCTGAACTCAGAGGTAATCAGAGAAAAAGATACAAGGATCAACTCAAGGCTTCTAACCATCCAATTGTGAAACATCTACATGAAACCGGCCTACATGGAGAAGAATTTGCCATCATGGAATAAAGAAACTTTTAAACAAACGTAGGTCAGATGCAGAAGCCGAACAAAAAATCATATAAGCCATCTCCATGCAATGTGTATAGAAGAATATACCTTTCAAGGATTTTTCTTTGCAGCTATCAAAGAAGTCATTCTTGACTGCTACCTAATATTATGAAATGTTGCTGATGATGATACTCTTACTTAATTCCAAAACAAGTAGGTCCTGCAGAGGGCAATTGCTTGCATTTTTTGATTTAAAAAAAAAAATTAAATTGAATCTTAGTAGACTTACCTTAACCAAGTTTTCATTTTCCAATTCCTGCAGGAGAACGATTTCCTTGATAATTTTCTGGGCTGCTCGATAATAACACTCAGCCAGAGTTTGTCCCCACTTGACACAGTTTGACACATCTTGACCGCCAATGTCAACAGTCTTCATTGCAACTTCTTTAGAACCAATGAAGCCTCGATACACAGCCTTTGTCCACCCAGAGGCAATGTAACGTTTTTCTGTAATGTTCTGAATTTCAGCACAGTCCACAATAACTCGTTCCCTGCGTCTGCTCCTAAAATGCAGACTCGTGTTACGGTCCCCACTGATAATCGCAAGAGAGTCCTCATTCCTTCCAGATGGGAAATTGGTAGACTCCACCGAGTTTTCCATCAATTTCCTGAATCGACTGACCAGTATCCGATATTCATCATCCTGGGTCATTTCCGAGTCGGAACTCCTGCTGACTAAGTGGGATTGGCCATTAGGGTACTCCAAGGTGGCATCTGTCCAGCGTGGCCATGACTGGAGTAGAAAGACATTACAAAAGAGAAAAAGGTTGATGAAGAGGCCAAAGAGGTAGCATTGTGCCCGTCGTGTGAGGTGGCACCCTGGGGAAGAGGGTCCAAGGGGCCGACTCAGAGAACCCATAGGGACTCTAACCCGACCCCCACGTTCACTGGTTTGGCTGATTGTCCTCAATGAGAAATGATCAATGCGTAATGGTCATAGTTTTATAGAATAGACATTTCTTTACAAGTGATTCCCAGCCAAAAATGGGCAGAAAAAAGGGTCGAAGATCCTTTGTGTTGACTTGTATATCCACTCAGGTCAGACCATAAACTTTCCTTCAGGAACAACATCTGGAAAAATAAAACAGAAACCAGTGATATATCTGTGTAGGTTTGTGTGTGTAATTAAAAAATTATAAAAACTAGCAAATAAATTTATAAAATAGGACCACAAAGTAAAGGTTCAACCTTATTAATCTAGCAAGCTTGGAACCAGACAGGTGCTGAAGCAGTGGATTTTCTGAACCAGTGAAGCCGAAGGAAAAAAAAAATGACAAAATAATGCATTTACCATTCTGTATTACTTATACTGGCACAAGTTACATAGGCATAACCTAACTCTAGCTTACTGGTGTTCTTCATGACAAAGTGCTAAACCTGCATCACATGTTCACTGTTCTCCGAGACAGAAGTAGATTTGTAAAAAAGGCAAAGAAAAATAGCCTTACTGATACCTATAAAACATTTACATAAAAATCATGAATAAAAAGCAATCATTTATTTACATTTACTTTTACTGTAAATCTAATCACATTGCAGAATGTTTTCTCCATAAATAGGAACAGAAACTTTCAAAATATAATTGTTATTCTTCATAGAATATGTACCGAATTTTTTTTAATCAAAATCCAAAAATTGGTTGATTTTTGGTAGATTTTTAAAATTGAGGTGTTTTTCAACTAAAAACTTTTTAATGCAAATTATTAAGATCATTTTTTGTTTACAATTAAACTAGTTTTCACACCATCACTTTCCAAGGATATCTACGGTTTGAATCAGAATTTTCGCCCATCTTTCTTCTCACTAATGGCACAAAGATCTTGATGATAAAATTGACTTGTATATGTAGTTTCAATTCAATCAAAAGTTCATTTAATCAAAACAAGGATATTAAGCAACTATTCATTTACAGTCAAAAGTTTGTGGAATTGAACTTTAAAAAAAAAAATCAGTTAACATGTAGTTTTAACATTTGAAAAAAATATGAATAAATACGTAGTTTTAATTCAATCAAATGTTTATTTAATCAAAACAAACACATAAAACAACTTTTTTTTTTACAATCACAAGTTAATGTAATTAAGGTGAAGTGAAACTCTTTTTACAAAATATAAGTAAATTTTACCAAGTAGGCAATTACACTGATTTGGTGAAACGAAAAATTCTGATTTTTCTTTCTTTAAGTGTACATTTCCAGTCAAAATTTTTTGTTCATACCCACATGACTTCCAGATTCAAATCACTGTCCAAGACTATTGAAGCTACTGGATTACTTAATCCAGGATTAGTAAGATTCAACCTGTATTATTTAAATTCCTTTTTCTGATATGTAAAAGGAAAAACTTCCAGATGAACAAATAAGAGGCAGATGAATTAGAAATCTTCAATTAAAGAAGGAAAGAAACATTCAACTACTGCCATTTTTTAATTTTTAATTTTCTTGTAATCATTAACATTGGATCATTCTCTATAGATATATATGTATATACTGGAGGTCATAATACATTCGGTACGAATATCCACCTATGTTTTTTTTACTGTCTGAGTGGTTTCTTCACGTTTTCTTACTCAAAGACTCATTAGTTCGATTCTTCAAAGCTGTTAAGTGTAAATAGATATCTACATGTTACTATTTTATCTTTTATAAGAGAGAGGCCAAACTTTTTCAAGTGGAAGAGTCCATTATTTCAAATGGAGCACAGGAAAAATGTTATCAGCAAAACATAAATTTTATCCTAATTTCATTACGTATCATGGACAGAAAACAAAGACATAAAGAGAAAAAGTCACACTGTTCATTAAATAGATAACTATTCTGGTAAAATCCTAATTTACTCAAAAAGCAAATATAATGTACTTCAAATTGATTGATATAGATACCTTACCATGTTTTAGACCTTTTCTTCATCTGGCACATGCTAAATTTTTATTTCAAGCATTTAATAATTTCCCAAACCAAAAACAACTGTAAAACTATCCTCAATCAACAACCAGTGTTGATCACAAAAATGGTAGTTAATTAAAAAAAAATGATCAGGTGAAAAAAAAAGAGTCTCTCTGTTTGATAATTAACACTAAGATTATGGGAGTTTCAAGAAAATTGTTTTTTATACTTGGGCACCAGGTGTATAAAGGGCCTGGAACACTCTAAGGTATGTGAAACATTCAATAATTTAAAATTAACATAGGTTATATTGGCTACATTGGGAAAACAGAATTTTACCCATATTTTTTTGAATTTTTAATTTCTCATACCAGAATATGAAGATGCTTGAAAAAATTTTAAAAATTACTCAGAAATAAAAATGACAAAAATTAGACTGAGTATAAGAGACGGCAGTTTTAATTTTTTCCAACCATTTTTTAAAATGATTAAAATATTATATTCTGTACCCCCCCTATCCAGCTAGTACGCGATTACTCTCGACTGTAGATGCATGTGCACTGACTAATTGATTGTTAAGAAAACATTGCATATCTAAATAGATATACTTGCCAGGGTACATTGTATGTAAACAGATCGGCTGTCACACACCAAAACATGCACCCCCCACAAAAAAAAATTACATACAGAAAAATCAATATGTGTCCTATGAATAAATTGGAGAAAGAAAGTTTTAAATATAAGATCTACCGTGTAAGATGGCATATAAGACCCCTCTTATTTCAGCAAGGAATATTACGGAGTAAAAAAAGCATATCCTTGAATTCTTCTCATTTATCAACCAGTTTTTTTTTTTTTAATTACTCTTCAAGTTCTGGCCTGCGTGGAGCTGGACAATGAAGGTTATTTTTACCTTTTGAGACATTTTTTCAAGGGGAAAAAAAGGGATCTTCTATGGCATAAAATACAGTGATAAAAAGTAGATGAAATGAAAAGAAACCTGGTTTTTCTTTCTTCCGAATCCTGCATTTGGTGTCCCGTAGAATCGAAGAACATCCTCAACACGAGGAGGCAGAGGAGGAGGAGTGAGACAAAGATGACATTTTCTAAAAATGTCGCATCCTACACTGACTGTGTGTGCAGTTTTGGTCTACTTAGTTGCAGTTGTTAAAACGATTCTTGTCTTTCTGCCTCTCCCTGTCTCTCTCTCTCTCTCTGTTCGGTTACCTCTCTTTTTCTCCCTCTCTATTCAGTGTAGCATCTTTCTCTCTCCCTTCAGTATTGCCTCTCTCCCTCACTCTTTCTGTCCACCACTGCTCTCTCTCAGTCCAGTTTTGCCCCTCTCTCTTGATCCAGTGTTGCTCTCTCTCTCTCTCTCTCTCTCTCTCTCTGTGTTAGTGTTGCCTTTCTTTCTTTCTCTCTCTTTTGTGCTGTATTGCCTCTCTTCCTCTCTTATATCTAATCACTCTGCCCCTTTCTTTCTGTCTTCCTCTCTCTGTTCAGTGTTCACTCTCTCCCACTCTCTATTCCTCGCCGTTCAGTGTTCGCTCTCTATCACTCTTTCTCTCACTCTCTCTCCTTAGGTTGTGTAGTTAATGTCTTAGCAGCAGCCTGCCTATTTCATCTGCGGCTCGTTGTGTTATAATTCTTGCTAGAGCAACGTGCTCGTGTGCGAGAGAGAGAGAGAGAGAGAGAGAGATGGAGAAAGAAGCAACGAGAGAGAGGCAGAGAGAAAGAGAGTGAGAGAGACCCAACCCCAACTAAACACGAGGAGGAGAAAATGTCGAAAGGGAGGAGAAAGCCAACAACAACAACAACAACAACAGGAATGATGAGGTGTGAAGGAACAAGCACCGGTTCTTTAACCCAACCTTCCCCACCCCCACCGGTGACTGCCGTGGAGCTGTCGTAGTTAACTGCTGATTATTATGTGTCTAAGGCTAGGGTGAGGGACTGGGGAGCGAAGACGGGATGCCCGTCTGTATGGGGAGGTGGTGAGAGGCGGGACAGTGAGTAAATACTTGGAGATTTTTTTTTTTTATTCAAGCCTACAACTTGAAAAATTAATAATGTATAGTCTCTTTCTACCCCCTCTCTCACACACTTACGTGTATACACATACAAATACATACACACACACAAGTATATACATACTCTCACTCTCGACGAACAGGCAGGCACTAGTATTTAATTTTCATTTATGTCGTGCACCTACACAATTTACACACGCACCCCCCCCCTCCGTGAAATTTAATTTCATATAAACGCGTACGTTTGTATACTGACAAAATTTACTTCCACTATTTCCCAAACTAAGATTTACTTAGCTTTAGTCCAACACAAGGAGGGTACGGGAGGACGAGGATTGTGTTGCGCCAGTCTTCCAAGTAGCGACGGCACAGATAAATGGAGTTGATTGTATAAATGTTACAGATTATCTGCACTAGTATGTATGTGTGAAACGCGTCTGTGTAAACACATAAATCCCTTAAATTTCTAAACATTTACATGAATTAGTATTCAGCGCATGTGTGTGTGTAAATCATGTTTGTTAATCTGTATGTGTGTAATGAGTGGGTCTTAATGTTTGCTTGACATACAATGTATGCATGTAATGAGTAAAGAAAACTTCTTGAGTAAGTTCCTTTGTCTACAATCCAATTGACATACAAGCGTCAGTTCTTGAAGAACCAGAGAGAGAGAGAGAGAGAGAGAGAAAGAGAGAGAGAGAGAAAGAAAGAGAGAGAGAGAACTATCCAAGGCGATAAGACATAAATACTTATGTCTCCCATGATTTTATGCTGTTTGCCAGTGTTCAAGTGGGCCTGTCACTGTGCATTGGATACAGGTGCTGCATAATATTTCTTTCTATCTATGTCATACAATGAGAGAGCTAGAGATTCGGGGGCGAGGAGAACTTGACTCATTGAGGAGACCTCTCCCACATTTTGAGAGATTCGATGGAAAGGGAAAATTTTATAATAAATAGACATGCACCATCACTTCATTGGTGAAAAACCAGCTCAAAGGCTGAATTATTATTTTGCAATCGTTACATGTATGTTAGTTCAAGAATTATCCAATCATTCAATATCAATGAAAAAATCGACTACCAACGGCAATAACACCTTAGTCCTCTTAAAAGTATTCTTCTTGGGACTTCGCACATATATCCCAGTGTCAGCCTCCCTTCAACTTTTCAAAACAGTCTGAAAGTCCTATTTCGAGTTTGCCATCATCAGTGTTGCATTTTCCTATATTTCATCTATGATCTGAAATCTATTGGCAGCAATTTAAGAAAAGCCAATATTTGCAGGGATCAAATCTAGACTGTAGCGGGGAGATAGACAGAACTGGGAGATGTGATATTTGCCTAAAACCCTGGATGCAAATTCACTGATCTATTTGCTTAGTCATTGGGAATGTGACAGTCACACAAAATATAAGCTTACTGAATGGTGTCTCACTACTGACTGAGTAAACCCACAGGTGAGCGTGTTCATGCATGCGCAGTAAGGTGCCCTTTGATTCATCATCAAGTTACATTAAGTCTGTGCAACTGGTAATTTGGATATTCAATGGTTGGATACACTCTGGAGAGACCTTTGTAAGTATGTGTGCGTGTGAATATACTTGAATCTTTAACCAAAACTCTCAACATCAACATAGGTTTCTTTAGTTTTTAAGTTGGTCTGGCTAGCTGGCTATATATGTATATTTGTGCTATGTGTACTGGCTATACCAATTTAGCCAGAGGGGTGAACATTTACTCTTTAATATGCCAAGAAAAAACTTTTTTGTTTCTTCAAAATTACTCCTAAAATAGGTTTTTTAGTGAAGGGTTCAATTTACAATGTAAGTTTATGCTACATTGATCTCTTGGTTTGTGCCCAGATGCATTCAGGCTTGTCTTTTTTCAAAATTTAGACTTTTTAGGGATCCAACCAAAGGCCAGAAGTAACCTTGATTGTTCAACCCTTTTCCCAATTTTTTAATTGAGTTCAAGTGATGGTTTCAACTGTGTGACTAACCAGACTTGTTTTCTTTCCCTTTCATATATTTTGTTCCAGTTGACATTTTTGGAGAGCTGATCGAGATTATGAGAAGATAACCATAATAGAGAAATCTTGATCAATCACTTTTATGAAACATGTCTAGAAGAGAACTTGCAATTTATACGCACATACTTGCATAGCATATACATATATACAAATATACGTTTATATATGATTATAAATAGTGTTATATTATAATGAAATTCTAATTTGAAATGATCTCCTGTTATTACACGGTGAATGTATCATTTGGCCTGAACAACACAAATAAAATGAACAGTTGAATCGTTGGCAGGTTAGATTTATGAAGCAGCCCCATTTTCTTCAATTGTTTATTCTATCTATGTAGTCTGGGTCAAATGAGACATTCACCGTGTTACAAAGGGAGATCATTTCAAATAAGAGTTTCAATATAATATAACGCAATTTATAATCATTCTGTCGGATCGTATACCATTTCTTGATAACATTATATATATATATATATATATATATATATATATATATATATATATATAAAGTTGATGCAAATGTTCTAAGTGCTGTCTTTTGCATAATGTTGAGGAAATTTTAGAGGCATCTTTGAAGTTCATTCAGCCCTTTACGGCTTATGCAATAAATCAACTGTTGTATATTGTTAGGGAAGCCTAAGGAAAAAATCTGAAGCTAGGAAAATGAGTTCCACATGAACTTACAGCAAAGAACATCAGTCAGCCTTTAGACACTTGTCTTTCTCTTCTCGCTTGACACAAAGAAAAGTAATTTTTGGACAAGATAGTCGCTGGCAATGAAAAATGGATTTATGATGAGAATCCAAAATGAATAAATCACAACTAGATCTGGGACAACCTTCAACATCTCAAACTGAACGGAATTTACCAGAGGAAAAAGTTCTTCTATGTGTTTGGTGAAATTCAAAGAGAATTCTGTGTAGCAAATTGCAAGAAATAATTAAAAACCGTCAACCAAAACTGTCATCATAGTTTGTTTTTTTCAGTTCTTATATGGGACTGGTTGGCCATGAATGTATGTATGTATAACACATACAGGCTGCACCAATGGAGCTATAGGGCTGAAAACTTCAGCATTTAACTCCTCAATATATTTATAAAGTATTTCTTTCTTGATTTCTCCCTAAATAGGTGTGAGTTAGGTCCAATTTGCTAAGTGAGTTTCTGGTAAACAGATCACTTAGTTTGTGTCTGGCAACATTCATGATTGTTTCTTGAAAATTTGACTCTTTTTCAGTGATCACTGCCCAACAAAAGGTGAGAAGTAACTTATTCATCGATCACCACTTTTTCAATTTTCTTGATTGATCACCCCCAACAAAACATGCTGCCAAAAAGTTTGGTTACATGATGGTTTCTATTGCATGACTAACCAGATCTGTTATTTTTATTATTGATTTTTTGTTAGATGAAGAATTGTCCAACTGAATCATTGGACACATGTAGCCACCAAAGGGGTCTATCCTTTTCTATATGTGTGAGTGTTTGTGTATTGCAACACTCCTGGCTACACCGTTTTGTCTAAAGACTTGAAGATTAGCATCAGTATTCCACTAAACCCAACAAAAAAATGTTGGTATTTTTATTTTTGGGAAAAAAAAGGTTTTCAACTCTTTTGGGCCTTATTTTGACAGGTATAGTTTATAAATAATACCTGGATTCTCCAGAATCTACATATTTCTATACTCTATTTTAGATGTTTCCAAGTAGAAAATGCCAGCAAAATCATAAATAGAATTTATTCTGGCCATATTTTATTGGAATTTTTTTTACATGACTTCATATTTTGATGCTATGGTTATTATTGACTGTGATGGTGAATTATCATTAATTTTTATACTGCTATTTATCTCCATCTCAATTTTTCAGTCGCATCTTTAAAGCATTTCAGCTTAGGCCAACTTCCTTCAGTAGTTTGTGAATAACATAGATAAGAAATGATGAATAACACATATTGAAAGTACAGTCTTTATTTCTGATGGAAACAAAGCCTTCTTGAAGACAATACCAAGTCAAAATGATGGAATGAGATTGATATTATTTCTATCATTTTTGTCATCATAAGAAAGCATCAACCTCCAATTAGGATTTAGGCTGTGCTCAGAAACAAATCATTGAGAACAGAGCAGTTAATTGACAAAGTAGGCAGTTACTTCAAAACTAGAATCAACTCACATTCACAGTCAATAATTGAACCATTGGAAGTCATGTGAAATAATTCCATCGAAGAATAAATATGGTCAGAATAAATTCTATCCATGATATAACTGGTATTTTCGACTGAAAGATCTAAAAGGGAGTAAATAAACATGTAGAAACATAAATATTCTGGAGAACCCTGACGTTATATATAAACATGTCAAAATAAGGCCTAAAGGTCAACAAAGCTTTTTAAAAATAAAAAAAAATCATTTTTAGAAGGGGCCTCGTAGAGTACAAAACGGTATGACCAGGAGTGTTAGAACACACAAACACGCATGAAAAGAAGAAAGATAGGAACCTTCGCCACCTGGTGGCTACAGTAGTTCAATAGAAAGTATTCAAATTTTGGTTGTTGATGTCACTAGCATGACTATTGGAAAAAGTGTGAAACCAAGCTTTCTCATTCAAAGTCACTATCATGCTACAATGACAGAAATCAAAGAAAGAGTGAGGGTGATGTTGTTGCATGATTTTCTTCATAAGGCATTTCACACACATACCACCATCATGGGCAGTACTTCCTATCCCTGGCACACATTAAGATATTTTGATGTAAAAACTATCCCTGCCACATGTTAATGAAACATTTAAATGCAAAATATTTCTATTTCAACATTTTTGGGGGTATTATTTTTCTACCTTTTCCCTTGAGGAAGGATATGAAAATTTCACTTTTCTTGTATTCTGAGTAATTTTCCCAAACAATCGGATATCTATTTCATTAATGTGTGGCTGGGAGTGGAGGGATAGTTTTTTTTGCATCTGAATATTTCATTAATGTGTGGCAGGGATAAAGAGCACTGCCACATCATCACTGTTAGTGAAAGCAAGTTTATGAATATCATTGAAAAAATGTTTTCATTACCCTGCCAACAAAGTTTGATGGAGGTTATTTCAATGACATCTAGTAGAAAGGTGGGCCATGGGCCAGAGAATAATTGATTAAATTTTGGGGTGGATCCAGGAATTTTTTTTTGATTTTGTTAACATAGTGAGATAGGATAATTTTCCAGCTATCAGGATATGATAACATAATAATGACGTCATCATGGTGCCGTCAACAATGGAAGTGTCGTGCAATAACAAATTATTATAAAAAAACAATGAATAAATATTACAAGCTTTTGTCGCATTAGAGTCTGGAATCTGTAGTCTCATTGTTCAGTTTTTCGTGACAATGGCATTGGTGGGATAATGTGCTCTCTGAGTCCTTTCTCATTTATTTCTGAAAAAGTCTGACACAACTGAACTCACTGGCAAGATAGATTTTTCACTAAGATACAAGCAAGTGCTTATTCATAATAAGTTCTATAGATCCATATATGTATCCCTGTAAAGGTTATCTTTTCACTTATTTTATGTAACCAGATAATCAAGTTTTTAGTAACAATGATATATACGGAGATGTGTGCTCTCAGTGTGATCTTTGTTTTCAAATCTGAAGTTGAAAAATATCCAAATGAAAATGATTTTGTTTGCTATTTTTAAAAAAGAAATATGTAGTTCATTCCATGAGAAATGACATAATCGTAAACAGAATGCACTCTTTTTTATGTAACTTGCATCCATTTTCCATTATATAATCCCCCAAGAAACAATCACCAAAATTTCCTGAATGTTTTCTGAATCACTGTCACTCCCCACCCTCCAGCTCCACAAACCGTTTTTTTTTTTCAAATTCCTGGATTTTGAGCAGCAAGGAATTTCTTTATATCTGAGAGGGAGTGTATTTACAGAAAAATAAATGTGTGTGTATACAGTACCGTCCATGAATGAGTACACCCATAATACTCTCTATAGGAAGTTAATTTTCTTCTAAATCAAACATAGTAGGATTATATTATTTCTAGTGAAACATTACACAATCTAAATGGATATTATTGGGTATCAGTTATGACCAAATTTTACAGCATTGAAACTCAGTCGCCAAAAATATGAATATCTTGTCATGCAAAAATGAGTACACCACATGAAAAAAAAATTTTTTATCACTAATTTCCATGCTGTAGAGTTTGGTCATAAATAATAAATAATACCTGATAATATTTGTTTTGACTATATAATGTTCCACTACAAATAATAAAATTCAGCTATATTTGGTTTAGGAGAACATCAACTTTCTATTAAAAAAAAGTGTTTGGGGTGTACTCATTTTATGGGAGACACTGTATATAAGTCTTTATGAGCAAGTATCTGTCCAAGCCTAAATGCATATACAAGGTATATCTGGAAAGTATCCAATATTATAAATATATAGTATCCCATATTATCTGTTTTGAAAATAGAATACTTGGATAAATGAGTGAGGTCTCAAAGGGAATACTTTGAAGGGAACTAAGATGCCATTGACCAAGGTAGGCTATTTTTTCATTAATATTAAATCAGCCAAGAACCAACACAAGAAGTTTTTCCTTTCATGCTTCAATGATAAATGAATTAGATGCCTCTAACCAAGTTATAATGGTCTAGTGGATAAAAGTATTAGTTAAGCATAACTAGTACACAGCCAGGCAGTAACGAGTACAATCTCTACAAAAAAGTTGTATATGTTGGATCAGTGGAAGAGGCAAACAAGCAACATCAAAAGGATGAATTAACAAGAAATAATTGACTGATGGAATGGACAATAAAAAAAGAAAACAATCTATCCCCGTGGATTGAATACAGGGTTCATTTCAAAATACCCAGAAAGTTACACACTATAACAGACACCCAAAACTGGAGGTAACAAAGACCAAATTGTTGTAATCACCAAGATGAGAACACCACCCTAAGTAAATCAGTGTATAATACAGGTATCCCATTTTAACATCGGTGTTGGGGTCCAAGAAAGCCAATGACATTAGAATTGAGCCATGAAAAAATTTAGCCATTTTGGAGCTAGATTTACTTATTTTGGAGCCAGATTAATATTTTGGGGTCTACCATCCACCTGTGTTATAATGCAAACAACACTAGAATGAACTGTGTTGTAATGGGAAGGCTTGTACCGACAATTCACCATCTCAGAAATTAAGACAAAACTCAATGCTTTAGTTGAAAAAGGGCACAATGTAGGGAAGGTGGTTCCAATAGTAAAGTTTCACACCCCTGCTCACTCAAGGTTAAAGAGAATTAATGAAAGAGAAGCGAAAGTATGTACATAATTTATATTGTTACTGCTTTCAATAAATCAAATAAATAAGTTGTTTCTATTTGTCTGCTGTTTTTAACATCGAGTGAGCGAGGGTATGAAACTCCACAATTGGGACCAGCTTCTCTGCATAATGCCAAAAAATGCTTAATCATCGGCCAACCAAGTAATAATTAGGCCTTGATTCACAAGCTACTGGACCCTCAACCTCCCAAGGTACACAGCATTTTCCCCCTTTTTCTCTTCAAGAGAGTGGTCTTCATTTGTACTTCTTTTCTTTGGCCTTCCAGAATAGCAACAAAAAGGGTTTTCTGCCCCGAAGTGAGAAAAGAATGAAGAGGGACACAATGTCTATTCACATGCCAACAATCTTCAGAAACAATTCTTCCATGATGGTGGTGGCAAAAGGAGTGGGTGAAAAGAAAAAAAAAAGAAAAAAAAAAGAAAGAAAATTCAAAGACCTTCTGTTCTCTGAATTGGTTCCTCCTCCTTCCCTTAGAAGTACCTGTCTCTTAATTAAGATAGTGTCCACCTCTCACCAATTTCTGCTGCCACATTTCTTGTACAACAAATGCTATTAGTTGGGAGAGATTTGCACCCACAGCCAGCAAAAAAGAAGATCCCATCCCTTTTCTTCTTCTTCTCTTGTTTTCTCACCAACTTTTTTTTACCTTCTTTCATTCATCCCCACCCCGGCCAAATTTGTTCCAGCTAACCTTTTCTCATTACCAGTGACAACCAAAAAGAATAAGAGAAAGGAAAAATAATAGGGACCACAATTACCTTTCCTCTACCTCTAATCCCGTTGCATACACCCCTACTCCTAAGCCGGACCACTAGATCTCTCCAGAAAGAATTCCATGCAATTATTTTGAAACTTTTTACCCTTTAGCTCAAAGGCTACTGACATCTGAAGTAGTGGTTGTCTGTGTGTTTAGTGCAAGTATGCAAGGAAAAACACTTTACTATTAGTTGTCTACTTCGTTGGGATTCCTGGGGCAAATATGTCCCGAGATCTCTATGACTGATGGGATGCATAGGTCCTGTAAATCTCTTTTAGAAGTCTACTGTGACATACTAATTCAGGCATTAAGCACCTTAATTGGTCAGTTCCAAAAGGCTTTGTTTTATAAGCTATTACTATTCTGTACTTTTATATTTGCAAAAAGAAGATCAAATTGAAATTACAATCATTATGCAGTTAATTATTTCGAAGCAATAATTGATTTTAGTTCTTGAAATGGAATTTGAGGAGGTTTAATGATCAAGAAGCTAGTCAGGGTTTTCCCCAGGCCATGAGAAGTTTGGTATGGTACAACTGCCTTCTACCCATGGGTATCTGCTGGGAGGGGGTATTTTCCACCCTCCTGCATTGGGCCTTATCATTTTGAGTGAGGGGGTTTGAAAGTTGAAACCTTGGGAACCTTGTAGTCAATAAAGGATAATGTTGCAGTACAATTGTTATATGTAACCCAAACTTAATCAACCCATAAAGTTGGTATTATTAAACAAGATTGCAGCTAAAATATATTCTAAATTCTAAATATATCACTTCTGAAATTATATATATATATATATATATATATATATATATATATATATATATATATATATATATAATGTAAGCAATATACAAAGATCCTCTCAATTCTAAACAAGCTTGGCACTGAAAGATTCAGCAAGCAGTACAAATGAATACAAAACTGTGAAACGTTTGTCCAAGTAAAATAAGAGAGAAGATAAAATAATCAAAGAATATAGACTTGTTAGATAATATAGAAAATGATGATGATAATAAATGATGGGGAAGACTAAGTAATTGGATGAGATAATTAGCTCATTTCCAATCCACGCTGTTTACTAACAGCTGTAGACTGACAGCCTGAGTGGTTGTAATGAAAAGCAACAAAAATTAAGATGAAAGAATGACTGGTTAGAAATTGATAATGGTTGACAATAATTCATCTAATAAAACATGAAGTCAGGATATCACTAATGCTAATACTACCAGTGAACATAATAACAAGATATGATGCTTAATAATAGGGTAGGGAGGAGTGTGAACAAGTCTAACCAAGAGCTTATTCTTTATTTCGAAATCGTGATGTCTGAATAATTGCAATAGAAAAAAAAACTACAATTAAGATGGAAGAAAATACTAGTCAAAAATTAGTTATAGCCTTATCAACTTTAATTTCAATTCTAAACCAGAGGATATGAGCAGCTTATCCAAGCAATCAAGTCCCTATTTTTCAAATAGATGTGGTCTTTGATGGCACCTGGAGATACATATCTATCTAAATTCATCTGTATAATATCTAGAGTACTGAGTAGAACCTAATAGTCTTGTACATATCACTTACACAAGGTCTTGACACTAAAACCTATTGCTCAACCTGGAAATAGAACATATTGATGCCAACACCCTTCCTCAACACAAGATGTCACAAATTTGAGTATAACTGCAACACAATCAAAGTATCCAAAAAAGATTTCTAACATCCAGTTGTATCAAAACTTGGAATAGTCTTCACACAGATACAATAGATGTATTTAAACATTATTTGCCAAGCAATCACACACTAAACTAACACTAGTGCTACACAACAGAGTTACTGCAGAATGAGATGAATGCCAACAAAGCACTTAGATAGGTCTAAAATTAGCCTTGCTAGAAATTACGTTAACTAATGATTAGTTACTAATGATGGGTATAATTCTAGAGTATGAAGAATGCTTAAAACTACCATTACATCTCCTGTAGAAACCATTACAAGGTTTCCATGTAAGCAAGTTAAAAATCTGACTGAGTTGAAAGACTTCAAGTGACATAAGTAACAGTTACATAAATTAGACTGGTAACCAGAGGTCCGATAGCCCTCACACATTGGCATAGCAAGGGTTCTCTCAGTGCCGCCAAGGGGGGGGGGTAGTACCTGGGTGCAGTTGTGCAATATCCTGCGGGGTGGTATAATTATTATGAGCCAGAAGAAATTTTGTGATGAGATGAGGGGAGGGGTGACTGTCCCTTATCGTTATGCCTCATATAATATTGTTCAGATTAAAAGCGATGCAGAAAGGGAATACTACTATTGTCCCTATTTCATCCTTTCAACTGGGGATTTTGGTTTCTGACCAAGCAATCAACAAGAATGTTTTTTGCCAATTCTGTCCTATATTTTCATTGTATTTTTTTTAAATGTTGGAATAGAACCAGCGGATATGTGCATGGGGGTGGGAGGCAGGGGATAAGTACATGATGGAATGTTCTGTCAAATAAAGAAGGGCAATAAACCTATTTAGAAAATACTTATCTTGATAAGAAAACAAAAGAATGGTAATCTGAAAGTAGTAGGTTCTAGATTTTTGGCTGTTAGAATTGTTTGGGTTATCACTCCACCCTGCCCCTAAACCCTCCACTGATTCCAATCTGGAATACCATGGAATAATGCCATACCACTTAGAGACCCACAAGATAAACAGATTACAAGGTGCCAGCATCAAGTATCAACAGGAACAGCAGAACTTGGAGAAAAGGTCATCCAAAGACCAAGCGCCAAGTTTGCCATTTGTCAATAAAAGTCTCATAAAAAAACTGCAGAAAAATTTGCTGGCAAACATGCAAAGTAGATGGGGAGTCAAAATCATTAAAAACAAAAAAAAACAAAAAACCTTGAGCACTTTGAGAGAGAGAGAGAGAGTTAAAGATGAGGATAGGGAGAATGGGGGCAGTAGAGAGAGTAGAGAGCAAGAGAGAGGGTGTTGGAGAAAGTAGGAAGTGGAGAAGGGGAGAGAGAGGGAGTTAGAGAGAGTGGGTGTTGGACAGAACAGGGAGAGAGACCGGGGATTTAGAGAGAGGGAGTTTAAAAGAGAGAGAGAGAGGGGGAGAGAGGGACTTAGAGAGAGTGAGAGAGGGAAAGAATGAGGGAATATGGAAGATCAGGAGTTGGAGAGAGAGGAGAGGTTGGTGTTTTACTATGCGGAACTATAAGATGAATCGTTTACAAGGGTATTTAGAGGAATACCACTCACTGCAACTCATCCAAGCCCTGTAACTATCCATACTGAGCTTTGGAGGACAGGCCTCCTTATCATAATACCAGCATATTTGATGCAGTGTAATACTCTCATAGTTTCTTTTTCTTTAAATTAAATTTATCTTTTATACACTGACAAATATGTTAATGAGAAAGGGTTTTAATTAAAAAGGGAGGGAGTTTGAGAGTTGAAGATGAAGAAACTGAGAGAAAGGGGGAAAGTCAGTGAGGGGGAGTTGGAGAGAGTGTGAGGAAGAGGGAGGTAGAGAGAAGTAAAGATTTGACTTTTGATAGAAATGAGTTTTAATGAAAGGACAAACATTCAAGATTGATCCTCTTTTGTGATAGAAACAAAAATTGTAACTTTAATATCCCCCCCCAAAAAAACACTCATAGGAGAACAATGGACAGTGTGCTTATCTTGCAATTCATTGAGAGGTGTTCATCCCTGACTGAGAATTCCACGAAAACAACATCATGCCAATGTTGGCTAAATCTAATTGACAAAATTCTAATTGTGTAACATAATGAGGGTTGTGGTAGAATGTAAGAGACAACAGGAAGCAAACTAACCTTGAATTCTTTAATTAATCACCATAAACCTCCGTATAAAAGCTTTTTTGAATAATATCCCTTTGCTTCTTGCTGCTTCTTATATTTTGCCACTACTGGATCAGGATTTCACACTCTAGCTGAGGGGGTTCGTAAGTTGGAACTTTACAGTAAATAAAGGATAATGGTACAATTGTTTCATGGGTGCCTATATAAAAAGAACAGGATAACAGCTAAGATATATTCCAAATATATTCTCCACTCCCCTGGAAAAGTGGCAGCAGATGTGTGTGACTACTGGCATAATGCGGTGGTCAAACTTATGGCAAACCTGCCTTAGTCAAACAAAAATCTACTTCAACATTCCAGTGTATATCTCGACAATAAGAAAAGCAATAGGAATCAGAATGCTTATACATGCATGCATCAGAAAATATAAGAACTATTGATTCCATGAGTTATCTAAACTAATTTCATCATCCCTGTTTTTATCATTACATTCAAGGCAATATGTTCCTCAGCCTTCCTCAGGTGTATAGTTGTTTTTTTTTTTCTTTTTCATTGTTTTGGTATCAAATATTCCTGCTGATGGAGGTAGATCAGAAAAAAATATGTGCCTACCCGAGGCGATTCTTTTCATTCAGATAAGGTCTACGGGCAAGGATCATCAAACTTTTTTTTTAATCGCAACCCAGTTTCTTTTCATTTCTTTGGAGAACCCTAGTCTAAAGCATATCATTTGTTTCTTTGGTTTTTGAGCTAGTCTAGCTGGCTGGCTATGTATATATTTGTGTATTACATATAAAAGCCAAACCAATGTAGTCATAGGGCTGAAAATTAAAACATTTACATATTATACCTAGACAAAAATCATATTTTGGTTTTTTGAAAAATCACCCCCTTAATAGGTTTTTGGTGAGAGGTTCAATTTGCAAGTTCAAATTTATGCTAGATTGGTCCCTTATTTGTGTCCGGCAGCATTTACACTCCATTTTTGAAAATCCAGACTGTTTTAATGATCTGTGCCTAACAAAAGGCAAGAGAAGTAACTTAATCATTGATCATCTTTTCCCGCAATTTTAGAATTGATCACCCCCTAATACAGCATGCTGCCATGAGACATTGGTCATAGGAAAGTTTCTATTGAGTGACTAACCACACCCGGCTTATTTTAATTGCTTGACCAGCTGGTACAATCTTTTTACAAGTAAGAGATGATAACGAAATATGACATGGAACATGTTTCCAATCATACACTGTTATCTGCCATATTTTTTATTGGGCGATAAAGGGAAAAATTTTATGGAGAGCTATACAAGCCCCCCCCCTCCGAATAGACAGCAAGGAAGAGATTATCCCTTGTTATCATCTTTATCCACAAAACACTAATCTGGGTGATGGGGAATAGAATGGATAAGAATAAGTGGTTGATATTTACCACATGGCAGACATTCATTGGCAGTAATGAGTCATTTTTGATTTTCATATATATCCTAAACTTTAGTCTATAAACATACATACATTTGTGCATACAGATATATTCCTATACAGATGTATCTATATATATATATATATATCTAAGCCAGAGGTTTCCAAGCTTTGAAACTGCGAGTTGCCAGTAATTTCTAGGTATACTGCAAAATCAAATATGATTTCATATTTATTTTTGAGATACTTTTCCAGAGTCAGTTCAACTGCTGAGATGGCTTGGCTAACATAACTTGGGTAATGTTTAGTGCATTTCATTTTTGAAAGGTGCGTCACAAAGGTAAAAAGTTTGGAAAGATCTAATCCAAATGTATATATTTTGAGCATTAACTTATGTAGACACACACATAAACATTCACAGTGGCTGAGTTAGATGTCTAGTGGTAGATAAATATAACTGCATGCTAATGATAGAATAAACCAATTAATCCCTGTGAAAAAATTCAGATGTATTTGAATTTTTATGATATGACCCTGTAAGAAAAAAAACTACTAAAGCTCAGATTATCTCCCTTCGTAGCCCAATCTGGCAACCCTGATTTCAGATGGAATACAATCAAAATGGAAATGGTAAAACCTGGAAGAATTTCAGATTCTTGAATAATTTTTTTTTTTTGTTAGCGAAAAAGAAAATGGCATAAATTATCTTAACAAGCAGATTGTGTTGCAGTAACAGTCCATGCGTGTTAGGGAGATGGCCCGGGGAGGGATAGTATGGCATGTAAGTATTTTGTAGGTTTTTTGGGGGCCAATAGAAGGGAAGGTTTCATAAAAACAGAAGCAGATGAGGGTGGAGAAATAAAGTTGTTGACAATTCAGAGCTATCATCGTTGATGGTTCAGAGAGGGAAGGAAGAAAGAAAGAGAGAGGGATATCATATATATATATATATATATATATATATATATATATATATATATGATAGATAGATAGATACAGAGAAACAGGAAAATGAGGTGGATTAGGAGAAACACATTCTGAGTATGCAAGAGAAGCAGAGGGAGAGATCGGAGAGAGAGAGAGAGAGAGGATACAGATTTTACAGGAAGAGAGAGGGGGGATTGGGATATGGTGGGAAGATAGACCATAGCATTTTTCTCAACTGTTTTCCAGATCATTTATTCTACACATTGTTGTGCCTCCTTAATTTTATTTGAAAACTACTTTTCAAATACCAAGTCCACAATTACACAAAATCCTTGAGAGAGAGAAAGGAAGAGAGAGAGAGAAAGAAAAAGGGAGAGAGAGAGAGGATATGGATATGGTGAGAAGATATTCAACATGGCATTTTTTTCAAATATGAAGTCCATAATTACAAAATTCAAAATCCTTAAGAAGTAAAATGAACAGATCAAGTGCATATTGTGTACTGGTTGACCCTTGATCATTAATGTACAATCTGCCTTGTGTGGGTGAAAGTGAATGTTGGAAGGTCAACTGAGTTTTTGACAATAATGAAACAACAAATGATTTTAATGAAGCACCGTGTATTTTGTGACAAATAAAACATAATTCAAAAAACTCCCACTAAAAATCCAAATTTAAAATATTCATACAATTAGATGTCAAAATTTAGAAAGTTGGCATCTTTAACTGAACATATGGGCAACTAGATTTGGCCTCCGGTAACATTTAAAAAATAATCTTACATAATTTTTCTCAGTCAATTTTATAATTCATATAGTGAAACAACCATAATTTTGGTTTTTCAAATTGATGAAATTATAATTGTAATTCATGTTAGTCTAAAATAGAAATTAAGTATGCTTTCTGTAATACAATTAACATTTTGAAATGAATGTGGTGTGGCCTTAATAAAGATGAAAAATGTTTCATGTGTCCCATTAGATCAAAAAGGTTGACCATGCCTGTTTTAGTGCCTAAACTGGTCTATGATAAAGTAATATAGAAAGGAATATTCAGATGTTAATATGTACTAGTTTATCCTTGCTGTCAAAAATGACAGCAAATGGATATGCATTGCATCTTATAAATGTAGACAATAGAGAATCGGGTTACAAGTCAAACCGTTCAATGAGGTCCAATGCAAAGAGACCCAACGCGCAAAGGGCCAATCTATACATATATATACAGAACATGCACACATGATATATACACACATGTACACATACACGTACATGTGCCTCGCAACATCCCCATGTAGCAGTTCCTAGAACTGCTTCTCTGGTGTAACTTAAATTGCTTTTCCACTTCTGTCATTTAAGTTATGTTTTTTACCTGACTCTGATGTTGCTGGAATCGCTTTCTAGAATTTCGTAAAAAATTAAATTTTTTGAAAAGCAATTTTTAGTGACATCAGGGAATGAGCCAGTTGAAATAATCAAGTCTATCAAACTTTTTATCTCAACCATACTAAAATATCCGAATCTATCAAGATTTTACGATGTTGTTTTTGTCCAAACTCAATACAAGACACGAAATAAGAATTATTCAAAGTAGCATCCTCATTTTAGTTGTTTCAATTATGCTATTTTGGCTGTCCTTCCCCTGGTGTATGTTTCGACCAGTGAGCTCTACAATCTCTGTCCTCACTGGTCGAGTGAAGAAACTCTGAAGTTATCCAGAATTGCCATTCAGCTAGAAGACAAGAGACCACTGGATGATACAAAGACCACAGAGTCCATTGACTGACAAAAAAAGACTTAATAAAATGATCAAAACAACAGAGGTGAGGATGCTAGTTCAAATAATAACAACACTTCACCTTGGGACTTCAGAAAAGGAACATCAGTTCATTTCACAAAGATGTAAAATGATTTGGGACATTAAATAAACCTTGTAATAATTTTCATGTTTCATGCACACTGAATATACTACATTTGCGGATTTGTAAAATCTGAGCAAGTGCAACCAATTTAGGCTTCTGGGCAGAGGTGTCAGCTCTCTAACTGTCAACTGATTCTTTAATATCAATTTAATGAGGTTGTTCTACAGGAAGTCCTAGATCTGGTTGGTTGCAGCCGGGAGGTGGGGAAGGAGAGAGAAACAAGCTTGATTACGGAGAGGGTACTGAAGCAGAGAGAAAGAGAGAGAGAGAGAAAAAAAAGAAAATCAAGAAAAGAGAAAGAGGTAAATATCGAGAAGGAGAAAAAGAAGGAAATGGAGAAAAAGAGAAAGTGGGGTGACCTGCCTTATGACAAAAATAATGTATTTCCCACAAGCGCCTGAGGTCGGTCTTTAAGTTCTGTTAATAGCCAAGATTTTCAATGCTGATTTTCCCCACTTGAAAGATTGGTATATAAAGTCTGTCCAGAAACTATCTACCCATTTAATATTAATGAAAAAATGGCCTACCTAGGCCAATGACACCTTAGTCCCCAGCAAAATACCTTATGACCTTATACACTCTTCCCAATGTCCCATCTACTTTCCGGAACAGTGTGCTATATCCTTTTTGAGATGGCCATCACCTGCCAAATCTGGACAGTAGAATGGGGAGGGGGGTTGGAAAACCTGCATGATACCATGCAAAAAAAAAACAAACCCTCCTTTGTAAAGAAACTCTTGGTCATTGTGAATAGAATGGTCACACAGTACACAAGCAGACTCAATGGTATCTCACTTCAGACTGAGTAAACTCATAGCATAGTATGTTTCCACATGCGCAGTAAGGTCCCCTTTGATTGATTGCCAAGTTACATCAAGGCCTGCTGCAACTGGTGCTCAAGACTTGATAATTTCAGCACAGACCTCATAAAACAATATCCTCTCCCTTGACATTGTTCTTGACTCAGCTAAATTTAATAAATAGTGAGAAGGATAGCAAGAACAAATCAGTCACTTAATGGAAAGGGTCTTGTGACCAACGACTTTTGGCAGTCGGCTGTGTTGAGGGTGACCAATAAGAAAATTGGGAAAAAAAGGGTGATCAATGAATTAGTTATCCCCCCCCACTTTTTGTTGGACAGTGATCTCTGAAAAAATTTGAATTTCCAGTGAATGCTGCCGAACACAAACCAAAGGATCAATTTAACATTAACGCAGTGTATCTCTGAATTTTTGAAATGAGGTATTATCATTATTTCTATCATTATTCAGACTATCCTCATCATAGTTGTTTTTCATACAATGTTTCGGCCGTTGTACTCTACGGCCTTCATCAGGTATCATCTGGTAGGTGTGG
>OY735228.1:10502327-10544827 GCA_963457665.1 Thysanoteuthis rhombus | reverse complement strand
ATTACTCCCCAGCATCGTAGCTAAACATGAACATATTTTAATTTAGTTTTTAGTTTGTGTTTGACGTTGGTAGAGGAATGCGCTTTATGAGAGCTTTCCATTTTTTTCTAAATTAGAGGCTGACACTTTTTTCATGGCAAGCTGAAACAAGTGTCCGAAGTCTGCTAGAGCGATATTTATACGGTTCTTGTGGCAAAAAGCTCTTTTCGTGAACCCACAGACAACAATTTGGCCATCCATTCCAATGAAAATATTATTTCATACCTTAAAATTCTTTGGTGGCATAGTACAAAAATTATTTCATTCATTACGAGAAAAATTAAGTGTGGACGAGGTGATAAGCTCTTGGACACATTACAGGAGTCTATAGACGTCAGATCATTTTCAAGTACGGAAGCCCGACTATGTCAGGTATGTGTATTACATCGTACATCAGGGAATTGCACAGCACTGAACGCTATTTACCACCAAAACACTCAAACAATCGAAATCATATAATTACCAATGTTTGTACTTGTTTATCAAGTTATCTATTTATTTACTAGTGTATACGTGTCGTCAAAAATAAAATGACAATAGTTTTATTTTTTTATTAAAAAATTCTGCCCGTCTAGGTCGTTCGCTGCTTTGATGTATAAACCCCTTCCCTTGATATATACAATCTGACTGATATACTTGATGCTCGAAATTTCAACTCAGTAGTAAGTCATCAGCCGCTGTTGTCTCTGTCCGGGTTCAAATCGCGGCATTTTCACTAACTTTTATGAATCGGTTTCTTTCAGCAAGACAGAAAACCAACAAATAAAAACACGTGTTTTGATTTGAGTGTTTATTTATAATCATCGAATAAGTAATACCTTTCCCACGTAAATACAAACGAATAAAAACCAAATCAAACACAAATTAATTAATCACACGCCAACTTGGAGAACTTTCGGAGATATTGTGTGAACAGAGTGAAAACCCATTTCAACTTCGTTGACAGACTAATCACTGAGTTAGTAGTTGCCCACTAAATGCTCGTAAAAATGTAGCCTTGTGTCACATAGTTGACTTAATCAATTTTGACTCTCCGATTTTCGTGGATTTAAAATAATTTTGGGTAATTTAACTGGGCAATTAAAAAAAGATATCTATAAGTCAAATTGTGTATGACGCCACAGAAACATGTATACTAGTCACACAAGAAGAGAGCAGATAATTTTTTTACTGATTTGAAAAGTTTGTTAAAAATCATTTCTATTTTATAAAAGAAAAATTCCGAACAGCAAAAATAACTAGAAACATTCCAAGTAACAAATTTGAACAAACGGTTTCATTTTCTTTAAATACTAACAAACAGTGATTCTCTGAATTTTTGAGATGAGGTATTATTATTATCTCTATTATTGTTCGGACTATCCTCATCTTAGTTGTTTTCCATACAACGTTTCGGCCGTTGTACTCTACGGCCTTCATCAGGTATCATCTGTTAGGTGTTGGGGATGTAACGAACCGAACCCTTTATTTAACCCACGTTACTTCCCCCACACACCTACCAGATGATACCTGATGAAGGCCGTAGAGTACAACGGCCGAAACGTTGTATGGAAAACAACCAAAATGTGGATAGTCCGAACAATAATAGAGATACTAACAAACAGATCAAACACTTTAACATGTAAATAAATATTATCGAAGACCAAAGGCGAGGTGTGGGGACCAAATGTTCTCTTTTTGTGTGATTAGTTTTCATGTTTTCGTTACGTCATCTGCATTTCAGTTCGGACAGTTTAATTCGACAGTACCAAAACAAAAACAAGTGACTTCTGCTATTTCATCCGACATTTCCATTCATCTTTTGACCAGTCATTTCCCCCTTTCATCATCGGGCTTTAAGCGAATAAATAACTGGATACAAAACATCATTTTTAATTTCATAGAAAATAGATAAATAAAAGCGAACAATCAGCTCTAATCTTGAGAACACTACATATGCTAACAATTGGCGATACAATGTTTCGCGCACTCGATATTAAAAACGGCGAACAAGTAAGGCAATTCAATTAATTCGAAGCAATAACAATATAATTCTATGTTTGTATTCATGACCGTTTTTCTTTCGTGAATTATCTTGTTTCTTTTTATTTGTAAACCGCTTTTAACATCGAGCATGCAAGGGTGTGAAGCAATCTGGGCCACCTTCCCTACGATGTGCCTAATTTGCACTTCTGATCCCCCGTAGTTAGACAGAATCCGATCGTCTGACTTTCTCCGGTTGGGTACCATCAAAACAAAGGAGTTGCAATGAAATGATACAACGCGATAGACCGGTCTAGACACCGAGAAAAAAATGGATTTTTACAAACAAGTGCAAACTTGTAATTGCTACAGGTAGATATCAAAAATGTTCTCACCTTCATAGAACGTAAGCGGTAATAAAAAATCCGTTTCTTTTTAACTACATGCGATATTGAGTTGAAAATGTATCTTCCAGGGACCAGATCACATTTTGTCTTCCTCGCACGCGAATAATATTTACTGTGCGACGAAGCTGCTTTGACAGCGCCGCCTGCCGACTACAACAGGTATTAACATGCGGGCATATCATATTAACAAGGGCAGACAACTGGAATTTCGGATGAGGGCCGAAGACCTTTCTCAGGGTTACTAGGGGTTTTTTTTTCTAGAATGCAGGCGCAGATCCTGAAGAGGGGAGCGTCAATGTGCCCTGCTCGAGTGAAGCACAATTATTTTTGTAAAAAATATCCAGGTAAACAAATGTGAGAAATGGAAAACTTCAAGTTAACATATTTTTTTATGTTTGAAATTTGTTTTCTTTTCTCACATATTTATTAATAAAAATGAATTTTTCGATTTGGAACCTGCCGCTCAAAATCAGAATCTCATATTTCATTGAAAAGTAAAAGATTTGGTCCATTGGTAAGAGCCTTGGACAGAACGGATAAGATGTGTCCAGGCCTCGACTTTAAATGCATAACTGCAATGTAATATAAATCATGTTATGAGTTATGCATGTAAAACTACTTTTTCCTTCTGCTCCATTTGATCAATTGATTCGTGAATTTAATTTTTTCCTATTCATAAAGCTGTCCCTGAAAAATACACGAACCAACAAGAAGTAAAAAGAGAATATAATTTAATTTGAAAAAAAAAAAGAAGCTTTTTTACAGCGGCCTCTTGTAATTAATTATGATTTTGGGCATTTGTTTCCAACCTTTTTACTCCATGTCCCGGGCAGAGTTGCTAAAAAGCACCAATCTTTCTAAAATATTGTGAAAAAAAAAGGCCCTAAGTACTAAAAATGGTCAAATCGTTTTACGCCCCCACCGCGATAATTTAGCGCTTTCCTGCATAGCCCTAACGAGAAATGCGCTAATTTTGGCGCGAAAAAGAGTAGCTAGATTGTCAGTTTCTTAATGGAAGTGAAAACACAGGCCACCGTTTGGAAAAAAAAAATTGTTATGTCGGAAGTTTTCCTGTAGAATATGTATAATTTGGCCATGCGAATTCAGAACAGTGACGCTTGGTTAACTCAGTTTTTTTTTTTACTTTGCACTATTTTAATAAAACCTTGTTTAGGGTTAAAATTCTAGGAAAGGTGTCCACAAGATGTGTCTGAAAGCACACAATGGAGAAGTGATCAAATGTTGCAGTGGATGTAGGATTTTTTTTTTCGATTGAGAGACATTTTTCCGCCCCCCCCATACATTCATGTATACACTTATGACTATCCACAAAATATCGCCAAAAGTTCTCAATGAATTTCAATTAACTTTCATGGAAGGGTGGACAATAAAGTGATTAATTTTCGGACGGTTCCATGCACCATCATATCTCCTCCGTCGTAGTCATGTCTGTCTGCTTGGGTGTGCTTCCTAAGCATCCTGGGTAACTTTGGGGGCTTTTCCTATGACGGAGAAGTTAGAAACATGTCTGCTCAGCTCATAACATTTATTCGAACTTAGTATGTACAAACGTTAACGACAGTAACAACAATAATCAAGTGACAATAATTCTGCTCATTACACTATAATCTGGAGCAATGTCCATACTATATCTCCAAAAGTTCTCAATGAAATTTAATCGGAGAGTTGACAATAAGCTATGGAAGAAATGATTGGATTTTCGAGCGGGTCCATGCACAATTAATTCCCTTATAATGACGTTTGTTTTCAAGTCGGTGTTGTTTTTCGTCCGAGAAGTTACGTTTTAAAAAAAGCGATGGCTGAAAAGCCTGACCTGATCATAAAAGATCGATTGCAGATTTGAATGCCGTGCATATGCCCAGTTTTAAAATCCTGAACTCAAAAACGATGCAGACCAGTGAGACTGAAGAAGATTCTGTGAAAACATCAATTTATAAATTTTATATAGATTTAACAAGAATACTAAGATAATGGATATGATAAGTGCAGTTTGTTGAAGGATATATTGCAAATTTGGCAATCAAATATTTGAATCAATCTTAAGATTTCTAGAACTGATCTGTCAAGTCCTAACACAACTCAGTTTTGAGCCTCGGAATGCTTTTCGCTCTTTTCACTGATCCCCTACCTGTCGGACGTGCGCCCCCGTCGTAAATCACTGATTTAACATAAGGGTAAGGGTTAATCATTGTTTAGAGTAATTTCCACTTATACAAATGATCTTTGTTTCACTTCTCGTCGCTTCCCGTATTTTACCACGAATATTAAAAAAGCAGCGAAGAGGAGCGCTTGCGTAGATCGATGGTTAACAAAGTAGTTTAGTACACCGTCGTAGAGAGCTCTGTTCTCGCTAAGCAGAATTACGGCCACACAGGCAGTCGCCCGGGGTGCTAATAACTCGGGGCGCCTTTCATGTATCATGGACTTCTCAAATACAAATGATTGGCATTGCAATTCACAGGAGTTCATCTGCTGTGGAGGTGGAGGTCACAGAGCAGTTAAAAAGCAAGCTGAGTTCAAACCCCATCATTTATGTTAATTTCGAATAAATGTTCATTTATGGATGAAATATTACTGGGTGATAGAGTGATGTCGCTTCGAGAGCTTACTGGTTTTAAGTCTAATGCACATGTAGGAAGTAAGAGGTAATGTGATATGTGGAGCCCAAATAAAGACGGTTGAAGCCGTAGCCAGCGTGAGGACACTACTTACTTTCGTCTGCTGTGTTTATTTTCATTCTCATTTGTTCAGCTGGCTAAGAGATGAACAAACGTCGCGTTAAACTCAATCTGCCAACAGAATGATTTGAAACTGTCGCTGAATCTGTTTCGTTTCTCCCGTTCCCAAGATCCACTTAGAAGTCCTCAAGAGTTGCATTGGTTGGTGCGGAATGAGACTAGGTGGATATGCAAATCATTATCACGGCATATTTAGGTGCAATATCATTGAAAATAACACGAAGAAAGTGGTAACAACAATAAAAATGAAAGACTTATTATCTGCTGCACAAGATTGAAATAGCTTTATTGTATTATGTTCTATACTGAAAAAAAAGCAAACTACGTTTTTATTGATATTCTTCATGGTTGAAATGTCGAAAAAAATTGTCTACAGGTTCATTATAGTTCATAAGTTCACATGAAAATTGAATTGAATGATTCATCAAGTGTTTTGAGAGAATAGTGTGAGGGACGCTCAGTCAATTTCATTGGCATTACTGTTCAATAACTAACGTGCTGGTATGCAGGGATTTAGGTGGGCTCCAGATATAGGGTTTAGAAATTGGTTCATAGTGACGTATTTGCTTGGATGAAAAACATTTTTTATATTTTGCCGCCAATTTCTCTGCGATCAGATCAACAATGCTCATGGACGTCTGCTTGGGGTGTCAAATGGAGTACGCCCATCCTGGATCGGGCATTCTCTCCGAGGGCGAGGGGTTGGAACCTGATAGTCAATAAACAATAATGGTGCAGTGCATTTTTTTCTATGGAACTCCTACTAAAAAGACTGAATTATCATCTGCTGGTGCTTACTCCATCGGGTTATTCCGGTCATTCGCCATCATCAACTGTAAAGTGCACCATCTGGCATCCAGATCATTGTGTGAGTCGTACTTGCTTACACTACAAACGGCGGGTGGAATGCCTATCGTGTGATAGGATTGCCACTAAGATGTATATTCCGAATATACCCGTTTGCCACCCCACCCCCAAACCGGAAATACATCCTTTTGCCTCCAATCCCGAAAAAATGGCTGTGGACTTCCATGACTGTGTATATACAAAACGATGAAACTTTGATCTATTTCAACTCCGGCCATTAAACTTAATTATTGGCGAAACTCTTACAAAAAAAAATCATTACATAATGTTTAAAAATAGGAATGAAGAAGAAAGAAGCAAAAACCATGAACAAAAGTTGTGTATAAGACAAATTCAATAAACAAAGAAGGACCAGTTTTTATGGGACATTGTATGAAAAACAGGAATACCCTGACTCGTGCAGTTTTTATTAGTACGGTTTTTTTTATACAATAAGGTCAACTTATTGCTGCACAAATGATGTAAGTAAGTATAAGCTAAAAAAAAAACATAACTAATGGTCGTAAGACCTTGTACAGTGCGGTTTTAAATAATACAGGCATTATTGGAACGAATCAAGTACTGCTCATCCAGCCCTACAGATGAATCCAAGTATATGATCTCATCCAATAAACATTATTCATATATGTGTGCGTTTTAATATGTTGAAGAGCCCACCTTTTCCAGCTAAAGAAAATCGCACATATAAGGAGTTATCTGCCCTCGGCAGGGTCTACTTTTTAACCCCTACATCTTTGTAGAAATGGTTAATTCCTCGTCACTTCCTCTTTGACGTCACATAGAGCCACCAAGAAGATAGCTGATTGTTATCTTTACGATATTCAAACTGTAGCGGTAAAACTCTCTCTCTCTCTCTGTTCCGACGGCCTCGAGGTATGCACGCCTCTTCTCTCTCTCTCTCTTTAGTTAGGATAGTTAGAATAGTTTTTATACACACTTTCTTCTTACACACGCATCATCACATATTCATTTCAAGAACACATCCTATCTAAGTTAAGCACTCTCGTCGTAGGTAGGACTTCTTGGGATAACTTCATAATGGCTACAACTAGGATGACCATACTGACAGATATTCTTTAGACTCTATCTCACATTTACTTAATGACATTCCTTTCCCTTTATTCTTGTTATCTCTACATCTTTTATCCTGGTAGATCCCTCCACATATCCGTGTTGGCAGAAACCCCGGACCTCATTTATTTTAATTCACCCTTGAATTAAACCTGGCACTGTTATCAACCTTTTTGTTTGTTCTTATTTCTGCGTTTTGTTAACAATCGAACTAACTGTGTACTAACCTTGTTTTTGTGCTTAAGTAGTGAACACGTTACTTACCAGGATTTATCTCCTTAGATCAATTCTGGTAATTTATAGTTTAGGTGGCTAATATAATTTGCAGCCCTAAAATATCTAGTGTATGTCACGTCATACTTGGTCAAGACGCTTGTGGTCTGACAAGAGATTTACTCTCCTTCTCGAAACTATAGGGAATACTTTCCGCGCAAGAAAGTAGATATAAAAATGACTGAATTATCGAAATCATCCCTGGAACTATAGGGGACACTTTCTGTGCAAGAAAGAAGATTTTCAAAAAAAGAGAGGGTAATCGAAATAATTCCAACAAACAAAAACGTTAATCTATAAACTGATTCATTGTCAAATAGAAAAAAGTACATTAGTTTTGGAATAATCAGATTTTCTGTTTTTTTCTTTTGTCAGAGATATGAATTAAATTGAACTGCATTTTATTTATCATTTGAGTTTTGTTTTTGCTTTTACGTGTGAAATATTTTTTCATTAATGTGAAGCAAAAATTGCAACATTCCACCCCATCTAATTACTGAACGGTCAAACTCCGCTGGACAAACTGGTCCTGGAAAATCATCGAAGTTAAGCAACATCGGCCTTGGTCAGTGCCTAGATTGGTGGCCGTCTGGGAATACCAGGTGATCATGTAAAGATCCCCCTTTCCACGACATCATGGGCCAGCGTGGCAGAGCAAGACCTCCTATCCTGTTAGGGGAATCTCAATGTCCCCCCCCCAAAAAAAAAAACTGGTGGTGAATTAGCAATGTTCCCTCTGATTTTTTAGTAGAGAACGAGAGAACAATGGTGACTTGGAGATATCAAGAGCCTTACCTAGTATCATCCCGTAAAGACACAGTAGATAACCATTGTGTCATCCTAAATTGAAAGAAGAAGAACTGACCATTTTCAACGTTGCTTTCATCGTGTCATGACCAAAAGAAAATATTCATTAAGTTAGTTTAGTCAGACAAAAGACCACAAGTGAGGGACACCCTGTAGTGATGCAAATTTTTTGACAGGTACACCCATTTACATTAGACTGATGTTGTTCGGCTGAATCACGGAGCCTATGCAAAGTTACTAAAATGGAAGAATTCATCTTGAAATATTCAGGAAACTGTGAACAGTGTTCTAAATTCCCTTTTGGCAATAGAATCTTTTTCATAAAAGCTCCTCGTTTGAACAAACACAGTGACTCCATATCAGGATTCAGGAAGCAAAGCTGTAATCCTTAAGCCGCTATCACAAGTGTACAATAACAAAATAGATGAATGTTTATACCGTCTGTATCAATCATTCTCGTACCTCAATCGTGCTTTGTGAACAATAAAGAAATTACTTGATGACCGTGTTTGTTTTAAAAGATCTGTATTTACCCGCAGGGGCCAGGGAATTTCCACGGGTGTTGACATGTAAGATATCATCATTACTCTTGCATTATATATTTCTGCAATCAAATTATATAATTTTGTTCAAGTAATTAATTACCAATGGAATGTATCTATATTATCTTTAAAAGCATGTAAAGGTAAACGAAAAAAAAAAAATTCATCATTATCAATTACTCTTGTTACCTGGCTATATCTGTATGGATACTACTACTATACATTTTAGTCTTCTGACTTGTAAGGGAAGAGAATAAATAGATGAGAGTTAGAATGAAGGTTGAGTCCCTTTTCTCTCATCAAAACATAAGCATCTACTTTCGTTCTTCTTATTGATCATTAAATTGCAAGGGAAGGAGAAAAAAGAATGAAAGATATGAGAAGAATGGATAATAATCAGAAAGTGTAACAGTCAAATATACAAACAAGCAGAGTAATAGTATTCACACACGCACACACACACACACACACTCACACACATATATATATATATTGGAAACCACCAGTTTTATAGCATGACAAACCACTTAAAAATGGGCGGAACCCAATCAAATTTGGTATGCATATTGAATGGACCAAAGGGAAGATTTTAAAGCAAATTTTAAGAAGAATATCTTAAAAAGGTTTTGAATGAGGTTATAATGCTAAACTGAACCCTTACTTTCCGTTCGACACGCATACACACATGCATGCAAACAATTTTATCTAATAAACAGTAAAGGTCATTTTCTCTTTCTGTAATTTTTATCAGACAATCCACCTCTTTTAAAAATAAGTCGCTCAACTGATGAATTAGGAAATATACTTTAAAAATCAAAATGGAGTGTCTTGTTTTGAAAAAAGTTGATATTTCAATTCAACAGAATATTTATTGTAAAACGAAGAGAAAACTAATTCAGTCACGTGTCAAATTGCAATGAGGGATAATAGTGTAAGGGCAAGAACTCTGATATTTAGGATATTGATTGTCTCCGCTTAGTCAAGATAAAGGGAAGCTACTCGTTCGGTCTTCGTTATCAAATTATCCGAGTAGTAGGCGAAAAAGATTTTGAATTTAATGTTGACTCCCCACAAAAAGATTATTTGGAAAAAAAAAAAAAAATAAATAAAAAAAAAAAGAAAAAATAAATAAAATGAAATAAATAAAGAAAAGAAAAGAAATGCTCCTTTTCTCTTATTTGGAAAAAGAACCCCTAAATTCTAACAATAGATATAAACGTTTCTTCTTTACATCGTGCACAGTCTCGACGAATCATCGATTTCTAATAGAAAATGTATTTCTATTCACCACGCATAGCGTCATTAAAGGGTGCAGGCTGCACAAGGGGTAGGACCGGATTAAGCTAGTGCAGGGCCTATAGGATATGTTATAAAGGGACCCTAAGTAAGGAAAATGTACGTAAATATCGAAAGAGGCATTTTTTACTTGCTAAGTGATTAGTTTTTTTTCCGTTTACTTTACAGCCACAATGCAACCAACATATCAGGTTAAGTATTACGTTGTTTGATTTCAGTTTCAAATACTTTAGTGTTTATTCGTCATATATCTATCACATAGATTCCATACTTCCGTCAATTGCTGTGTAAAAGTAATAATCCTTATTAAAGGAAGAGAGTGATGCCACTTCAGCAATGAACCCTGAGACGAAGAGAAATGTAATATAGGAAGCCTGGGTAGGGACTACCGTTATCTTGGCCAGCATAAGGGCATTACCAATTAAAGGTGATATTTTGCTGAAATTGCTAATTTCAATCAGCCATTCATAAAAGTCGAGGACAGTATAGTATATTAACGAAGCAGAATCACAGACTCAGAATTGATAGCTTGCAAGTACTTACTGCAGGGCCCTTGAAATTTCGGGACCCGTAGTATATGTTAATTTTGCTACATGGTTAATCTGGTACTGGCCAGGTGACACCATACGAGGAAGTCACATCAAAATCACTGTATATGGCTTTCAAACGGGAGGCTTCCAGGGGAGGGATTTCAAATCTAAAGGAAGGGAATTTAAAACAGGGGAGGAATTGGGGAGGAATAAATTGTATTAATGATTATAACGGTAATAATTTAATGTTGAAAAAAAATCATTAGATGACTATGTAGAATAGGGGAGCAATTGAGGAAACCAGGAATCGCAAGGGGAAGAATATGATCGGGGATGCTGTTATTTTTCGATGCTACTAACGTTCTTAGAGTGTCTGATTTTGTCAAATTTTCTGTTGTTTCAGCTACAATATTGTTTTACTTGGTATTTTTGAACTTATATCCACGGCCTTTTCGAAAACAAAGTAAAAATTGAAGGAAAATAAGAAATATTGCTTTAAAGCAATTCAAAACTATATTTACCACACATTATTCTATGATAAAAGTGATCACTTAAAATTTGACGTTGGAATTTAACGTTGAAACGTAAAGATACAATTTAACCCTGAAATAAACATACTTTTGACATAGTTCTTGAACGTTATTACTTCAAATTTTGTGGTTTTTCAAACGGAATTTTCACTTTGACCACATGAAACTATACTAGTGTAAATAGATAGATGAATTGACATTTACGAGTTTGTTGCTACTAATCAGTTCTACGCAATCGCAATCATCGCAAAACTGGTTTTATAAGAGTAAATACATTCAGGCTATGTTTAAAATATTCCAATGAAAAAGTGTTATTTCAAGTTTTGTTGTTGTTTATGTCTGTAGTATTGACACTATACTCATTAATATAAGGAAATTGTGATTGGTACAAAAATATTACTAAAGATTCTGTATAGTCTGGTACGTGCGAAGGTTTATGAAGTGACACCGTCAGTTACTACAATGGGCGACACCAAACATAGTGACACCACTTTCACCAAAAGCGTTGATTTTTGTTCGAAATGCGTGATTTTTCTTAACGACTAATGAGAAAATTGTTAAATATAACGCGAACACAGAACGATCTTTCCTCACAATACCGTGAAATTCCTGTAATTGTTAAAAAGCATTTGTAATCCTGTACGTTGGACCAGGTATTAAATCGCTCGCGTCATTTTCAACTTGGAGCTGAAATAGTTTGTGTGGGTCATTACAGGCGATTTCCGGATTTTATCAGAAATGGCTTCATAAATACCTTATCTAACCACCCCCGTCGAAAATGAATTTTTAGTAAACCAACTCATGTTTGAATGAAACCGCATCACTAGAAATAGTCACTGATCGTATATTTCTAACATCAATCGACGTCAGAACTTTGCAATTTACTCAAGTATCTGAAAGTAATAGTTACTCATTTTCGCAGCCTCATAAGCCATCAAGATTGGGTGAGTACCAAAATATGAATCCAGTCTCATCTAAAATTATCATTCAAGGAGTGGTACTTAATACCGGATTCGACGTGGTCATATTTATTGTGAGTTCAATTTTCAAATATATATATATATTCAAATATATCAATTACTAATAGTGTGATGGATTCTTTCACTCTTTCCATAGTGCGAAATCGGCATCTTTGCTTTTTGGAAATTATTCTTCAGTGTTCAAGTTCTTAATTTTTGATTGGTATTTCTTTAATTTTAAGTTACATTTGCCAACGCATGTTGCCTCTTTGGGCAGATCCAGGAATTTGTTTTCTATTATAACATATTTTGTCATCTGTTAAGAAGGGGTAAACTGTAGAACCGAAATACGAGAAATCGTAGCATAGTTACCTCCCATTTAGCTAAGTTTGAACTTATTTCATTCAGTTTTCAATTAGTGTTAATAGTGTTAGCAAAAGTATGCACTTTCTTTCATATATATTAGACATATATTGGAACTAGACAGCAGAAAATTCGAACATTTATCCTTTATGTAAAAAAAACTCATTTAGTTTTGTTTTTGAAAATTACCCCAATAGTCTTTTTGCAATGTAATTTTATAATAAATTAATGGTTAATTTGTGTCATTCGGACTCAATTTTTTTAATTCAGACTTTTTTTTACCCCGTTTTTCCAACTTTTTAATTGACCCCTCCAGCACGACATGCTGCTAAAGGACGTTAGTCACGTAGAAGATTCAATTGAGTGACTGACAAGACCTGTCATTTTTGTTTGGTTTTCGCTGATTTAAAAAATTGCGATCTATGAAGCATGTAGTACTCATACGTCTAGCATTGCCTATCGTTTCGAGAAGGCTCATCAACCCCAAAGAATTTTTCTGACAATTGACCTCCCCCTGGTTTGTGTTACTAACACGACAGTTCATCTTTTTCGGGTATACCATCGGAATATAATGGCAGTAAAAAAATATTCCTTCTATAGCAGCAACGCTTACAACTTAGCTTTCAGGTATTTTTCTTTTTCCTGTTAGACTAGAATGTCCATACATTGTCACTGTTGAGTAACGAAAGCCTCATCAAGTTAAATTTCGCAGTTAACTTATTCACTCACTCAGCATGTTGATGAATGCCATCTCTTAGATTTTTCTGTCCGTGTTTATATTTCTGTTTACTACCAATATATACGGATAGTAGACCCGAAGAAGATAGTAGAATGAAAAACGAGGTGTGAATAATATAAGTATCACGAGCTTCAATCACCCGAAAAACTATTGAAAGATATCTAGCTCTTTTGAGGTTGTTGCTGTTGTTGTTACTGTTGTTGATGATCCTGTTTTACTGGCCCTTCTCTGGGGTTCTGTCTTCAATGGGCCGATTCCAACATTTATGAGAGAGCTACTAGGAATCAAGTGACTGCAAGCCACTTTAATTCACACGTACTTCTGAATATTCTGCCAAAGGTTTTTTCCCCATCCAATTATATTTTCAATTACAGATGACAAAGAACAGCGAGTTTCGAATTCCTTGGCCGATAATCATTTTAATTAAGACTAAACTACAGAACTTCACCGAAACATTAAGTTGTTGTTTTGTGTCAGCAGATGGTCTAATGGTTAATGAACTTTCAACGGAATTGGTTAAACGAGTTCAAACTCCGATTAGGACAGTTTTCGTTTATTTTGGTTGGTCTTGATCATTGAGCTACGAGAGATCAATATAAAAAATCAGTAAATATTATAGACAGGTCTGGTTACTAACTCAGTAAAAAACGTCAATGGACAGACGTGTCACAGCAGCTTGCTGTGTTGGGGTTGATCAATTAAAAAAAATGAAAAAGGGCTTGAATGAATAAGCTATTTCTCTCGCATTTTGTTGGATCACTTATAAGAATCCGAATTTAACACCCCCCCCCCAAAAAAAAACTAGCACGAACGCAGCCGTACACAGACTAAAGGACAAATTTAGCGTAAATTTACATTGTTAATTGAAACCCCATAAAGCTTATTTTAGGGGACCCCCCCCAACTCCAAAACGTTATCTCTAGACATATTATGGAGTAAATCTTTGAATTTTAAGCCCTCTAGCTCCATTGGTACGCGCAATAAATGCATACATAGCCAGGTAGATCAACATGAAAACTGAGGAAACCCATGTTGATAGTTTTGATCGACGGTTTGTTATTGGTCATGGTGGACAATGCTTCATCTGATTAAAAAATAAGGTACTACCACTACTACTCCTAGTAGAAGTAGTAGTAACATTAAAGTAGTAGTAGTAGTAGTGGTAGTTGTAGTGGTAGTGGTGGTAGTAGTAGTAGTAGTAGTAGAAGTGAGCAAAACAATAACATCAGATATGGTGGCGCTGAACGATCGGGGGAAAAATGTTTGAATGGGTAGATTTGATCTTCTCTTCGCGTTGCTCCATTGATTAGAGCAGCTATTGATAAGTAAGCTGTGCTTCCCGAGTCAAAGGGGTCCAGACTCGAGGCACACCGTGGGCTCATTCTTTATTCCCGATCTATTCAGTTTAATTAATGGCCGTTTAATTTGTGATTCAAGGTGTAGATATTCCCCGTTTTTCAAAAGTTCGCTTAACGCCACTTTTTCACATTTGCGGTAAAAGACGAAAGGTGAAACCAGCGTCCAGCATTTGTTTTGCAGTGAGGCAGCACGCGTCCTCTTCCTCTCATATCATTTTTGTTTTTATTATATGTTCGTGTTATTAGGGGTCTTATGAAATAATTGGTAAGATTTGGTAGCTTATTCTGAATATTCCTAGGCCTAGAATTGCTAAAAATGGCCATTCATTTTTTGCTTTACGTTATTTCACCCAACGAAAGATTTTGTCAAACTCAGTTGGAGTGGATTTTGTTTTCCCCCGTTGCAACAAGTAGAACAAGAACAATAACTAATCTTCACCAATTCTAAATTCACTGTTTGGCTATTCCACTAAGTTAAACCTAACTGATATATTAAATAAACGTTTCTCTTATCTGAACCAAAGTAACACGTTCTATATATTTATGAATTTATTTATATAGATACAATACAGAAGTTACAGTAATCATCTTCAGTTGGAATAAAACTAAGTGTGGAGTTTCTCCCCGCAAAAGCCAGATATTTTTTTTATTCTTTTCATTTTTTGAAACGCCCCCTGTTCAGAAAGCAGGAAAAGCTCTATTTGGGAAGAGGAAAAAATGACATAATGGTTCAAGTGCCTGAGCAATGTATGGTATCCCACGCATGCCCAACTCCGTCATGTTGGTGAATTTGACTACAAAAGATGCCATTTCCGCTTAGTCTTCTGTACAAAAAAAAAAACAAAACAAAAAAAAAACAAAACAAAAACTGCTAATAATAAATTCAAATAATACTACGATCATAACAATTAAAAAATGGCGCTTACTGTTGAGCGGGTTTCTCCCTACAAAAGTGGTGTGAGCGGCGTAACGGTTGACAGTACGGACAATGAAACCGGCAAGCTGAGTTCAAAATCCGACCGAAGCTTTACATTTACATCCTGCTAATGCTCTTTGGAAAGGCATGAACCTATTTCCTCTCTGACCCACTGCACCCAGCTACGGGTAAAATAGCAGGACAGATTAGGTCTTCTAGCCCGGGGAAGTAACCAGTCTAGGAGAAGGACATCTCTGAATTAAAAAAAACAGCTTACCAGGAAATAGTGGGTACGTGAGTGTTCAATTAGCCACAACCTTCTCCTAAACCTAAATGAAATATAATCATGATGGGAGGAGTTAAGAAAGGCCTTTTTCCAGAAGAGGACCTGAAATCGCTGCTCTTGATAATAATAATGAGGATAACCGTAGAGTGACAAGTAGCGAGTTTGTCTCATAGACTATTCATTAGTGCAGCGTGTCCGGCCTTCACCAGGAGCCTCAAAATCACAAGTGCATATGTCATAATTTATCTTACAAATAAGTTGCATCTAACCTTTTCGATACAGGTATATCTGCACTCATAGCAAACCTGCTTTGGCTGACTTGCTTGAGGTTTATAGAGTAGCTAAAAAAACTACACCATTGTAGCATCCATCAACCATGAAACCTCATAACCTCAATATGATTTATATCGACACTCGAATTACCCGGGACGTTCTTTTGTTAATGTCATGACCCGTGCCTTGGGCGGTTCTAAAGTTATCGGTGCCGCCTAGACTCCCATAGATCAATGTGTATCAGTGACTTCCCTTTATATACCTTAAAGTTCAACGATAACATCCGGCAGCGTAATAATAGTAATAACATCCACTGTCAAACAGGAATGTTCATGTGTTTGTTAAGTACGGTAACTTGTACCAAAGGCCTACCCAAACCCAGCCACCGGGGTATAAGATGCTGTGTGATCTTTAGAGGGTTTCTTTGAGAAAAAAAGTGAACCTTAAGAGGCGGAAAAACGGTATATCATACGTTAGGTTCATAAATAAAAGGCTAAACAGTTCAGTTTCGATTTACATGGTCTTAAACAAATTCTTTCACGTAAGCCCCTTTTGGGATATGTATGGACTCAAAATCACCCAGGATGTCCATAGCTACGTTCATACTCGCTTCATCCTCTTATTAAAAAAAGGAAGCAATTCTAAAGTTTATTTTTAATCTATCTCCCGGCCCCTTTCCTTTCGTATCATCATCATCATCATCACCACCACCACCACCACCACCACCACCACCATCATCATCATCATCATCATCATTATCATCATCATCATCATGTCTTTTAACGTCCGTCGTTAGACATAGACCATTCTCAGGATTCGCCACAATTCTCTGTCATGTGCGTCGCGAAACCAGTATGTCCTGAATTTGTCTAGTTCATCTCTCCACCTAGTATTCTATCAGCCTCAGTTTCGCATGTGATCTTTAGGGATCCATGTTGTGAGACGTGATGTCCATCGATTTTTCATTCTTGCAGCATGGCCTGCCCATTGCCATTTGAGTTTTTAAAAAAATAGTTTCTATGATGTCACGGACACCGGTTTTCTTCCTTATATAGTGTGCCGACTTTTTCGTTGATCCATCTTTATTTGGAGTGCATGTTTAGAGGATGTTCATTGAAAGGATATCTCAAGTTGCTCTAAGATGGACCCAAAGTGGGAAGAGGAAGAGAGACAGGCGAAAAACCACTTAATGGAAGAGTAATGATGGACATCAAGGAGATGGGTGTCACATGTCACATGGAACAAAGCAAAGACTAAAGCACAAGATATTGTTCAATGGTGTGGTTTGATTGCAGCCTTGAGTGTCAGCATGGAGGGAGAGGATTCATCATCATCATCATCATCATCATCATCATCACCACCACCACCACCACCACCATCATCATCATCATCATCATCATCATCATCATCATCATCATCATCATCAGTCTTTTAACGTCCGTCGTTGGACATAGACCTTCCCCAGGATTAGCCACACTTCTCTGTCATGGGCGTCGCGGAGCTAGTACTTCCTGAACTTGTCTAGCTCGTCTCTCCATCTAATATTCTGCCAGCTTCGGTTGCGCATGTGATCTCGGGAGATCGATGTCGCGAATCCTGATGTCCATCGGTTGTCTATCATTCCTACAACGCCACTTGGGATTTTTAATGGATTCTATGATGTCCCTGACTCTTGTCTTTTCTCAGATGTACTGTGCTGTCTTGTGGTCTCTCCATGCGAGGCCCAGCATAATTCTTTCATGTGCACCATAACAATTACGATTAAATAATTGCAATTACAATTAAACAAAATAATTGAAATGCAACTCAGCCACGTAAAACTTCGAGAGAAGCTGTGGTGTGGAGTCCGAAGGGAAGACGTTTGTAATGATTGGCTGACGTTTGATAAAATAAACGCTGTCATATTTCGGTCGCCATGATAGAGAATTGTGGCGAATCCTGGGGAAGGTCTAAGTCCAACGACGGACGTTAAAAGACTGATGATAATGATGATGATATTTCGGTCAAAGTCGTCACTCTGCTAGAGGAGATGAAGAACAGTGACTGAGTAGAATCCTAGTTTCCAGGCGTAAAATGTTAGCCCTAAAATGAACTAAGGCTTACACAGTATTATCTTTTTTGAATCCAAATTCGACTCTTGTTTTCTGTTTTTGGCCAACAGTTTCGAGTTTTGAGTTATAATTAAGTAACTTTAAAAAACCACACCCCTAACCTGAACAGTTGCTTTAAAAACACTTATTTGCTGTTATTGAAAACTCAGTACAGTTGGCCAAAAGGAAAAAAAGACGAATTTGGCTCTTAGAAAAGGTGACTTGGCAAGTCCCGGGGAGATAATCCTGTAAGCCTTGGTTCATTTTAAGGTCAACGGGAGTTACCTCCATTTTACGCACGGGAATTACGATTTTCCCAGCAATTGTGCTTGGTAGGTCTTCTAGTCTAGGGATGTGTAAAACAAAAGATAGAGTGAGGATTTCAGAAATATCTAAGATAGACAGTCGATCCTTAAGATTTTACAAGATGGTTTGAATAACAAATAAGTTGTAAGGTAGATTAGATTATATTCGCGAAATGGGCAGCTTGTGTTTTGAGAGATAGATATTTTTGATTAATAAAGGAATTTATTTATAAGATAAATGAAAGTGGTTTTCTAGGAAATTAGATTTCTCCGATGGTCAACACAGCAAATGTGGTAATCTGTATAGTTCTACTCATTCATAGAAATAGTAGGATGAATCCGACCAATGAAATCTAAAGGTAGCAAAGTGGAGCCGGGCCAAAGTGTTGTTCAATCTTTCGGAAATGCACGGAATTTAACCTTAGCGCAAGGCGATACCTAACAATACCAGGCAACCAAGCGACTGGTGAAGGACAATAATTATTCTTGAAGATCAATATAGCTGGTGCAAACGGAGAAAAAAAAGTTACCTACAAGAATATTTTGATGTCTTTATGCGTCTTATGTATCAAAACAAGAATCGTGATTAGCTAATTAGTAATTATTACAGTTGTTGGCTTATTTCTATGAATGAAGAGCAAAAAGTAACTAATGATAAGCAAACGCGAACGCAGAATATTTTTTTGGATCAATTTTATTTATATGAATGTAAAATGTTTTCCAGTCATGTTTTGGGGGGATTTGTACTTGTATCAAAATATCATATTCTGAATATTGGTGTTAAAAAGTTGAAAAATATCTGCACAAATCGATGATATCAATCTCAGAAATATTTGGTGCCTTATTCAAATGTAACGATAGATGTTATTACCAAAAGAATTTTCAGACTATTGTCCTCATTTTTGAACATAATGCTTCGGTTGTCGTCTTCATTTCACCACATTTTTCTGCATTTAAAGGTCAAAAAACGAATTTAAAAAATGCTGATATTTCAACATCAAAATCTTTAGTGTGGTCTTGTTTCTAACTTAGCTAAGCTAGCAAATTCACTGAAATGGAAGGAAAAAAGAGAACATACTGTTGATTGAATAGAATGTTCAGTTTGAAAATCTGTTTGTTACCGAATAATATGGACGATGTTGAAAGCAGGAAGCCATGACGACCGAAATCTTGTAGCAAAAACAATGAGGAAAATGAGAAAATTTCTGTAATTAATAATGAAAAGTTCTTCACATCAGGAAATTCGAAAGAAATAATCAAAACTTTTTATCATAATGTTTCATTAGTGACTTGTTATCATCAAAAATACAACCCAAAGAATTTTTTTTTTCAAAATCTTGATATATGAAAAAGAAAAGGCGCTCCCAGGATCCTTTGCTCCATTGTAAAAGAATAACTCAAAAACCACATTTTTTTATTCGTCATAAAATAGGTACATTTTTACATCATGACATTGTAGAAATAACATTTGTTTCTATTGATCAATTATTATAAATTCTCGTTGATCAGAAAGCAGAGACAACATACATGTAATCAGACAATGGTTTCAACTTTTGCGAAGAATACTCATTAACGAATTCTAAAAAATATATTTTGCACCATGATATTGCAGAAATAATGAGAACCTTTGCTCCTACTGGTGAATTATTATCCTTTCTCGTTGATCACAGAGCTCGAAACCTTTAGTGCTGGTTCTTTAGTTTCTTTAGGAGACTCAAACAAACAATAATGTTTGAAAAAAAAAAAAAAAAAAATATATATATATATATATGTATATATATATGTATATATATATATATATATATATATATATATAAAACCGCACGCTCTTTTCATATTGATGCATTTCAGAAAAAAATAGTTTTTTGTTAGAGAATATCTGTAAGCCATTGATTTGACAACATTAAACATTAGAAAACAGGAAAAACACCCACTGAACTGTGGTATCCTGTGGAATTAAAAATCACCACGATCTATTTTTTGAAAAAAAAAATCATACTCCTGACAATAAGAAGCTGTATCATTGAATATTGCCTCTTCCCTGGGATGATGCTTCCGCGTAGTATAGACTACGAAATAAAAAAGTAACATCTTAATACATTTAGGTTTACTACTTTTTATGTCTGATAAGTGATCAAATGTTTAGCATGTCATTCTATCCAGTAGATATCAACATTTTTGGCAATTATACCCCAAATCAAAATAATATTCTTCAACATCAATTTTCAACCGAATAAGTAATTCAGTCTTCTCAATATGAATTTTCTCAATAACATTTTGTACTATGATTAATGTACAACGCCGGATCATTGTCTTAATTCACCTAATTCATTTTCAAGGTGGTCAGTGGGGAATTTTCCAAGCATAACGAAATTAAACCCACTGTTCAGTAAATGTCTAGAAAGTTCAATCAACCCATTGACTGAATGCTGAATGGCTATACTAGTGTCCCTTGTGAATAATTTAATTATCTTTCTCTTGGTCGCCCCTCATTTTTTTGACATTTTTCCAAAATTAGCTAGAAATGTCAAATTTCCATCATTTAGATCTGGAACTACTTTTTCCAGAAGATCATTTATCCAAACATCTCTGCAGACTTCTTTCACACTTACAATTTTTCAAAATTTTAAAATTTCTTCAATGAAAGCAACATTTTCTCTAGTATCATTATCATTTAATAATGGATGAATTTTCATTGCAGTTACAGTCTCATTACAGAATACTTCTTATAAGTGAGAAACTCTTTGTCTCTCAAGTAGTTTAGGGTGAACCCCTACCCTTGTTGGCCTTGATAGCTTAACAAATATACTTCTTTCATGCGCAAGAGGTCATTTCATAATTTCCCGTTTTGATGTCATTTCCTTACCTTCAGAATAAAAAAGTAAATCTGAACAAGCTTCAGTCATTCAGTTATTATGAATACTTAAAAATATATGGACATGGCAAGTATAAACCATTTTTAGTTCCCCAATGCTTATTTGAAAGAGTGTCAAATTTCTAAAAGAAGCTTGATTAGTACGATTATTGTCACATATAACTGCAATTGCATGCCCATTCAAATGGTTGAACAAACTAACGATATTTGTAATATTTTCATACAAAGATTTTGGATCTAACTTGGCAAATGGGGTCATCTAAATCAGAAATTTTGTTTCCCGATAAAAATCGTTTTATCATGATAGCCAATTCTGTTAATACCCCCAAATCTTTGCAAAACAAACTAAGTCTTCTTCGTGGTATTGTAAACTTACTTTAACGTAAACTTCATCAACTATGATAAAGCATTTTTTTGTTATCCGAGATTTTGCTAAACACATCACCTGGAAAATTAAAATCATTTAATTTTGAAACATTTGATATCAAAGTAGTTAGTGTTTTCACGCTGGCTAGGTTGTAATCTCGAAGTCTGTTATACAGAGACCTAGACGTTACGAAATATCCAAATGCTCGGACAAGAATTTCTGACTTAAAATTTTTTTTGCCAATCAATCGTGGTAATACAACTTCTATGTATTCTTTCAAGATTTTTTTCTTTTGAAAAGTTGTCAAGTTACGAAGGTAATATGTTGCTTCGTCAATCTATGATCAATGCTGAAAAAATATTTACCCGGTTTCTCGACGGGGAAGAAATTGATGTCCGTATACTTGCATGGTAGCATTCAAATTTCAAGGTTTCCAAAAGTTTAATTGATAAAATTGGAATACCTCTAGTTAAAAAAAATTTAGAAGCCTGGATGAAGAGCTGATTATTTGATTTGTAGCATGTAGCTGCAGATACAAAATCATGATGGTCTATATTGGCTCACAAATTTTCAAAATTCTTAATTCTATCTTTTTCTCGGAAGTATGCATTCTAATCATTTTGCACTGTTCGCATAGAAGCACAAGTTCTTTTCGTTGTTCTTGGTTTTGGGAGGGGAATAAGTAATGAAATTAACGGGTAATTATTAAATAATGGTGGTAGATCTTTCCTCCTAAAAACATAGTTTCTTAACCAGATCGGAAATGTCTTTCACAAACAACAGTGTCTAGATGGTCATGGGTGTTGTCTTTTAATATTGTTCATACTGATATTTGGAGAGACGAAATACCCGAATCTTATTTTGTTGGTCATAATTGCCACGGCAAGCTATTACAAAGCATTTCTAATCTAATTTATAAAAGTTACACGAGTTAGAAAAAATCAGACATCTGAGAAAAAAAATGAAAATTACAAGTATAAATAATTTCAAGAATAATCCAAGTTTAAACTTAATAATCGGGATAAAACATTTTGGATAGAAAGGAAGAACGCCAGAGTCAGTAATTCCACACAAAGACAACATTGAACAACTGATCAACAAACCCTTCCAAAAATGCAAAATGATTGAAAAAAAAGGAAGAAGAATTATACTGTTATCAAAATAAAGTTCAGGGAAAATTTTTCGATTAAATTTTCTGCGAATATATTTTGTAGAACAGAAGAATTTCAGAAATTAAAACTCAGTGTGTTGTCGGCTTTTTCAATAAAAGGAAAAGTGTCGAAAAAAAGTTTTACTTCGACTTTTAATTTTACAGCATACTTACCTATTAAGACTACTCAACAATCACCAGAAATGTAAATAGAAAACAACAACAACAACAACAACAACAACAACAACAAAAAATAAATAAAACTACTGAACTCTAAAAAGAATAAAATTTTCTGAGTTCAAGCTCGATATAGGTCTTTTCAGTGTGACTGACCAACTGAAAGGCGTTGCCCATAGTGGAGGAGAGTGGGCACATAAGGTTGGCCGTACCTTGAGGTCATTCACCAAAGAAAACATGAACACCATACCTCACCACGCGTTCTCCATAAATACACCATGCGAGAGGAAGTACTGGCGAGTGCATAGGTCGAGACTTACAAGAATTGCTGACCATTCTGGAATCTGTTGTTTCCTATCCGCTTATCTTGGCAATTTGAGTACATAGATCTCTGCAGATAAGCTGTTGATATCTGACCAATTGACGGCCAATCTTCGTTAAGCGACTAAGCACCTCGGGAAGGAAGTTCACAACCAACAGCGTTTGATAAACGCTTTTGTTATTGTTAACCTTTATCAACCTAAGCTCGAAGAAGTGTTGAACAATTCGTAAATTTCGCCAACAAACCTTCTGCTCATCTTCAACACAAGATGGGCGTAGGAGGCATCGGAGGGGTGATACCAGACTGAGCGAGGGGGCCCCCTACAACTGATATACCACGTGTCAGTGTCGACAGGAAAAGAGGACTCAGAAGGAAAATAACACATATAAGGATTTGAACATTGCGGCAACATCAAATTCCCCATCTTATTGGTTCCAGCTTGTGATGTTCAAAACAATCCACCATCTTGGTTATGAGATGACGAATCTGTTCCTTGATTACTCTACCTACTGGCCTAATTTACACTTCTCATAACAGAAAATTTGGGCCAATGTATGATTCTAAATTGGTATGAAGCCACAAGTGTTTGCAACTGCTTAATACTTTAAATTCCTTGGCCTATAAAAGCTATTGAAGGCGTTTTCGTTGACAGAAATCTAGATTCGTTTACATGAACTCCAGATTGTCAACATCTGGTACAGTGTTATGCCGCAGAAAGTAATGTTTGTGGCATTATTATTGCGTTGTTATGACAATATGAGTGGTAGATTATAATCATTGGTTTTCTGTAATTCTATGCCTTGTCTACATCTTGATACCATATTGCAGAAAAGAATTTTTATAGAAATATTTGACAACTTTGATAATCTTCAAAACTCTCTTGAGAGTCACAAAAGTTCGGCTTTCAATACAAAAGCATGGTTGTATTATGCAGCACACCATTTCCCATTCTTACAATTAACGAAGAAGCTAAATAAATGCAATTATCAGAATGATTACTGCAAAGTGTTCGAATGGTAACAAATTATTTCTTTCCATCGATCTCTTTTGATGTTGTTGCATACTCATTAAACTACCGATTTGAGATTTGATATTTTCTACAGAATTTTGTGTCCCTTTTTAAACAAAATATTCTTCATAGAAGACACTGACACGTGATATATCTCCGGGAAGAATTCAATAATTTTTATCTCTCAACGAAGTTGCAAGAGGTGTCTGTCTGTCTATTCTATAGCTCTAAAGGTTTGCAATGAATTTCAATCAAATTTTGTGAAAGGGTAGCCCATGCACCAGAGACGGATCGGATAAATTTTGGAATATATCAAGGAGTTAGTTTGAGAGATATCGTTAAACAGTCAAATAGTAAACAATAATCCAAAACATAGAAAATCCAAACACAATCAACTCCCCTTTACCGTATCTGTATATGACCTGATTTTTAATCCTGTTTTTACTTGCATCCGGTAGAGACATGCGCTCTTTGAGTGATTTCTTGTTTTAAGGGTTTTGAACCCTGTCAAGAGATATTTACGCTTCTTCCGCAAAATGGCATTAATAGAATATTTATAGTTAATTTTTGCATCTCGTTTTCTTTCGGAACGAGAAATTCCTGAAACACAGTTGAAATTCTGTTTCTTTTCTTAGATAGAATTTTTTATTCAAAGCAAAAAAATGAAAATAAAATTACCTCAATTCAAAACATTTCTTTTCATCGGGCAGTCAAAATAAATTCGTTAAGATAACTAAACTAATTTATTTTTCCTAGATTATTATCTTGGATGGACTGAGCCATTCATTCTTGGAGAGCCACGGAAAGGGCATTGAGGTTAGTGCCACGTGACATTCAAGGGGGAATAGGATCTCAATATCTTCAAATAATCGAAGTTCACTTGAAACTTTAATACACACTTGACAAATTCCACAGTTGGCTCTTCCATGGAGTGAGTGGAAACAAAGAAGTCTGAGGAGTGAGGAACCAGAAAGGATTAGAATCGGAAACACTTTCAGTAAAAAAAGGGGGAAAGAATATAACCGTTTATTCCGCTACTCAAAACAACAACAAAACAAAAACGAAAACAAAGGGGAGGAACGTATCGAATATGAAAAATACCAGATAAAAATGCAAAGTTTTTATTTCATTTTATTGCAAGTGTAGATTCAGAGAACGTATCATTCTACATGTCTGTTGCAGCCCCAAACCACTTGTGGGCCAGCGAGGCGTTACCAATTCAAACTCTCTAGTCCGACCTCCCTTTGAACCGAACAATATTTGATCAAAACGTCTTATTCATATTTACTATCTGTTGATTTTCGATCAATTCATGGTACTTTCAAGACATGGAAGATGTATAATATGTACATCAGAACTATTTTATTGGATTGCCCTTGCTTAATCTAAACCAGTGGACCCTATGACCTTTGACATCTGATAATCTGATCGAATCTCATCGAAGAAAGACTACTTGCTCTTTTTCCTCCCTCTCTTCCTGCTACTACTACCATGGATGGTGGTCGCATCGTTGAATCGATGGTTTATTGCTATTACTATAAAGACTAGACTTTACAATCCCTGGAAATACTTCTTGAAAATTGCCAATGACGGTAGTAAGCGCTTGTAGAACTATAATACGAATTTTGGACAGTTCCTTCCTTCGTTCTTGTAACCCAGCGAAAAACTTATTTGCAAACAAGATATATATATATATATATATATATATATATATATACATTTTTTTGAGAGAGAGAAAACGCCCGACACGCGTTTTCTCTCCCAAATCAAGTGTGAATATGAAACACCAGCTGCACTACTTTTTTATGAAAATTGTTGGTATTTTTGATATTACATATAAATATACATGAATGATTATAAATTGCATTATATCATACAAAAACTCATATATGAAATAATCAACCATTATTACACGGTGAATGTTCCATTTGGCCTAGCCAACGTAAATAGAACAAACAATTAAAGAGAATGTGACTGATACCGGAATCGAACTTGCAACCGATAGGGTTGCTTTTGACTATTAAGTCAAACATCTGCGGATAATGCAAAGGCCCATAACTGTCTATGAGCAAAACAGTAATTTGGAGTTGAGACAGTTCAAGAACAGAAGTAGTTGGGCAGACGGACTAATTAGTAAAAACCAAAAACGTCTCCGGAAATTGTAGATCACTTTGACAAGCACATTATGGATAGATTGAAAAGGCATGCAATTGGCTACAATTAATATATATATATATATATATATATAAATATATATATATATATATATATATATATATATATATATATATATATATATATATATATATATATATATATATATATATATATATATATATATATATATCCTCTTGAATTTAATAATACATAAATCACAAAAACTAAAACACAACTACCAAAACATGGTTCCTGCTTTTGCTCAGTAGATTTTGGCTTGAATTTACTTAAAGATCCAAATTCCATCTATTTGTTGATTCGTTATCATAATACTGCAAAAATGTTACTTGTTACAAAAATGTTACGGTTCCATACTTGAATATTTATTCATACAAACAGTCTGTGAATGGATGTGTGATATGTGGGCATGTGCACGTACGTAAACTGAGACATTTTCTTCCAACGTCATTGACTCAGATGACCACAGTCTTTGCTCTTTCTTTATGACTGTTTGAAGTGTTTTGCCTTTTTTTAGAAGAGGAAACGGTGCCGCCTGGAGAAAGTAATTGCTGTATTGCCGTTCTTCCACTCAGAGTCCTTCACGCGCGTACAGAGAACTTGGATTTACATACGTTAACCGACATTCAATGCGGTTTTCTACTCAGTTTCATCGAGATGAAACATAATGCAATATCCTTAATATTTATGAGCGTCCCCTGCCAATTTTCAAGGATTGGCGGCAGAGGGATATATTCAGAATATATCTTAGCAGCAAGTAATATATTAAATCCAGTCAGCCACTGAGCTGCAATTTCAAATGGGAGAAGTAGCCAGATTTGTCAGCAATAACTAAAATTCCAGGTAACTGGTCATCGGGCAATTGTATTCGCCTTAAGAACTCGTACAAAGGTCCCCAAAGTAAATATACAACGTATTTATCATATATTAGGACAATAATGGAAATAAAAGCCACTGTTCCAGGTCGTACAAGTTGGATTTGTGCGTATTGACTTTCGGTGTATTCAGTTTGATTATTATTAAACAGTTTCAGAGAAAACTTTTGGGGGATCAAGTGATTTACAGATCCAGGATATAAAAAGTATTATTACTCATCCATGGATGGTGGACGCATCGTTGAACCAATGGTTCTTGTTTATCACTATTTCTATGAAGATTGGACTTTAAAATCCCTGGAAACACTTCCTGAAAATAGCCAATGACGGTAGTAAGTGCTTTAACCTGTCATTTATTCATGAAGTAATGCCCATTATTTTTATGGTATGGAAAGTTTTACGCCTGTTACCAATTTTAATGGTAGAGAAAAAATTAAGCAAAGGGAGATAATTTGTTGCAACTGAAGCAAAATACACCTCCATTGAAATAAGGAAAAAAATCGAGTTTCTATCATTGAAGACTTTTCTCAACGCTGAAAAGGCACTATCAACAAGGCCTTTTCACATCTAGTGTTCCCATAAAAATTACGACAATTTTTGTTCGTTACTTGTTTCTGTCTTTAATATTTTACCCATGTAGGACGTTTACTGCTTTGATATATTGTCCCCTTTCCCCAACGTATAGAATCTGACTACATACTTAATGCTTAAAATTGCAGGGTCTTGTGGTGAATGTGCCAGTAGCCTATTGGAAAGTACACTAAGTTGTGGCTGTTTGCATCGGAGTTCAAGTAATAACAGGTCCATTTTACGATTTTTTTTTAGCGTAACAGAAAAAAACGTATGGCAAAAAGGTAATTGTTAGGACTTTTAAGAGAGCAATATAAGAAACTGTCAACCAAAATTGTCAACATAGGTTTCTTCAGTTTTCAAGTTGGTCTGTCTGCCGAGCTACGTATGTATATGTTGCACGAACAGGCCACACTAATGGAGATAGAATGCTGAGAATTTAATCCTGTTCAAAATTTTCTTTTTCGTTTTTAACCCCACCCCTTAAGCATTTTTAGTAGGGGTTCAATTAGCTATGTAAATTTTTGATAAATTGATCTCATAGTTTGCGTCCAGTAGAATTCACGCTCGTTTTTTTCGGAAAATCTAGACTTTTTGTGATCATTACCCAATTAAGAGATGTAACGTTTACGTTGATCATCCCCTTTCCCATTTTTTTAGTTGATCACCCCAACAAGATATGCTGCTGAAAAACCTTGGCCTCGTGGCGGCTTCTATTGAGTGACTAATCAGATGCATTGCTTGCTTTTGTTTATTCCAGTAAACCTCTTGTGGAGTATAGGGGCGTAACCAAACCACACCAGCGGATTCGGTTCTGGGCAACTCCCTTCACTTGGGCCAATATATTAGTCCGTCCACCTGTGTTTCACTCTCAACTTGACCTTCCGACTCGTCTTTTCCCGTGTGGTTTCCAGTCTGCCATTTGAGCTGATCGTGCCTTATAACAAACTATCAATAATACGTATCAAGTCCTACATATAACGAAACATATAGTCACAGACTTCTGGATGTTTACAAAGCTTAGCTTAGTACGAGAAAAGACTCACTTGGGGAAATGTGAAGAGGAAAATTGTATTACGTCAATCTTCTGGGAAGACGTGCCTGCTTAGAAAATCTGCATTACGAAGTTCTGGTTCTAACATGTGTGGGTGTCAAGTAATTATTTCAGCCGTAAGGCAGACCACAAATTGTTAAATTCTCAAATCAAAATGTAATTTTATTTCAGTTACTCTTTATCGCAACTTACAGATACTCATTCTACGATCGTTTAGTAAGCAGTGCACACGAATATAAAGACTAGTTCCAGTGAGATTTGAACTCGTACCCATTATCCTTCGGAGCCTGGCTTTCTGCGATCAAGTAATGAAGGCTAATTAGCAGAAGTCAATCAAATTTAGCCATATAGCAGTATCCTTTACTTCTCCGAACCCTACACGGCGTCATTTGTTGGTTTACACTGGTGTTATCATATGTAATAGAGTTAAACTTTCTTAGATGAATCATTGTCAATCTTTCAAACTTATAAATTATCATTGCAGCTTGAACAAGTAGAAACTTGTAAAATCTTCAGGACTTGACGACACTGGCCAATTCTTTGTGAGTAATCATTTTTGGCCACGCAAACGCGACGATTCTATTTCTGGAGAGTTTTTGATTCGAAGCAGATAACAGAAGGAGAAGCCTGATACCTTAACTAAGAATAATATAGTAAGGTTCCCGCCAAATTATTATGCATTAACCTATTTCCTTTAGCTCGATCAAGTTTCCCTACTTGGCACTTCAAATAGGGATCCCATGTCAGAAATTTTATGTCCAAAGCATTAATTGTAATAAAATCCATGGCTAGTGATATCATCATCATCGCCATGTTCAAGTATATATACATACACACACACACACACATACATATATATATATACATTATATATATATATATATATATATATATATATATATATATATATATATATATATATATATATATATACGCATACATATGCAGTGGAATTGGCATGGAATGCATACCCTACCATACTTGATCAGGAACCCCCTGGATCAAACAGAGCGACCCATTTGGCATTATTTTTCTCAACAGAACCCAGGCAAAACTTTCGTTTTTCACAAGATCGTTACGACGACCAAGTCGTACAAAATGAGAATGAACACAGATTCAAAAAACATGCCCTTCATGATTTAATCCAGACGAGTCAGTATTATCTAGCTGTCTTGAACGAGCCAGCCTCTTGAACGAGCCAGCTTCACACAGGTGTCAGAACAATCATCATCATCATCATCATCATCATCATCATCATCATCATCATCATCATCATCATCATCATCGATAGTTCTATTACAAGCAGCAATAGTTTAACTACTCTCCGAATAAACAGATATAGAAGGGTCTTGCTTTATCAACAGCAACCCTTTCCATGTCTGAATGTACCCTTTCTCTCCTTCTGTTTGCTTTAGCTTGTACAAAAACCAATCAACAAACAGACAAAGAATGTGAACAGGCCTCTTATGTAATAAGGTGCCGAAGCCAATAAATTCTCGCTAACTTGTTTGGTCGCACTTCGTTTTCCTCTGTTCAAATGACAGGGAAGGCCAATTAGTTGCATAAAAAAACCGGATTGATCCCTCCAGGGTGCAAGTCTGGGAGAAGCGTATGGAGATCCGGAGATGCCTAGTCGGGAGAACACCCCTCTCGGACTCGTTGTTGTTATGCCCCCTAAAAACGGAGCGAAACGTCTGGCATCAGCTTGACCGTCGGGAGGGAGTCAAAGTTGAGACTCTGCTGTCTTTGGGAGACTTCACTCCTTGGTTTAGAATCAGGGTTGTCTGCCTCCTAGTTTGGTTGCCAACTACGGCTAAAATGTTCAACCTGACCTACTATTTACCGATTGATGATGGGAGACAAGATTGATTCATGCCTTTTCAAAGGGCATTAGTGTAAAGTCGGCTCGAATTGTCTTAGCCAGAGTTCGAAATCAGTTTATCGATTCATTTCTCTATGCTGTTAACCGTTATGCCACCACACCCCGTCCGATGTGTAATAATACTTTTTGTATTCCTGATCTGTAAATCACTTTATCCCCCAAAGGTTTCCTCTGAAACTGCTTAATTATGATTAAATTGAAAACCCGAGGAAAATAATGAAATGGTTATAATGGAGAGAATCAAACAAATAGCCTTGCCCCCTTGAGAGGGACAAAACCTAACTTGAAGGGATCAGGAAAGGAGGTAATTATGTATCCTAAGCTGCGACAAATTTCACACACTGCTTGCGACGAGAAATGACTCATTAGTCAGATTCTGAACGAGATTTGTTGTTAGACAATTCAATATCTCAACAAGGAAATTCCATGGGTATCGGCAACTGAGATGTCACGATTATTCTGATGTATACATTTCTGCAATTGAAGTATACGATTTCTTTGAAGTAATTCATTGCCTATAAAATGTATCTGTATTAAATATGATAGGATGCAAAAGCGATTGAAACTGATATATCTATTGTTATTATTATTGTCTTTTTTGCCATCTTTCTATATTCATGTGGTCTACTACTACTACTACTACTACTACTACTACTACTGAAACTTAATTTTAGGCTTCCCATTCGCGCATAAGCACCATCTTCTATTCTTACCATTGTTCGTTACATTGCAAGAGTTGGTGAGGACGAAGAAAAAGGATGATAGATGAGAAGAGAGTGTAAATGTTATTGCTGTAAGATACTACGTTTAGTTCCTTTGAACAGCTATTGACTCCTCACCTTCTTTACCGACTTTGAAGGCAATGAAACATCAAAAGAAGATAAGAGTAATAAAACTTAACATGTTAAACAAACAATAAGTTTTTGTTATGAAAGACGCCAGAGAGAAAATCAATATCCCCGCGTAAACGAATGACCGTAGCCTGCACGTGTAGCAGAACTAATTATCTACAAAAATCATCTGGAAAATAGATCTAAAATTATCTCAATAATTATTTAAAATTATCTAAAAATATATACATCTAAAATTTTCTAAACAAATAGATCTCCTGCGAAAGGCAGATATGCGAACCATTACACCTTCCGAGCGGACACAAATGACCATAGAGACCCCCGAAAGCACTTTTCTAGATTGTGTCTTATCACGTGCTCATGCAAACTTTCAATATTTTGGTCCCTAAAATGAAACCAGGAGCGCCCAGATCCACCCTCCACACACACATAGACACATCCATAGACACACGCATAGAGAGGGACATTCAAAGAGAAGGAGCTGTAGCCCACCTGGCTGGTTAGTCGGGCGACTTGGGAAAGTACAATGATTCGATTTTTTATTAAATTTGATTATATTGATTAACCTGCCAAGAAATGTATCAATCTTGGTAATGTGTTGATTGTTTTAGCCTAAAAATGCCAACAAGGTGCAGGGAAAATAGAGTTCATGCCCATGATCAATGTTCCAGAGCGATCATGACGTCAGAATTTCAATCTGCGACACAAGATCCAAGGAAGATTCCCCAGAAGAAAGACTAAAGAAGGAGAAAAAGAAAAGAAAGGAAGAGAAAAAATATAGAAGAAAAAGAGTAAAGGGGAAGAGAAAAAAAAAAAGAAGGAAAGAAAAGTAGAGAGGAAAGAGAAGAATGTGAAGAAAAAAGAAAGCAAAAACATACAACGAAATATTTTCTTTATTGCAATAAGAAGTTTTTTTAGGAATAATAATTCAAAATTATTGCAGTTGAAAGAATGAATTTACGTCATAAAATATGAGTAATATATAACTGTCTGGGTCATGAATTATTTCAGAAAATAGCAAGAGTATTAATTGAGCCTTAATCTTAACTATCTTTTTCTTCCTATTGTCTCTATTTAATCAAGCCGAACGAACGCTGTACGCAAATCGACGACTTCAATTTTGTAATAACTTTTGTAAAACTCAACCAATTTTAAGAAAATGTACGTAATCTTGTAGGGACCTTTATTGTGGGTAACTTTTTTTATATAACACCGGCTCAAAAAAATTGCACTCAAAAATGCTAGAAACCATATTAGGGGAAAATTTACTTTAAATTTTATACAACGCATTCCACGCCAAAACTGTAAACACATAACAAGAGTCTTTGTGTTGGAAATGAGAAAGTTTTCGAAAGTCAGGCACAAATGATTTATATTCGAAAATAAGTTATTTCTAGTAAATGTGTCTCCGTGGCGCATTTCGTTAGCGTGAAATTTTGTAATCAAGAGACTGGTGTTTCGAATCTAACTTTGAACTCCTTTTTTTTTTCAAAACAATAACAGTTAAAGTTGAGGACATCGTGGGTACACATTAATACTAAAGAAAACAGGACCAGTAAGAAAAATGTGCGCCTGCTCAATGTGTTAATATGAATGTAAAAGCAAAAAACAAAAAACAAAAACAAAAACAAGTACATGTGGGTACATACCGCTATAAATAGTTAACACATACATGCGCAGCACAAAGACGCACACATACGTGTATATTTCAAACTCAGATCTTATTGTTATTCATCCAGAGAATTCTCATAGAACGGCAGATCAGAAGTTTAAATTTATATTGTCCGCTCTCTCAGTGCAAAAGAGATATTTGGTCTCTTGCAAAAGTTTGGAAACCCCCGGTAATTTTACGGTATTTGTTTTTTTTCTTTTTCTTTGATTGAATTTAATTAAAAGTTCTCTTTTTAGAGGATATCAAAATCTACTATTTCAAAGACCTGTAGTCGATTTCGCAATATGTAGACGTCCAGGGTGACCTACAAAGGTAAAAAGCGAATGAAAAGAGAAGTATCCATCGAACCGGCTCAAGAGTCAGCTTTTTACATTGCGAACGAATCCATTTGATACGCAAGTCATTTTCTGAAAGAGAATCGTGGCCAGAAAGCTGGTTGAAGTTTGAACCGACCACTGATGACAAAGAACCATCTGTTGAAGTGCATGAAATTTTTTAACTGAAAGAAGTGTTGGACTATGGTGGATTGGTCAAAGATACGTAATTGTCGCGTTGAGAGAATAAACGAGATGAGAATTTGGGTTGAAAGCAGCTATTTTGGCCTTTGCGTTACCGGTGGATATTTAGCTCAATGATAAGAGCTCGGCTACGTTAAAGCGGCCACCCTATCGGTAGCAGGTTTCGATTCCTGTCATAGCCCTATTTGCTTCAATCGTTTTCTTCTATTTACGTTGTCTAAATTGAGTGATATATTAACCGTGTAACGACGCAAGATCATTTCAAACAAGTTTTTATATAATGTAGCGAATTTTATGATACAAACACACACACACACACACTCATATATATACATATATATATATGCATCAGTACATGGTCAATTAATATCCGACTGAATGAGATATTTAGAAAGACATTTTAGTTGAAACTTTCTTGGCTCGACATCGATATTACTCAGTTGTTAATCGAACAGCCCCAGATCGTGAAATTGATAAAGAAGCTATGATAGTGAATGAGTGATATAAGCACGCTTCTCAGACTCCTGCCTTACCAAAGTGTCATTAGCTCAGTAGGTAAGAGTAGAATCGCGTATAGGCTGCTTCCTGGTGAACGCCTTTATTCATTTCACGATGTGGGGCTGCTTGATTTGCAACTGAATAACATCGGTGCCGTGCAAAATGAGTTCCAACTAAAACGTCTTTATAATTATCACACACACACACACACACACACACACATATATTCATATATACGCAAACAGAGAAAGTGAGAGAGACACGCACATATGTATACTTGTGTATGTTGCTTAAAAGCGATAGATACAGGATTTAATGAGAAAATATTTTTTCATTAACCTAAACCCTCTTTTTAGAATCATCACAGTGAAACAGCAAGTTTAAAAAATTGAAAATCAATAATATTTAGTTTTTCTTCGATAATGACTGAACGTATGATTGAAAAGATTCGTTTAAAAAATATTTACATCCACCAGATTCACAAATACACCTGCCCCGTTTACGTAAACTAGCAAAGTTCATTTGGAAATGAAAAATCAAAATCAAACCTGCATCAATATGTATGTGTTTATGCGTATGTATGTATGTATTTTGAGTGTGCGTACGTGTGTATGCGTAAATGAACATACGTGCGTAAAGATTAAAACTTTACAAAACAGGTCGACTGACAAGAATGCCAACAATTTTGGTTCCAGTGATCCCCGACGCCGTCCACTGGCAATTTGTCAACCATATTGATTACACCTGATGAAATTTTGTAACATTCACTTACAAAATGCCTCTATAGGTATCCGCCGGGGAAGGGGAGCAAACTCCCTCCCTCCTGTATCAGACCTGACCGAGGATGAAGTAGTTTGAAAGTATGAATTTTATAGAGGTCGTGAGTCAAAGGGTCACTATAAACAGTGACAGCTTAGGGCGAATCACTGCTTCGACACTCCCTAGTCCCTGTCCTGACATCCGATATCTGGATATATATATATGTTTGTTCCCACCCTCAGAATATACCTTTGTGTACCCAATAGAGATGAGGTAAAGTCCTCATTAAAAAAAAAGTTTTGTTCTTGGCAATATCATTGATTTCCTTTCCGAACATCCGTCCTTAATATCATCATCATCATCATCATCATCATCATCATCATCATTATTCTTTTAACGTCCGTCGTTGGACATAGACCTTCCCCAAGATTCGCCACAATTCCCTATCATGGGCATCGCCGAGCCAGTACTTTCTGAATTTGTCAAATTCATCTCTCCATCTTGTGTTCTGTCGGCCTCCGTTTCTTATGCGATCTCTGGGGATCCATGTTGTAAGACGTGATGTCCATCGGTTGTCTTTCATCCTTGCAACATGGCCTGCCCATTGCCATTTGAGTTTTTTTGATAGTTTCTATGATGTCACGAACACCTGTTTTCTTCCTTCTGTATCCCAAATACACTTGCAAGAATACCCGACGAAGAATGGATGTCAACGTTTCATTCGATCTAAAAAATAAAAATAGAATAAGAATAAAATACTACAAGCTTGGCTGCGATATGGTGAAAATCACTTGCTTCATTGAAATCTAAAAGGTAAACAAAACGGAATCCATATCCTGATAGTTCCTGTAGACGCGATTTGCAGAATTTAGCAAAACAAGTTGACCTGAATGCAGAGAGTGAATTCGTCATCAGTTTTTGCGTACATGACGTCACTGGTTTTTGATGAAGTCGTGGTCATTATTGTGACAAACGAAACTGAAGTCAAAACTCAGATACGATAAGTTTAATAAAAGAGCTGAAAAATATCATTTTACGAAATCTTCAATGTTCAAAGAAGATATTTCTAAAAAAGAATTTTGTGGAAAGTCTTTTCAGAAATCTGTTGGATGAAAAATTATCTCTAGAATTGATAAGTAATTGGAATGCTTTGAAATCAGAATGTATTTTTTTTCCTTTAAGAATTTTTGAATATTTAAATACATGTACGTATTTTCTGTATTCTTATTCGCTGAATTTTCAGAGATCGTAGAAAATCTTCAAGTCACATGTATCACTTTTTAAAAACGAATCAAATTAAACACTCTCTGTTTTCCATATACATATCTGTCAACTTATTTTATCTGTTCTTTTTTTTTTTCGCAGTGGTTGACTCCGCCCGTTAGGGTATTTAGTCTCTTAAATTTGAGAATACATTAGATCCAAAAACCACGGAAGTGAGAGTCATAAATAAATATGTAAATAAAAATGTACAATGATGTCAACAACAGATTAAACCGCAAATATTCGTAGAAAAACACATAGGCCCTAAAAATAGATCGGATTTAGGAAGAGCTCTACCTAGACTCTTCCTTCCATCTGTTTACGTACGAATTGTAATTGATGCTGAGAATCAAACGCAGGAGAACAGTGGATAGCAGGGACAGAGTAATTTCCGGACGAAAATCCGTCCTTCGCGGTCAGCAAGTGCCCACGTTCATCGCGGATTCATTCATAAATCGGCGAAGGATAGTCAATTACGAACAGCGGACATTTACGGTGGATCAAATCAGAGAAATTCAGTAAGTAAAAAGAAAAAAAAATAACAACACATTTTTTATCTAAAAACAAATTGTGTATCGTTAAAAAGTACTGGCTATCCTGGTGTTGACAATGACGCCGAGTTCACAATTGCTACTTTTTGGTTATTTAGGTTGTATTTAATTAATGGAATTATTATCTATTTATCTTATGTATTAAAATAACGAATAAACATTATATTAATTAGTAAAAGCTCATATTAAAAAGCTTATATAATGGATTTCGTTCACTCTGGGACGCATCCCCGTCATTAAATCGTGGTAGCCTGTATTTTTGTTTTGCTGAAGACAAACGAAAAGACATTGATCATGTAAGTGAGCAATATTATTATATAGAATCAAATCACTTTTCGTTTGTTTATTTGTTCATTTCCGCTTCACTAAAGTGAGCTGAATGAAAGGAAGGGGTATATGAAAGCTTGTGTCTGTGTGTCCGCGTACGCTAGGTGTGTGTCTGTGTGTTCATCTCTATATGACTACTTCAACTTCTACTACTACTGGTGGTGATGATGTTTTAGTTATAGGACAGAAAACAGTAGGAGAACCGATGTTTTTTTTTCTTTCATATCATAACAGAAATTCATCTTATACACGATTCTGTTGCATTATCATTCTAAAATTATGAAGAAGAAACCCCAAAATATGGAGAGTTGTAAAAAATCAACAGAAAATGTATATTTCTTTTGAGGTATGCATTTCTTTGTTAGCAATAAAATCATTCACATTAAAATATATACATGTATAACTTATCCATAAATAAATAATCCCGTCATTTTTGACACGTCGTACGACTGTTTAACGAATAAGAGTCTGGTTGATCGATGAAGAATTAAATGCGTTTTTATTGTTGAACTCCTGTCTAAGTTAGAATTGACTTTGTTTATTCCTCGTGTCAAGAACTACAAGAACAATACTAAGTTTAAGAGAGTAAACTATGAACTGTTTGTCAATCACTTCACTTTTGTTTACAAAACCAATAAATAAAATAATATTTCCCTACCGTAATCGCGACCAAGACTCAGTTAACAACTGAGCTGAACTGTCAAGTTTTTATATAGCTATGAATTTGTTTATCATTTATACAATACAAAGGTTGCAGCAATCATCTCCTGTTGAAAAAGAAGTAGGGGTGGTGTTCGATCCTGCAGCAGTCACGCTTGTTAAAATATATTTGTACAATTTATCCACACATAAATAATCCCGCCAGTTTTGACGGGCACTACGTTTGTCTCACTAATGAACTGCCAAGTTTGGTTCATTGTTTCAATATTTAATTGTACTAAGCGAGTAATCGATGGAATATTGACAAAATAAAATGCAGGTTCCCCAGCATCGAAGATAGAGAATTCCCATGAAAATATTTCGTCAACTGAAATGGTGTGAAGCGAAGGAGCAGTTATCAGTAATTTATGTGAGAAAAAATTTTTGGATGTCCCAACTGTTGGGCTAGGTCGTCGGAAATTGGTGTGAAGAGGGAAAAGCGATTCATGGCTCAAAACTGAGCCTTGTTAAGGCTTGACTGATAAATTCTTGATTACACAATACTATTTATTGATATTTTCATTACATATTACATATAAACTAATGCTTCACTTATGAACTTTTGAGGTGTAAAAGAATGAGGTGATTGCATTAAATTTTATGCAATAAAGAAATCTTACTTTAATTCAGCAAATGTCCGTCTGATCGTCATCCCCAAAATCAAGAACAGAAAGGGCTATGACCACTAAATTTTCTGTAGTCACTAATGTGACTGGTTTTTAGCGAGCTGGTTTTTGAAAATTTTACCCCAAGAAGTTTTGGGAGGTAGAGTTCTGATTACAATGTAAATTCATGTTAAATTTGTCCTATCGTTTGTATCCGGTTGTGTTCACATGAGCTATGACCAATAATTGTTTCCCTGTAGTTTCTAAAGGGACGCAGCTCGTGTATTTTTGCAATTCATGTTATTTACAATTCAAGGTATTTCAAAATTAAAAAATAATGTTAATGTGAGGTCTGCATTCGCGCTCTTCCCCATTGACCATGATCTGATTTCCGTCTATCTCTTAGAAACTGTTTACCCAAATTGTCAATATAGGTTTCCGCAGTTTTCAAGTTGGTCTAGCTGGCTAGCTGGGTGTCTATGTATCAAGCATACAGGCCAGACTAATGGAGCTAAAAGGCTGTAGATTTATTCCTTATCATGTCTTGAAAAACACTTTTTTTAGTGGGTGGGGTGTCACCAAATAGGTTTTTAGTGTTCAGTTTACAATGCAATTTCATGCTAAATAGACCCTTAGTTTGTGTCCAGCAATATTCACGCTTAATTTTTGGTAATTCAGGCTTTTTGTGATCACTGCTCAATAAAAGGCGAGAGAAGTACATAACTTGTTGAACGTTTTGGGTATTTCATCAAGTTTCAGAATTATCAGTAACAGCCCCCAAATTCATAAATCAGGATTTATTTTACTTTTTTTTTTTACAAAGCTTGAATTTGTGATGTTTTTAGATGATATCGTATTGTTTAAAGTGTTATTATCATTGCATGTAATAATTAATTAGTTTTTCGGACTTGATAGGAATTTTATGCTTATCATTATTTCCCGTTGACTAGAATTTATTCTGCTTGATTTAAAATTGTGAATTTCTGTAAAATTCTGATTTTAACATTATATTATCACACTTTTTGAATACCAAACGTCGTTTATTATTGTAAGGCAGACATCAGATTTTTTTGAGCTCTCGAAGTAGGCCATGGGGCAAAAAGGTTAAGAGCCCCTACCCTAAGCTATTAATTTCTATCTTTATCCATTCGACTTGATTTTTAGTAACAATGGCGTTGGCAGAAGTTTGTGCTCTCTTGGTTCTACCAAGTTTATTATTGTTGATTCATTTATAAGCAATCTATTTCGTCTATATTCGTTCGAAGTTAATCCTGTCGTTTTTTCTTTAGTAATTTTAGTGAATAATTATTCATCATCACCTTTGTTGATTACTACCAACGAAGTTTAGAGAGGTATATGTATCCACTTGTAATGGAATCCATGTATATTGGTTTATTAATTCGTCACATTACACGACAGACTGACACACCTATTTCAAAATTGGCTCGATAGAGGCATCGAACAATAGAAAGGCTGCAAGCGAGGGAGTAGTCCCCTCATTTTCGATCCCTATCAGTTAAAAAAAGCTCCTTCTTGATTTTGATCCCTCAAAGTTTCCCTTTGATATTGCTTTTCCCAGTCAACACTAGAAGCGAAAAAAAAAATCCCCTTAATTTCGAACTCCCAAACGGAAAAATACCCTCTTCGATTTTAACCTAAAAAGTGGAAGAAATTTTTCTTACCACCAAATATTTTAGATAAAATATCTTGTTTTTATTCAAAGTTATAAAATAAGTAATGAATTAAAGTCACTCTGGTGAGAGGATAATTTTTTTGTGAATTGTCCAATGAAAACGTTAGGACGTAATCGTGACCAGACTAAGAAGAAAAAGAAGAATAAGAAATACTAAAAAGACAAGTGAGAAAGGAGGGAAATAGTTTAATTGGGAAGTTCCTGGAAAGTGCATACCATTGTCAGGGGAAGTAATTGATCTGCTCAAAAATTTAATCACTTCTTCCGTGAACCATTGCCGTCCACAAACTGGGGATATCGTGTGGACAGGCAGGAAATTTTTACGATATTATGGACGGCATCTGTCTCTACACACACGTCCTCTCTTGGGCGAAACGTACAGACATCGTATACGTATGATGGAGATCGTATGCCGATGTAATCCAGAGAAAGCTGCTGCAAATTGACTATCAAACCGTCTTGAGGGTGCTTCAACTCCCTGCGTTGGGATCAGAGAGATCTTCCTTCTAGACTGGTTTCCTTTCCCGATCTACCCTCCATTCGAGATGTTGGGGTAGTGATTGATTCACAATTCAAGACATTATCGCAAAATGAAGAGGAACAGCTCCGACCGAAGTTTTAACTCTAGTCGCCGATTTCATTGTCCGACCACACCAATCGCACATCCTGGCTATTATGTAGTATGGATACATTAATTACGACGGAGATAATTTTTCATGGTTTTGCCCCCAAATTTAATGACTTCTAGCCTATTGTTCACCTTTTTTTTAATTGAAATTTGTCGAGGACCTTTGGAGATATGGTGTGGACAGACATGGACTTACGGTGATATCATGCGATGTGGACATATACCTACGATGGAGAGTAGGTAATTGTACATGGATTTGCCCGAACTCTGTAGCCTATTGCTATTGTCCACCCTTCCACAAGATTTGATTAAAATTTGTCAAAACTTCTGGATATATTGTGTGGACAGTTATGGGCGTATACATAAATGTATGAAAAAAAACCCCATAAAAACAAAAATAAACAGAGACAACTTCTTGGATCTGCCCCCAATATCAGCCAACTCTACCCTTCTCAACAGCCCAAACTTCCACAAAATTTCAGTGAAGTTCATTATTTCTGGAGATAACGTGTGAACAGACAGACAGACAGATAGACAGACAGACAGACAGACGCAACCAAATACATATTCCTCCCTAAATTTGTTGGCAGAGGTAATTAAATGTTGCTGAACGCGACACTAGCAAAAACCAGAGCAGTGTGAACATTTCTCTTGTAACAAGCAGACGAGGAAACAAGAGAAGCCCAGTAATTATTATTGACGCAAGGGGCGCAGAACAAAGAGACCTCTTCACAATCATAACCAAACAAAGAGGTGAGTTCAAATGTCACCTGAATTTTTTTTAGCTCGATATATTTAATTTTATTGTATTTTGAAAAAGAATTTAGCTACAATAGTGTCTGCAGATTTGTTTGCATTATTTTCGTCCCCAGCAGAAAAAAGCCACCGGGTGCTATCATTCACTATGGATGTCGTTGTCTCTCTTTGTTTTTAATTGGATGACTTCGTTATTCCTTATCATATTTTGGTGGAATTTTGTATGTAGGCTTGAGGAAAGATTCTACACAGTGGGTGGTGAGTTGCGGTCTATCCGATTGTTTACAATTTATAAGCAAAAATGTGTTTGTTTTCAATTGGGAAAAATTCTCAAATCTTGACCGATGTTGCAGAAATTTGGCAGTAATGATGACCCTTTGATCATCTCTCTCTGCCTATATGTCTGTCTCTTTCCGTATCTGTGTCCCTCAGTCTGTCTGCCTCTCTCTGTTCCAACTCATTTCTGTCTGAGACCTTTATACTTAGAAATTTTTTTACTGTAAATATTTTTTTCACTGATACAGCAATACCTAGAAAAATGCGATCGTTTCGTTCGAAAATGTGTCTGCACTGATCAAAAATTTACCTCTGCCAACGAAGTGGAAGGGTATTTTCATAGTTAGGCAAAATACAGTTCGGCAGAAGTCAAAGTGTTATTGGATACTCAATAAGTTTTTTTTTTAGATCACCACTCAGCAGAGAATCCTAAAGCGTGAGGCCATGAATTATAATTTATTTTCATTCGATTTCTTGTAAACCATTATTGAGTATTATTTTTTGACCACTACTTTCTTTAATCCTGATATTTTGCTTGTTTTATCACAACTTAACCTAAGCTGTCGATACACGGCA
>OY735228.1:10427327-10497327 GCA_963457665.1 Thysanoteuthis rhombus | reverse complement strand
CATTTTTTTTTATTTCAGGTTTTTATCAAAAGACCCTTTCCCTTTGTGTCTATACCTATTCCCGAAAAAAATAGATAATAAGTCAAACTAAAAAACATGATAAGCAAATATGTGCTCTCTGAATGCTGTCTACTTATAAAGGCAAAGGTTTTAGAATATCTTCAATGTTTGTTACTCAAGGCGGTGCGGCTTATAGTTTCGAGTTCAAGTACGCCGTCTTTCAGAGCAACGGTCGGTAAAGATAATGGCAATTAATTAATTCCAGTCGGAAGGCTCAGGGGCCATTGGCCTGTGTTTTAGAGTGTAGAGATCGGTCACTTCCCTATGAGGAATGAAAGGGATCGTCACGAGGGCATCTCTACGTGATCCCCAGCTGCTTACGGTAACTGGTGATCCCAGACGGTCACCCATCTTGATACTGACCAGGCTTGACGATGCTAAACTTGGGTGATCGTGCGAGAATCAGCGTATGCAATGTAATTTAGTCGTAACAGCGCAGATTGAAACCAGAGAGAAAAAGTTTCTGTTTTTTAACTCGATTGCGTCTTTCCAGGTACAATGGTTGCTTAGCACAAAAAGATTACTTATGAAAAATGGTCGACAATAAATGTAAAAAAATGATTCCGTCGTCTATATGAAAGAACTCAAACTTATTTTTGAACAGATCCCCTTCTTGAGAACTCAGCTTTAGTAAAGGAGACATGCGATTGATCACCCACACATGTCAAATGATGCCAATGATAAAGAAGTACACAAAGATGACAAGCAATTAACTTGTTACATGTGTGTCACGATGGTAAAGAAGGAAACAATGTCGAGGGTGCAGCTGTGCAAGTCTCTTTTGCTATAATACTGTACCTACAGAAGAATCAATCCCCCAAATTCATTCATTTCTTGTTGCTCGCAGCTAGACCAATCAGAATGCTCAGGATGTATGAATGATGGTGGAGGGTGTGGGCTTGTGTAATTGAGCGTAGTATAGAGATTGGTCTCCTCCTTAGAGGATTAAAGCGATCGCCACTGAAGGCTTTCTGCACGAAATAGTTCATTGTTCTCAATCGTAATTCAATAAATCAATGTCTTTTTAACAGCGACGAAAGTCGATAGTTATAGTAAAGCCGAAAGGTTTTCTCGTTCCAACGCAATTTAAATCGGTTAATAGCATTCAGAAGAAAGGAAGAATTGAGAGAGTGGGCGAAGAAAGAGGATTTCTTTGTTCTTTTTCACGTCACACTGCGCCATATTATTCCCTTTTTCAAGGAATTCTCGAAAAAAGAAAAATCAAGTGGAGAAAAAGTGAGAGAGAGAGAAAGAAAGAGAAAGATAGAGAGAGAAAAGGAAAGAAAGAGAGAGAGAGAGAAAGAAAGATAGATAGAAAGAAAGAAAGAGAGAGAGAGAAAAAGAAAGAGAAGATTAAGATAGATAGATAGATAGATAGATAGAGAGGGAGAGAGAGAGAGAAAAAAAGCTGACTAAATTATTTATGATTTATATATATACACTTCATATGTATATTTTCATTTTGCTATCACTTTTTCATTTTGCAATAACTTATGTTGCATTTCGGACAATATTTTTTTTTGATGCAATGATTTTTAATTTTTGTATCGGGCGTTCTAATGGGGAATGACTATCAATTGAAAATAGATTTTTTTACTACAGAAACAAATATCTACAATACTTGCAAAATGTTGTTCAAATTAGTATAAATAGAGTTATTTTCCTTGTTCATTTGCTGATACTTGATGCCTAAGGGATGCGATTCACCTCTGTTATTGGCGAATAAAATTCCCTTGCTTTACATCAACTGCTATGATAATGAACAGGGTGGCTTTTTAGCTCATCTTACTGGAAACATGGACACTTCCTCTCAAGCGTGATAATTCTGCAGATAAAAGTATCTCCTGCACACCATTTAAGACAATGGACTCTTCAGCTTAAACGATTTTTCTTAATTTTTAATTAAAGATAGAAAAATAACAGATGAAATGGATTAGGTGTAAACTTCACGAGTAGATGTTTTTTTTCATCTAATGAATAAGAGCCTATAGTATATATGATTCTATATATTTGTATAAAAAAAACATCTCTCCCAAATTTAAATATATCCGTGAAAATTTATACAGTAGGGAATAATGATAAAATCAATTAGGGTAAAAGATTTATTAATGTAATTGAAGAAATTAGACTAATTTTCTAGTACGATTTCAAATTAGGAGCTAATTCTTCTCAGGCTGCTGATAACGCCAACAAAGCATTTGGAGTGAACACTACTACAGTGCAAACTGTCCAGCGTTGGTTCAGGTCTGAAAATATGGAGAGGGGTCCGAACCTGTTTTTAACGATGAAAAATTATCAGCAGCAGTGGCTGACGACCCATTCTGGATATTTTAGGGTTTCAACAGCGACTATTTCACGTCATCTAAAGACAATAAGAAATGTTGAAAAGTTGAAAAAATCGGTCCCACATGAACTGGATAAAATTCTCCATGACTGTTCAGATACCACACCTCTCAGCTGACTGTGTCTAAACTTAGAGATTTGGTGTATGAAGAGTGACAAATGTCCGTGGGTTGTTGGGTGTTGGTCAAGCAAAACACTGGTAGCAATCTTGGTTTATCATAAGATGATCGTTAGAAAAAGGTTATTGCTGCAGATGAATTATAGTTTGAATGAACATTTCCCATTTTTTAAAAATTTATATCAATCTTCATCTAACTATTTGGAATACGTGATTTCATATTTTACAACCTTATTGATCAGAGTCTATGTCTCCGTTCGAATAAAAGTACAACTGGATCAATAAGCAATGTTTTCGTCAAATAAGTTTATTAACCAATCTGAAATCTGAGATCAGTGAGTGATCCCCTGTGAGTGACAAATGTCCGTGGGTTGTTGGGTGTGGGTCAAGCAAAACGCTGGTAGCAAGAGTTTGGCTGCTTAGGTTTTGGTTTTTGCCCTGAAGTAGAAAAGAAAAAAAAGAATAGTCAAGAGTCCTCTAATGTGACTTTTCTTGAGAGTTCCGGTGAATATTTAATTAAATACAAGCCCAGATTCGTTGCGAATAGCGGAAAAGGCATTTCAAAGCAGAAAACGATCCAATCAATTGTGCCAGACAAACACTGGTGCAATTTGTTGTTACAAGACCCGGGCACGTTGACCATCGGACCATTGACAACGAGAAAGTACACAAACCAGTTGGAGAGTACGAACATGTAACGGTGACTAAGAATAGTCATAATAAGTCTACCGGCTAGCGTTTGGGCACGTGAAAAAGGTCTCCATTTCCTGCACCTCCAGAGTAAATGTAGTATTGTGATGACTGTCAGAGAATGATGATGAATTCTTTTGGTAAAAGGAATCGTGTTTCATGAATCAAGCTAAGAATAGGATTATTAGTGAAAGACCAATCCAAAACCTGATTACCCGTTCGGCTGTGTACCTTATTCTTGTATATTTTTTTTTTTATAAAGAATAAAAATCTTTCATTAATGACAACCTTACATTAGTGAGTGAAGAAAATTCGCTCATACCAACTAGTAGTTTTCCGCCCTTCATCTCCTGTTTACAGACAGTGTATTGGAGACATATACTTTCGTTCTGTGATAAGAGGGGAAATGTTTTACAAGGTTTTGATCCCTTGGGATAAGACATTGATTCTTCAGCGTATCGAGTTGATAACACTAAAGTTACGTTGAATTCCAGCTCGTGAACAGCAGTGCCAAGTAAAAAAAAAACGTTTTTCTCTTGTTAGCGATGGGAAAATTGAATAACAATAAAGTAGAGTGGTTAGATATATGTCAGCCCATTGTGGATTTTAACTCAGTGTGGCTTTCGCTGCTCAACAGAAAAACGGTATACAGAAAACATCAGCAACTCACGTTACAAACGTTGCTGCTAACGAGAAAATATTGATTGCTACCGTTTGTCACTTGGCACCGTCGGAAAAGTGTCTCTCACATTTACCTACATTTGATACACCCGAAGAAGGCCGTAGAATGGTGTAGCCAATGTACATTATGGAAACAAATAGAAAAATAACAAAAAAAAAAAATGTGTTCAATTGTCGAAAAAACTCTTTGAACGAGAGTTTAGTATATTTCAATCTTTTAATCAAATTATCTAGAAAAAGAATTACTTATTTGTCTCAGTCTTCGAATCTCCTGTTTGATCCTTCTGTAGTCCATGAAGAAGTTAATAAACGATTAAAGAAAATAAGAGCTGCTGCAAGAATCGAACCTGCCACCGATAGGGTTGCAACTTCTACAGTAGTGTTTCACTTACCATCGAGCTAAATAGAATGATTATAAATTGCGTTATATTATATTGAAATGGGTTCGCTTCTTGCAGCAGCCCCATTTTCTTCCATTGCTTATTCTATTCACGTTGTCTAGACCAAATGTTACATTCACTGTGTAATAACAGAAGATTATTTCAAATAGAATTTCATTATAATATAACACTCATAATCATTCTGTCGGATCATGTATCCATTTCTAAGAAATAACATTACACACCCACACACTCACACTCATACACACTCACACACACACACACACATACACACACACACACACACACACACACACACACACACACACACACATATATATATATATATATATATATATATATATATATATATATATATATTCATTTTACTGTAACATGTCTCGCACTTACACATCCATAGTTTTTTCTTTTCGTGCTTTCTTCTGACCATTTCATCCTGAATTGTTACATATGTGCTGGTCTAGCAAGTCATTGATAGTGTTATCCGCATTCATCACACCCGGCAAACCTATTGCCACACCTTGTAAGCTCCATCCGTTTGGTTTGAGGGTCAATTCATATCTGACTCACATGCACTGACTCAATAAGAAGGAACCAATATATAGAGAGACGAGGGTAAAACAATTGTACATCCCGTTTCACTTTTAAAAAGTTTTCAAATGAACTCTTGGAGGACTTCTTCCGGGAAACAATGTACAATCTGTCATGAAATATTGAAAAATCAATACTTATTTTATAACCGATTTATTAATAGTATTGTACACTTTTTTGAAGTAAGATCTACTTAATACATTAATACATATACACTCTTTTGTTGTATATTTTATTCAGCCATCATAGAATGCCAGCAGTGACATAGCATCATATCATCAGTTTCGTTGAGATATCTCGTGATTAAACAGAGTGTTGGGAAGTGGATTCATACCTTCCCTAAGGCCCCTAATACGAATTGAATATGAATATCTATCGTCGGAATTCGAACTCTGGATGATTCCGTTTTCCATGACAGTTACCATTATACCATTTGGACAATCTACTCTTCAATGATTATCTTATCTGCTTTTACCCTCCCCCATTTTCAACCAAGATAACTGCCACAAAGACAAAGAGTGCCAAGAGTGTTCGGTTCCATTCCTTCCATCGGGTAACAATAGCGGTAATCAGGATTAGGCTCAATTGGTCTGTACCACCTTTAGTATAGCTTTCCATGTTTATTAAGTTCAATTAAGTATGGTACAAACTCCAATTAAGGTAAATGGAAATGAAAATATTATGTTGCGTCAATCCTTCAGATCAGGAGAACTTACATGTTTTGAAAATCCGTTTTCGAAATCCAAGCTCTCACACAGACTTGAGCATCGAACATTAGTGCTGGTGAGAAATATGCGACTACCTCAGCTACCAATCAGGTCCTGCAGAATCGTCATCTGCCTGTTACCTAAATTGTAAGAGATATATGAATGTTTGTATGTTTGTACACGTATTATTTCCCAAAGTTCTTCATGAATTTCAATGGAAATTTCTGGAAGGGTTGGCCATGGAGTAAGGAAGAATTGATCGAATTTGGGTGCAGATCCAGGTTTTGATTCTCGATTGAGAGATATTTTTTTCATATATTTCTGTACTCACACAAGTTTGTCCCAGCAATATCTTCAATGTTTCTCAATTCCAACGATATTTTGTGCAAAAGTGGGCTTAGTATGGACATTGAATTAAAGGATGGATCTGGGAATTTTCCACAATCGTAATTATATGAACTGATTTTGAATCAGTTTTTAACCAGAGTATGGCATTGACAGAGGTATGCTCCTCTGGGTGCTTTTTATATGGTGATCAATGAAGAGTTATCAGTTAAAGATGGTTTGATTCTGGTATGGTTCAAATCGTTCCGCCCCCATTTTCCGCCCGTCCGCGCTCGGCACGAAGTTAGTCGGGAATTCAAAATTAGGTCACAAATGCAGCTAATCAAAACCTGGTCACAAATCTGATTGATCGAATGCCCCAAGTTGTGATTCTTTGAAAAACAGGTCCTCAATGAGGTTTACAAACTTAAATATTTTCCTTTTATTATGAGTACAAAATCGGCGGGAAAATTTCAGACCGAAAATAGGTCATTGTGTTATTATTCTAACGATTTCTACTATTTTACTATTTCTATTACTTTAGTATTTCTACTATTATCAGCGATTGCACATCACCTTCATTACTATCACTCATAACTTATTTTTTTTCTATTATTATTCTTTAATCATCCTTTCGAGCATTAAAATGTCATTATCAATATTATTAGTTGTATTATCATTATACTACTATTCTTAATTCCTAATGTTATAAAACATACCCTCCAGCACGTCAAGGGGCAATTCATGAGGGTAAGGACCGCCACTCCCCATGTATTACACTCACAACAAAAGACCTTGTCGAACAACTGCTGCTGCTGATGAGGTATTTATCGTTTCACACAATAAACTTTCTCTCTGAACAGTGATGTAATCACCACCACCATCTCCATCGTCATCGTTTCTGCATCTATCATCTCATTGTCTAATCAACTCGTGCCCTTCCATCGCATAAGTAGATGTCTATAAGTGTAAGATGACCTTGTTATCACACAAAACCTTACTTTCTCCTTTCCTTTGCTCTTTTCTTTCCACATTAACCTCCCCAACGCCACTTAATTTTCTGCTGATTCAATTATTGATAAACCCACAATCGGTAGAAAGAATCTCTACAAACTATACCTTTCCTCAAAGTTTATGATATCGGCCTATCTAGAAACAACCGAAAATTATCCAAATGAAGTCAACTTGACCAATTAAATCATGTATAATAGAATAATGCCTGTCACACTTGGCTATCAGTAACAGCCATTGCCCCCTTGCCCTTCTAACCCCTTGATAATCTACCAAAATTCCTTTTCTTCCCTTTCTTTCCCATCGGATCTGCAACGCATATAGTAACAGTAGCAGCCATCAGCTGAACTTTTGTTGTACACTTATGATAATCGTTCGACTAGAATTTAAAATGGCCGCTATATGACAACTGAAAAAACAAAATCTAAACTTCCCCTTCTTGGTCCTTGAGGTTATACAAATTAATTTATGTCCTTTATTAGGAGAATGCAAAAGCACGTTATAATAAAAGAAACAAGTGACTGTGATGGTTTCATTTTTCTTTGAAGATAGGCACTTCTATATTGTGTATACGATGGTAGAGGGTTAAGAAATATCCCGTTAAATTCCTTTTATTGCTGGAGATAAGTTTTTGAACAGGTTGATTTCTTTGTTTCCTTTTTTTTATCCAACTCTAGTCCAAGTCTGGAGTTGACTTTATTTTCTGTCGTGATAAGAACAAGAACAATCCTCACCAAATTTAGGGGAGGGGGAGAAACGTCAATATTCCCATACCATGATTTTGATTCAGAGACAGCTGATTGGTGGGCAGCTCTCTTTGTGACTGAGCTAAATTGGTAGGAAGTACTGGCTCCGTGACGCCCATGATAGGGAAGTGTGGCAAATCTTGGGGAAGGTCTATGTCCAACGACGGACGTTAAAAGACTGATGATGATGACATATCGACGAAAATATATGTGAGAAATACGCAAGGGCTTATTTCGTTCTAATAAATACATACATTTATACTAAAATGATCATTTTAATTTATAAAGAATAATATCATGTACGATACAAACGTTGCAGTAATCATCTTTAGTCGGTGGAAGTGGAGTTCGAACTCTCAGCAACCAGGCTTGTTATTTTCGCTTTTTTCTAATTTTGTTTTCTCTTTTTTCTATCAAAACTTTCTTCCTTTGGTCTTCTCATTTCTGGCCTTCTCTTTTTGCTGTTGTTATAATTATCTTCTTCTCTTTCTCTCCCTTCCTATTTCCTCGTTGACCAAATTTAAACGAAAAAATGTTACAGCACTTTCCCACCCGGCCCTCTCTATTCTGTTTACTCCAATAAATGTGACAAAATATCCTGCTCGTCGTTGACGTTTGGGTGGAGACATTTTCACAACTTTCAATCCGGAGAATATTGGAGGAATGAACCCATCATGGCCATTACCACCAAAGAGAGAAAAATGATACCGGTAATTGGGCCCAGACGCAATATTCATTTAGGGCACATAATTTTAAGCGGTTGACATTTTATTTAGACCCCCATTTGTGTGTGAGAGAAAGAGTTTGCAAGAAGACAGCGAGACGGAATGGATCAACGGATATAGAGAGAGTGCACGCGTGTGTTCACATGTGTTTATTGCTGTGGCTCACAAACTTTCATTGCATGACATGACATTAAGTGATAAATTTGAATTATGTGGCACACCAATAGTGAAAATAAAATGATTTAGAAAAAAAATATATCAGTAGTAAATGAGCATCATTTTTATGTCAGCACACTGATATACATAATCATTACCTTCTTTCCCTTCCAACTATCGCTAAAAAAGATTCAGATTTCATAAAATTTGGTCATCAAACCACAATATTTACAACTCTGACGAAAGGAGGACTGACATAATACCGGTACCGGACACATTCAAGGCTCGACGTACATGTTTGTATATTAAGGCATATACGCGGCAGATATTTTCGGTACACTCTAGTGCAATGACAAACAGTCCGAGAACCACTTGTTTATCGTTTTATAGTTGCATGAGAATATGGAAAAATCAATACGTTTTTGTATGTGCAAGTTTATTTGTGATGACAAAGGTGGACATACTAGTATATGTATAGACGTATATATGTATGAATGCGTGAGATGCAACCCCGTCTGTCAGAAATTTTGAAAAGCATGTGCGAACCGAATGCAGTTCAGAATTTTGCCGCTACACTTTATGAGCCACTGTGCAGAAAGATCCCGAGGACTTCTTCGATGGATACGATGAAAACTAGTTATTAAAGTAACAGATTATTTTTCGTGGTCTAATTCCTCGATTCATTGCACGCAGATGTGCGTAAAATATCTTTGTTTTCATAGTGTGCACCAACATCATTATGTATGTATTTGGGTACTGTTATGTTCATGTACCCGAAGACACCTGCCGTAGAGCGATGGTTAAAAGTCGAATATTGCAGATTATTGCTTATGTGTTTGATCCTCACCGGGTGCCAAACTATTGTAGCTTTTTTCAGACAAATATAAGCTTAGTAAATAACTGCAGGAATTATTCGATTGGTGCAGTTTCGATTATTGCAGGGTTTGATACAGTACAGTTAAGGTGTTGCAGTACAAATCAATGTAACTAAGTATAAGCTGAAAACAAAAACACATTGAATCATTATAACTTGAGCAGTGCAGTTTTGAACAGTACTGAAAATTTGGAATGAATTAACGGCACTAATCGAGGTGAACCTGAATACGTTCGTAGTATTCAATTAAGTCGGCATAACTCAGATTGAGTAGTTAATATGTCCACATTTATTGCATTTGGTCTAGATACAGGTAATCTTTTTATTCCCTGGGATGAATAGACGTGGCAAGAGTTTTCAGCACCCGGGGTCGAAGACAGTACCATGCGGGGGTGGGGGCGAAGACAGCGCTTTTTCTTAAGGGGGCATAATTATTAATTTACATGCATTATAAGTCAGAGAAATTTTTCTGCACCCTTACACCAGTCCTCTTTCGACCCCCTCTTACTACGCTCCGGCTGTGATCCGTAGACATTGAATTTCCTAACACATATCTTCATGTTTGACGGAACATGCATAAAACAAGGTTCATTTTGATGGTTTTCGATCTCTAAAATATTTGATAATGAGTATTACCAAACTGGTTCGTGAGATGGAAGCACAGACTATTCCTTCGTCGACCTTGAGCACAAGGGAATTATTGCAAAAGCAGCCGACTAATTTTTTGCTGACTTATTAATTTCGTCAGCCTTTCAGCTTTTGGTGGGAAAGGAGAAAAAACAACAATAAATAAACAAGCAATAACAACAACAGCAACAACAACAACAACAACAACAACCACAAAAACCAAAACAACGTTATGAGGAATAGTGGAAATCATTTTATGTCAAAGAGAATAAAAAAGTTAAATACTTAACTTTCTTAAAGTCTGAATTGAAAGAAAAAAATGACAATGTTTACTGAAATGGGTGAATTTCAATCTCTGTTTGTACAGCACTTGTTTCCCTTGTCAGCAATTAATACTCGTACTTTTCAAAAACCGTAGAATCAAAACAAAAAAAAAAAACAAACAAAAAAAAACAAAACTACCCACGTGTGTATGTATGTTGTTCTGTCGTTCGTATTTTCATCGAACGACGTTCCATCAAAAATGTAAAAATATACACTCATATACTCGCCACAAAACACACATACACACATGTGAGTACGTGGTATGTGTGTACATGCATCCGTGTGAGTATATACAGCATTAATGCAGAAGTGTATGAGTGTACTTTTATCCATGTGTGTGTATTTGACATGTATGCATAAGCGTATATTTGTGTGGCTTTGGAGTAAGTAGGTTGTTCTGAGTATATGATATCCGGGTATGCAGTATGTTTGAGTGCGTGTGCCTTCGTGTATATACGTATACGTGCGTGTTCGTAGGATATATATATATATATATATATATATATATATATATATATATATGTCTGTGTGTTTTGCATTTCAGATGAAACGTTGTTGGACAAAAAAGAAAGTCGTAGCAGCGTTTGGTTCTATCCTCTTAGCTTGCGTACGAAGACTAATAGAAATCTGTTGCGGTTGTCAGTAACTTATGAAGAACCTGACACTTCTGTTTTCTCTTCCTTCCTTCTTCATCTTTTTTCTTGCGATTCTAGACCTCCACTTGCTTTCTCCTTCCCTCTTTCTCTCTCTCTCTCTCTCTCTGTCTCCGCCTCTTGTGTACGCCACGCAAAATTGGATTCGAGTACAAGAGCATTTTCAGGCCAACTACATCTACAGACCAGACAGGAGGCAAGGAAAATAACAGAAATGCTGATGCAACGCATATCGCCGTAGAAGACCGCGTGATACAAAGTTAGTTCTTGTTTTCTTTGAGATTTTTTGTACTTTATTTTCGTATGAGCGAAAGAAAAAATTAGGAAAAAAAAAAAGAAAAAAAAAAGAAAAGAAATCGGATTTTTAGATTTAAGGAAAGAAAGTCAACATGTGAGAAGTAGGAAGCATCGTTGAATCCAACATTTTTTTGGATCCCTTTTATTTTTGTACTCAGCTATCATTTTCAAACAAATCAAAACAAAAATGAAGTATTCATAACATTACATTCTATATCTATAATTACTTATATAATTTTTCTTCTCTTAGTGATGACAATGAGACTGATATTTTGTCTCTCGGGTATTGCTGTACAATTGTTATGTAGATTAGTTAACCATTCCGTTCTCTTGTGATAAGTTCCATAGAATTTTTTTCTATGGGAAGGTAGCAAGATGATTGAGAAGGCGTAATATATACTGGCATCTCAATAACGTCGGTTATACTGAAAGTAGATATTCACTCCACGTGGTTATTGTAGATTGTACACGTACGAATCCTACGTCAGGATTGAAGAATTTTCCTAGGTTTCGATTTTTATACTGCTCCATGAACAGTGCCAGCATAACTATAGCAAAGGTATCATATACTACGGGCCCAGCAATTTCAAGGTTCCGCACTAAATGCACGCATGCTATCAATTCCGATTCAGTGATTCTGCATTTGCTAGGTTAGTATAGCACAAAACTGTCCTCAACTTGAATGACTGGATGTTTGATGTTAGCGGTTTTAGCTGATTTTCACCTTTAATTGGAGTTGTTATTTCAACTCAGCAATCAACTGGAGTGTGGTATGTATGTGATAAATATACGACACAGAAATACAAGAGTATTTAAAGCTGAACTCATAGCTGCCGCGCAAAGATCAAAACGAAAACAAAAGTAATATTGTTAGTGAAATGTCTACATGTTCGTAGTATTATCTGGCTGTATAGAAAAAGAAAGAAAAATTATTCTGTAAGCAAGTAGAAAAAATGGGTTTCAATATTTTTCTGTATTTTCTCAACCCAGAGCCCTTTATAACACATGATACAGGCCAGTTCTGGGTTTACACGGCCCGATGCATGTTGAAACGAAACGTACCGATTCGTTGCCGGATGTATAAGGGATTTTAGAAGTTGTCTTGAAGTTCATTGATTTTTTTTTTTGGTAATCTTGCTTTTTTTTCAGGTACAGCTGTTGATCTTTGGTGAACCTTTGTAACTAATGTACGACAATAATCATTAGACAATTATTCTACTTGTGTAATGTAATAAACAAGAGTGCGGATGGATAATTGTGCTTATGCTTGGACTTGAGCTAAAAGGACTCAATCTTCGCTATAATTGCCATTCCTTACTCCTCCCCCGAAAGTTCGAAAAATTGTTATAGTAGTAAATCACATAAATATTGACAGCAAACAGTCATCAACCGTAGAGTCAACATCTGCTGTCTTGTAAAGAATAAATATGGCCAGAATGAATTCTAGCATTTTGGAGAATCTAGATGTTATTTATGAACCCACCAGGTCAGGAAAGCTTTTTTTTCTAAAAATTAAAAAAAATATTTATGAAAGGTTTAGTGGAGTACTGGTGCCAATTTTCAAGTTTACAGACAAAACGGTATGGTCAGGAGCGCTGGAAGACACAATCAAATAAAAATATGAAAAGGATAGAATCCTTTGTCACTTTTGGTGGCTGCAGTTGTTCAACAGATGTATTAGTTGCATTTGTACTTTGAATACTATTATAGATACATTCCGTAGATAGTACATTATTTAAACAAAATTATATCCTTTAATTGCAAAAATATACCTGCGAGTGTAATGATGATGTCTTAACTGTTAACACACGTGGAATTTCCACAGGTCTACCTTGAAGTAATTTTTAATTTTAGCATCACAACGGCGTATCACATTGATAGAGTAACAGCAATTCCTGCCAAATCTGCAAATCTACATGAGCAACAATCCTCACCAATTTAGGGCTTTTTTGCCTTTCGGGCTTCTTCGGGCGAATTGTTAGATTTTTCTGATCCCTATTTACAAACGTTATTGGACGGTACATATTTTTCCGCTGATCTTTCTGGGTGGAGAACTGCTCTACGATACTTATACCTCCTTTTTTCATAAGTTCTTGATTTTGTCAATTGCGTTACATACTGCCCATAATGCTTGCCGATAGGAATCCGAAAAAATCGAACTATTCCTCTGAAGAAGCCCGAAAGGCAGAAACACAAGCGTGCTATTTCATTATATTTAAAGCTGTGTGTGTGTGTGTGTGTGTGTGTGTGTGTGTGTGTATATATATATATATATATATATAAGTACAAACCTATGATTCGATACGATGCTCGATACAAAAACTTTTTGTTACAGTATATCATAAACATGGGTAAGGTTATCAAACGGTAATTGTTATCAACATCAGTCGGTGGCTATCACTTCATTAGATATATATACATTTTTTTTCATTTATACAATATAAATGTAAATCTTTAGTTTGAGTGAAGATTGACTCTGCAGTAGCCAGACATGTCTATCGTTATTATTGTAGAATCCTTCCTTCTCTTTATTGTCAAACTCCAGAGCAAAGTCTGTGGTTAAATTTGTTTACCTATCGTTACAAGAACAACCCTCACAAAAATGTGGAGTGTTAATCAATTTGTAAAAGCGACATTACCCTAACGTGATTTGAACTCAATCATTATGATTGATATAAATATTTCAATATAATGCTTAGTTCATTTTACTATTATGTTTAATTCATTGTTTTAATGAAGTGATTGCTCCCGACTGATTTTGATAATAATAACCGTTTGATAACCTTACCCATGTTTATGATGAACGACTTCCTCTGTATTTTTTTTTTGTTATTTTTACCGAAGAGACAAATCAAGTGTTACGAACAGCAAACCAAATAATCCAACTGTTCGTTACATAAGTATAGAAAGTTAGTATGAATTGGTATCAAACCAACTATACAACAATCTAACCCACTAACAACGTCCTGCAAGTCCTGGTCTTCTCTTCTATCAACTCATTAATCCCAATGGGGAGAATTCACGGATTCATTTGGATAGATATGTCGTTTTTTTGTATTAAAAAAAAAGTACTGAATTGGTTTCCTGGGAATGGTGCGTAGTTTTAACTAGTGAACAGGACGCATATTTTTCAGCAAAATTTTAACTCCTATACACAGTGGAATAGTCCAGTGTTACGACCGACGAACCAAGAGTAGATGTTACCACCCTTTTTGTCTTCGTATATTAAAATGTAATTACTTGTTTCGAATCATAGAGCGCCAGCTGTAAAACGATGGTTTTATCTCCGTTTGATGCTCCATTATTACGATTAGGATACTTCTATAGACCCCTTGTGAGGCATGGGGCCGTTCTGCGGCTTCAGTAGCAAAAGGTTTTACGGGTTGGGGTTGCTAGTCCCTCACCTAAGCTAGATTTTTTTTCTCAATAAGATGGACTCCCGTAGTTGACCAAAGGGCTCCAACTACTCTTCTATCTACCCATAGCCGAGGAGAAAAGAGGATTCATGCCTTCCTCAATGGCATTAGTTGCAGCGTGAACATAAACAACATCGGCCAAAACTCGAACTAGATTCGCCGATATTATTTTCTGGGCCATTAACTTTTTCGCCACGCCCGCACGTCTACACGGTAAACACAAATCATAATCATATGTTCTCAAGACGTAATCTTCCCTCTGGGCTCTAGGATTTTGGATTCTTCACATTCTTGATATACAAACATGACATGACGCTTTCATCACATTTAATATTTTGCAATGTTTTTGTTTATTTCTATTCCCGAAGACTTCCATGTGGAGCATAGACTGCAATCACACTATGTAGCAAATATGTTTTACGTACTTCCCTTCCCCTTTACACGAGCCTAGGACCGTTTTTTTATGTTGGAGTACCCTACTCTTCGATAGAATGTTTTACAGAGCTAAATAACTTCAACTATTTGTTATATATAATTATATAACCTATACCTCAGGGAGAAGTGAATTCATGCCTTTCTCAAAATTGTTAGTGCGAAGTGGACGCATGCTGGTTCGTCCGAAACTCGAACTCGCTACGCCGTTCCGCACCCCCAAATTTTCTTGTACAGGGTGGGTTATTAGTCCCTAAACCTCATATCATCAAACTACATTTTTGAAAATGTTCGATTGAATTTATTCCGATGAAAATAGGTTGAAAACGCAAATGTTTACTGATAGATATGTCTACAAAAACGCAGTAAGCAACTAAATGGATTCATACAATCATGTGTTCAAGGTGATAAGAATCTGATGGGAGGTAAACATGACCACGTGGCCCAGAATATCTGTAATTCTATTCAAAGTTTGTGAAGTAACTACCGTCGATCTAATATTTTATTCGTTTTACTATGAATACTGTTGTTATTGATGATCATTATTATTATTATTATTATTATTATTATTATTATTATTATTATTATTATTATTATTATTATTATTATTATTCCTGTTGCCTAGTGGTCACAGCTGGAGATAGAGTGACAGTAGGTCTCTTCGGGTCTCCAGCCCTCCACTCCACACTCTCAGAGTCCACAACAGTGCTGTGGTTTACAGTTTTACACCAGTTGCCCGGTGGTTATCGCTGAAGGCTGATTGACAGTAAGTCTCCGCATGTCTTCAGCACTTTTCTCATCTTTCCTTTACCTATCACAGCAGCGCTCTGCTTCGTACCTTAACCGCCATTCGTTGTGGTATTTTTTGTTGTTCCTCTCCTCTTCTCTCTGTTAGGCCACAGCTAACAGCTAGGGTCGTAGATCTCATATTTCTTGCAATTCTCCAGTATTCGTGTAGTCCATAGCAGTGCTGTGGTCTGTATAGTCCCGATCTTTCCTTTAATCCTTAGTTCGTCCAATCTCGCTTTTTGTGTGTTTGGTACGGCTCCTACTATTACTGGTACTACCTTGACTCTCATGTTCCACACCTTCTCCTGTTCTCTTGCTAGGTACTGGTATTTTCCCTGTTTTTCACTCTCTTTCTTATTTACTCTGTGGTCTGCAGGCTCAGCTACGTCCATTATTCGACAGGTTCTCCTCTTCTTGTCCACGATTACTTGTTCCGGTCTTCTCGCTTGGATGAGGTTGTCAGTTTGGATGATAAAATCCCAGAATAATTTGTGATTTCCATTCTCCAAGGCTGACTCCACTTTGTTCTGGTACCACTTTTCTGCTCGGTTAAATTCCATTCGTTTGCTCAATTACCAGTGTATCACTGTTGCTACTCTATTGTGTCTGTGTTTATACTCCCTCTGGGCTAGTTGACTACATTCACTTGTTATGTGGTTTACGGTCTCACCCCTTTCCCTACATAGGCGGCATTAGCTGTTTGTCTGTGTTCTGTCGATTCTTGCTTTGATATAGTTTGTCCTGATGCATTTATTTTGGGCTGCCATGATGAGCGATTCTGTTTCTCTTTTCAGGTTTTCTTTCCGTAGCCACGTCCATGATCTCGCGTCTACAACATCCCTTTTATTTTCTTGTTAGCTGTACCTATTCTACTTTTTATTGTTGGTTGCTCTGCTTCGGGTACTCTTTATTATGTATTCACTCTTTGCTTGCACATACTTTTCTAGACCTGCTTTGGCCCTCTGGACCCAGACTTCTACGCTGAGGAATCCTCTGTTGCCTTTTTTCCTCTTTACGTGCAGGCAATCCGTGTCATCATTTGGGTGCAAGGCATTGCGTGTTGTAATAAGCTCTCTTGTTCGCCGGTCCATTTACTGGAGTTCTTCCTTTGTCCATCCTAGGAAAGGTCATGAGTATCTCATTACTGATACAGCACATGTGTTCATTCCTTTGATCAGGTTTCTGCTGTTTAGTTTGGTCTCTGATATTTTCCTTATCCTCCGAAGATATTCTCTTCTTATTTTCTCCTTCATTTCTTCCCATTTCATCGCATCACATTCGAGGACTCTCTAGTATTTGTATCGGTCTTGTATGGTCGATGCTCTAATCTCTTTTTTTTTTCATCCTGCAGTTCGATTCCTTCTGCGGCCCGAAGCCTTCTTTTATGCATTAGCATTAGAGCATATTTTTCTAATCCAAACTCCATCCCAATGTCATCACTCTATTCCTTCACTTTGTTGATTCTGGAGAATCTAATTTGACGGGTACAGTCTATCAATAACATCTAGATTCTGGAGAATCTAGAATTTTCCCAATCATTATTATTATTATTATTATTATTATTATTATTATTATTATTATTATTATTATTATTATTATTATTGTTGTTGTTTTTGTTGTTAAACGCGATGTGCATATAAGAACTACTCTAATTTCAGGTAAAATAGTCTTTCTTTAGTTTATTTGAGCCTGTTTGAGAGACTTTTGCATATAAGACGTAGAGCGATATTTGTGCCTTTTGGGGGAGTCTGAGAGACTAGTTGTTATATCTTTGAAAGAAAGATACACAACAATCAAAAACAGCGAATAAAAATAACTTGCATAGTACGTACTTTCATTTGATTCAAATAACCGGATAATTGCTCTACAAAGTTGAAATAAGTCGTTATAGTCTCGAGTCCCAAGAACACCCACCCCACGATCGTTTGAAATAAAATTAACACTATGTGAAGTTGACTGTCGTTTAACTTTTAATGGTATTTATAACACATACACACACATATTACTATACGTAGGAGATATATATATATATATATATATATATATATATATATATATATATATATATATATATATATATATATATATATATATATATATATATATATATATACCTTAATTTTTATGCAGCTTTGTAATATATATAAACATATGTGTGTGTGTAGATATGTGCCTGCATATATACATATATATATTATACAAATATTTCGCTCTATTTTTGATGTGTTAGATTTGCATATTGATATAAAAATTGTGTATTCACTTTATATATATATATATATATATATATATATATATATATATAGCTAGGCGCTCTCCCATAGGCATACTCAATTAGCGGGGAGACGCCATTGAGTGAAATTTGTTCAGTGTATGTGTTGCATTCACAATGAAACCTGAAACTTCGATATTCATACTCGGGAGTAATTTGAATGATTGAGAAGGCTTTTACTGATTATTCAATTAGCGAAGCCCAGACATTCTGTAAAGCCTTAAAGAGGCAGTCTGCCCGAAAATATGGGTCGTGTGTGATCTGCAATGAAAGAAAATTGACGATTGACAGTGCGAGAATTAGAAGATCTGTGGTTTCAACAGAATATTGCTTCAGGGATTTTGACTAAAGATCTTGGTAAGAAATGTATAGGCGCAAAATTTTTGAGGATGCTGTCATAAGGGCAGAAAGAATTATGTATTCAAGTTACACAGAATTTTCTGGAGACCGCTATCAATAAACAATATTGTTGCAAAAAGGTATGAGTCATGGGCCTATACACATGACACTGAATAAAAGAGTAGTTTCCCCAATTGAAGGTACAGTGAAATTGGAGTAACCTCAAGGTCATACTGATAGATTTTTTGCTCATGCCACAAGGCCATATTTTTTGGACACTTACAGAATATCAAACTCACTATACTAGCGATGGTTTTCGAACCTACCTTGATAACTAATATCAAGTAGTGCCATCCCATACGTATACTTATATTCATACATATCGAAGTGTTTTGATGCATGTGGATATTCCACTCTTTACAAGATTACTTACATACATATATATATATATATATATATATATATATATATATATATATATATTGGCCACCACTGTCACTTTTTGCGGTGAGGAATATATTTCCAGGTGATGAGGTTATATTCGGAATATAACTTAGCGGCAACCTTGCCTCCAGTGAAGAATAATATCATTTTTTTCATATGAGTATATTGAGTTGAGGTTGCATGAAACGATTGTACAGCATCATTATCCTCTATTGACTATAGGGTCCCAACTTCCAAATTTATCGTCATAAGAGAGAATGCCTGATCCATGAGGTGTTAGATGCCTGGATAACCGTGTGTGAGCGTGTGTGTGTGTGTCTCTCTCTCTTTCTCTCTCCCCTCTCTCTCTCTATATATATATATGTATATATATATATATATTTATATATACATATATATATATATATATATTTATATATGCATTATTTGGATTAGGTAAGATTCAACAAATTGCCGATATTTGGCAAGCGATATGCTTTGGCTGCTACTATTGTTGAGAGAATTCTCAATTGGCTATTTTCTGAATGGCTAAATTTTTCATCATCATCAGTCTGTTTGCTTCCGTCGTTGGACATAAACCTCCTTCAAGATTCGCCACACCTCTCTATCATGGGAATCGTGGAGCCAGTACTTTCTAAATTCATCTACTTTGTCACGCCATCTTACTTTCTGTCTGCCACAGCCTTGCACCTGATATCTGGGGATCTACATCGCGAGTAGTGATGTCCAGCACTTATTCGCCATTCTTGTAACATGTCCAGCCCATTGCAATTTGCGTTTTCTAACAGTTTTTGTGATATCCTGGAATACTTTCTTTTCTCTAATATACTATGCTGTCATATGATCTCTTCATGTAAAGTTGAGCATGATGCTCTCCTGCGCACATTGCATGGTGTTCAGTTTAAGGGTTAATCTTTTTTTTTAGGTCCCACGTTTAAGCTCCATATGTTACCACCGGTAGGATGCATTGGTTGTAAACCCTTCTTTTTAGGATAAGTGGGATTTTCTTGTTCTTGAAAATCGAGCTTGCTCAACCGAAAGCTTGCCAACCTAGTGTAATTCTTTGCTTGATTTCTTCTTCGTTTGATAACTTCATGGATACTCGCTGTCCTTGGTGTATGTAGTGGTCTACTATCGTCAGCTCTGCATTTCCGATTTCAATCGTGGTGTCTTTCTCCCCAACATGTTTGTTGTACATGACATTTGTTTTGCTGATGTTCATGTGGAGGCCAACTTTCTTGTTTGATTCATTTAGTTCGTCTAACATTACTTGGAGATCGTGAAGGTATTTAGCGAAGAGGACGAAGTCGTCAGCAAATCTAAAATTACTTAGGTATTCGCTGTCTATCCTGATTACTTTGTGTTACCATTCTAAGCTTGGGAATATCATCTTAAGGCTGGCTGTGAAGAGTTTGGGTGAACTTGTGTCACCTTGTCTCACTGATTCGGTTGGTGATCACTAAGATGAAAAGGCAGACTTGGAATTAGGGTTAGTAGGTAGGCTTGGAATTAGGGTTAAAATCAAGGTTAGTTGATAGGCTGGGAATTAGAGTTAGTAGGTAGGTTAGGCTTAGTAGGTAGGCAGGCTTGGAATTAGGGTTAAAATCAGGGTTAGTTGATAGGCTGGGAATTAGAGTTAGTAGGTAGGTTAGGCTTGGAATTAGGGTTAGTAGGTAGGCTTGGAATTAGGGTTAGTCGGTGGGTACGTTTTTGCCATATTATGCTATGGAAGTAACTTATCAGTCGGATCTTATATAATCCCAAAGTATCCACTACTGCGTTCCGCACAAGTCACCACTGTTATTTCAACGTGGTATTCCATAAGTATTAATCAAAAAATCAATTTTATGTTCATGGTGCAAGTAATTTAGCTATATTTTCATTTACATTTGTAATTTTATTCTTTATTAAGAGGTTCGTCAGCTTTTTTTTTTTACAATTGCCCTCTTCCAGTAGTATATCTGCGCCGTTTTTAAGAGTTGTATACAAGCAATGCATTCTCCCGATAGTCACTTATGGAGCTGAAACGTGGAACCTAACCGAGAGACAGACCTGCAACTGAGAAGTATGCAACGTGCGCATGAGAAGAATACATACAAAAGACAGCATAGTATATAAGGAAGAAAACAGGTGTCCGTGACATCATAGAAACTATTAAAAAAGCTCAAATGGCAATGGGCAGGCCATGTTGCAAGAATGAAAGACAACCGATGGATATCACATCTCATAACATAGATCCCCAGAGATCACATAAGAAACTGAGACCGACAGAACGCAAGATGGAGAGATGAACTGGACAGATTCAGGAAATACTGGCTCCGCGGCGCCCATGATAGAGAATTGTGGCGAATCCTGGGGAAGGTCTCTGTCCAACGACGGACGTTAAAAGACTGATGATGATGATGGTGGTCGTGATAGTGCATAATATTTTAAAATAGAGCATAGATAGATCGGTATATATTTGCCGTTCAGTTGTTACAGCCATATATATATATATGTATATATATAAATCTCTGTCTCTTTTTCTATACATATATACACGGAGAGAGAGAGAGAGAGAGAGAGAGAGAGAGAGAGAGAGAGAGAGAGAGAGAGAGAGAGAGATGTCTGTTCCGGTTGGGAAATATTCGTTATGTTTTCTCTTGTTGACACGTGTCAGCAGGATTTCATTCGAAGAGTCATACCGAACTAATGCGCCTTTTGAGTTGCAAAAATATCGAAAATTGAAACGAGGAGGAAAAAAAGGATAACGTCAAATAGAGGCAAACAACACGATTCAAATCTATTGCAACTTCTTGATGTAAACATCAACGGGATTCTGCAAGCGTTCAATTAGTGGTTATAACATTTACTTTGAAAAAAATAGCAACAACCGAATAAACAAAAATGAAAATGTACCACAACTTGGCTGCATTTTAAACAGTTCAATATGCGTAGGGTGTGGCTTGTAACTTCACTTCCGGTATGGCTTTGGTCGATGTTGGGCGGGTATATAGGTTTGAAATATCATCGCTTTGTCGAAATGACGGATTTGATTTAACGATAGGAATTCTAATGTGTACTTGGTTGGATGTATTTGAAAGAAATGCAGAGTAGCGTAACGATAACCGACACGGAAACTGGGATCAGCGGATCGGGCCGTGTTCAAGTTTCAACCGAAACTGTTTACGTTCACTTTGTACTGATATCCGTTAGAAAGGCAAGAGTTCACTTAAGTCTTTGGGAAAGGAAAGAGTCTCTTTAGCCCTGTACGACATTCCAACATAGAGAAGATTAATCTGGCATAAAAACTGTTGATGACCAAAACTAGATTAACTTTGGTCGTTATATAAAAATAAAGAAATAGACATATTTGCGCTGAACGCCCAAGTTGAAGTCAACGCAGAAATTCTCATCAAAATCACTTATTCACTCACTATATGCACCTCAGATAATAGAATCTTCTTCAGCCAATTTGCTCCGAAATAATCAACTAATGGTGTAATTTGATATATATCAGTGGTTCAAAGTCCAGAATCTTTTTACTTTAGTTATGTCTCGAAGTCGTTGACAAAATCATGCTTAAAGCTAAGATTTACAACCCTGTCACATACCATTTTCAATAAATAACAGAACTCACGATAATCTTCGTGAGATCTCTTATATGTACCTTGCAGTAGGTGTGATTGGTTTCTCTGTCTATTCCTCGATGCGCGTACCTTTTTACGTGCAGACTCACACACACACGATCTCATACGCACGAAATTCTGTCAGCCTAAAGATGTGAACACACGTAAACACTTATGGGCTGTATGCAACTTTCATCAACTATTGCATTTGCTACGAAGATTAAGAAATTTTCTTCCACAGCAAAGCGAACTACAGAAACATATTTCTTCTTCTCCACTTACGAGAACTCTATCAATCTATTTACTACAAATTGTATCGATCTAATATTGCACATTCTTAAATATCTCTTGTTAAGTTAAATTCGCATCTGCTTATTCATCATCTATGCAACAGTGCATGTTTCTCTTGTTATTCAATTTTCCGCACTTGGTTTTCGAGTCCTTCCTGATTAATGTTTTCGTTTATTTCGTATTCGATCCGAACTCAAGCACATGTGTAACTTTGAAGTAAAGCAGTGGTTGTCCCGGGGGTGGGGGGTACTTGGATCCCCTGGGAGGAATTTCCTAAGGAGGGCAGATTTTGCCATGGGAAGAATTTGAGATGAATTTCAGTTATTAAAAGACAATTTAAGATAGAAGAGGAATTGAGGGAACCTGGGGTAACAAGGGGAGTAATGTGAACTTGGACTCTGAAAACCACTCGAATAAAGATTTGCGTTTAGAGATGAAAGTTATAAAATGGAATTTTATATGATGCCAATCGATTTGTGGTGGAGTTTTTAGGCGTGTGGTCTTGCTGACAAAATCGATTGTGTTGCGAGTTCACTCCAATACTGTAGCCTTGTACTGGACTAAGATAAGTCTTGTAAATATGCACTAGCAGGAAGAAGCTTTGTATTAAAGAAAAACACAACCACTCACCTGGTTATGTTATGTATTTCCCACTGGTGACATTAGAGTTGAGGTAAGAAGCTAAGATTTGGAATGCTGATTTTCAAGGCAAGTCAACTCTCGCAACATGGAAGAACGATGCGTAACAATATTTATACCCCAACCCATCTTGCCTTGCTTGATACTGCATCGAACTAATATATATATATATATATATATATATATATATATATATATATATATATATGCGTGAGGAGAAACGATGTATATCCGACAAAAAGTTGTGAAAAAGTTGAAAATATGGAAAACGGAAGAAGACTTGAGACTACTTATCAAAGAGTGTATTAGCTTACGTACGTTTCACCCATGGAACTCTGGATATCGTCAGTGCCAAGAGCGCGGAAGTTGCTTTTGTGAGAAATGGTGAAAATTGCAGAAAATGCCCGAACGATAGCTGGGGTAAAGAATTTGTTTGCTATGGGTGGAGAATAAGTGATTCGTGATACGATGGGTGTTATGGGGATATTTAGCTTATGTGTCTATGGTAGATAGTATAGTTTGGGTAATCTAGTATGGTATTCCATAAACTTACTTTTGGACTAATTATTTTCTCGAGGGATTTATTGAATTAGTTGGTCGCTTTTTCGACGAAAGATCTATTAGAGACCTAATACGCGTTGTTTATATTTGATGTATTGTTGAACAGACTGGAACTTCTGGTATCTTTCCACTTGCAGGAGTTACATAGAGAACATAACATAGAAAACAAAAACATAGAAAGACGCATCATATTACCCACCAACTTAATATCTACATAACTCGGTAGAAGTCTAAGTGAGCTAGGTATATACATCGCATCAAAAACATCCACCGCTATCAGAAATATTATTAATAAAAAAAACACACTCACTGACGCTCCACTCCGAAGCTGGCATCTGCAAGGTACCTTGTCAAAATTGCAACTTTATCTGCGTACGACAGAAAGTCAGGTGTCTCGAAAAGCAAATTTACGAACACCAAAGGGCCCTAATACTGGATAATCACGTATCCAAAAGATGCTGGTGCATTGAATCAGCTCTCATTTGGTTTGCGATACGATCATTCAACGCCCAGGAAATTTCCAATTCGACCAACCACTATGAAAATTATTAAATAACATCTCATACAAGACAACGACAAATTTGATGCTGGCTAAAGGTGTGATTTTTCTAAATCCTCATATGCACACATTTTACATAAACCCTTTAACAAAAAATGCCCCTACCCCCCAAATCCCTAATCCTTCCCCCCCACATCTGTCCCCCCCCGAAATAACCTTATTTACTGAAAAAGATATCCACTTGTCTACAGACCCAACTTACATACATCGAAAAAAACCTTCCGCTCTATTTCTAAAAAAAAAAAACACTTGTTCTCCACCCGGTCGGTTTCAAGCCACTGTGCGATCGTCGGGTAATGGTTGCATGACAATCACAATATGCCTTAAAACTGTTTAGTTGCAACAAATTTGGATTATATCTATTTATTTACGTGTAGGGTTTGGCTAGTCGCATTTGGAGCACATCACCCGCACCCAAAGCGAGTGATATGGCTGAGCCTTTGGGGTATCGGGGACCCAGCAGGAACGGCCGGTATAATTTTCATTGTACGAACCATGGGGAGTGTTGGGCCATACCCTGCCACATGACATCATAGAAACTATTAAAAAAAGCTCAAATGGCAATGGGCAGGCCATGTTGCAAGAATGAAAGATAACCGATGGACATCACGTCTCACCACATAGATCCCCTGAGGTCACATAAGAAACTGAGGCCGACAGAACACAAGATGGAAAGATGATCTAGACAGATTCAGGAAATACTGGCTCTGCGACGCCGATGATAGAGAATTGTGGCAAATACTGGGGAAGGTCTATGTCTAACGACGGACGTTAAAAGACTGATGATGATGATGATGATTTATTTACGCTCTATTTTCTGATATTGAAAACTGGATAAAGTAATCGTTAAATAGGAATGATGTATGTACATACATACATACATATTTTGTGATATTTTAATGTATTTTCTTTCTCCACTGTTGATGGTACACAGTGCGGGGAGGGTTGGATTTATGCCTTATATAAGTTTATTGGTGCGAAACAGATTAGAATTCGTACTTTTTTTTCATCAGTTCATTTTTACGAGTGAATAATACCACATTGCACTTGCTAAAAATAAGATGTTACATAGGACTTCTGAGTTGGAAGGTTTGCACTACGCACTCTCCCATTCCCTATAATTATACTAGCTTTGTGTAAACCGAATGTAAGCTTGTCCCTATCAATATAATGGCTCTGTGTAAAACGAATCTATGCTAACCCCTATTGTCATACCGGCTTTATGTAAGACGAATCTACGCTAATCCCAATTATTATACTGGCTTTGTGGGAGTTATACGCTAGTCCCTATAATTATACAGGGTTTGTGCAAGACGAATGCACGCTAATCCCTATTATCTTACTGGCTTAGTGTAAGACCAAGCTACGTTAGTCCTTATCAATATAATGGCTTTGTGTAAGAAAAATCTACGGTAATCTCCATTATCATACTGTTTTTGTGTAAGACAAATCTACACTAGTCCCTATTATTATAGAGGCTTCGTGTAACACGAATCTACGCCAGTCCCTATTATTATAGAGGCTTTGTGTAAGACAAAGCTACATGAAGCTCAACAATTCACTGGAAGTGGTGAAAGCGCTTTCTTTACATCTTTGGTGACTATGTTTTTATTTAATTTCCATTTTTATTTTGACACTGAACAGGTAAAATAGCATAAACGTTAATTAACATATGTTGGCGTGTTGGAATTTAAATTTTAAGTTTTCAGGTATCCTAACTTTTCGGAATTTGGCTTTACGCCACTTCTTCTGTTTTGCGAAAAAAGGCAAAAGGCGATAAAAGCGTTAAAAAAGCGTTCTTTTTTTACATTACGGGGGACATTAATTTTTTGAGAGCTTCTGAGATGGGACGTAGTGCAAAAACGATCAAGAATCGCTTGAGGTTAACCCTTCATCCTACTTGAACGATTTTATGTAGCACGCAATAAGGATTGTGGCACGCGAAACATGGATATCAACAAATATCAATGATCCTCTGTATCAACTAAAGACACCCGGAAGTAGCCTGACCTTCCTGCATAAGAAAAAGTACTGCTCACTTGACGTCAAGTGCAACCACTCCTTTCGGAATATGACATCAACCTTCGTTTTAGAAAACTTGGCTTCCACGCACATTATAGTGGGTGGAACTTGGACGCCTTGCCGTGGTGTAACAGGTAACCAGCTAGTCTCTCAAACAATCAATGATGCAGGAAGTTCAATCTGAATTGTATCTTTATGCTAGACTTGCTAAATACCTATGATAGGGGAGATTTACTCGCCCGTGTTTTTGCTTTTCTACTATTATGGTTTAATCGGGTCAAGATGACACGAGGCCAGCACTTGAGATCCATCTTGGTTTAATGATGAAGCCACGCGACAGGCCACTTGAAGCTTTATATCTACTACTCTATATCTCTCAGTATACCTCTATCTAGCTATATCCATATCAGTACTACAAGAGCTGCAACACCTTCATAATCACATTCTGTTGGACATGAATTGTTCACATTGATACATATACAATCGGGAAAAATGTATATGTGACTTGTATTCTCAAAGATGATGCATTGGTTTGCTTGCAGTCCGAGATTAAACCCAACACAACAGATACCTAAGGGAATACCTAATGGATATCATCTGTAAAACTGGTTTACCATTGCTCTACGGTTGGCGTACTACGTCTATCTTTGGATATTAGATATCTGAATATAGTTTGGCTTAGTTTGGCTCACGGCTTCAATAGTGGAACTTCTAGTGAGGAGTGAACTCATCGCACTGACCTTGGTATTGGGGACTGCCTTATTAAGATTCGCTCTATAACGGTTGTCTGTGTTAAGTATTTCCTAAGCTTGTCTCAATCTTGCAGAAGTCACAGTGGTCGAGCATCTATTAAAATATGAACGCTTTGAACTTACTGATTTGATACATCTCTTCTTTTTCATATCAATAGATGGTATTTCATGACTGACCACAGAACCGGGTAGCAATGGCATTACATGACTGTCCACTAAATTGGACACCCTACACTTAATTAAGAGACTAGAATAAGTGTGAAATACATAACACGGGAAGGATTTAGTGGTTAGATCCGTTCCTGAGTGAGCAAAAACGACACGTTTGGTCAATGAGCACAAAAAGGTTTGTGAGTAGCAATTAGAAAGAATGGTAAAAGGATCAAGAGCTTGGGTTATGGCCAAGTGGTAGATTCCGAAGTTAGAGAAGCTGGGGCCAAGGGGAGGATGTTGGGGTTACCAACCTCAAACTTGTCGGGGTCACCAACCTAAAACTTGACACTCATCTTGACCATGCACACATTAATTCACATAAAAAGACAAACAAGTAATTATGAATATAATACAGATCGAGTGAATAGTCATTGGAATATGAGTTTTTGATAGGTGAAGCACCGGAGAGAAACTCACTTATGTGAAACTGCGCACGTAAGAAAGGATATGATATGTGTGGTATGGTAAGCGAATGCCCTCTCAAACCAAAACTCAACCATCCCAAACACATCAGAAACACGAGGAAAGTCGTATGGTACAGCAACCGAAAGTGATAAATAACTACTATAAGTCTGAATGAACCGAATTACCAAGCATTTTTGATATTACTCATCGTATTTCCCGGCGGATAAGACGCTGAAGTGATTAGACGCACCCTATAAATAATTAGGTATTTTCCAGAAAATATATTTGAGAATTTGAAGAGATGGTAAAATAACCAGATCGCTACATTGTCTTTGAATTTAATCATTTTTTTTTCTCTGAAAAACTTTTGCCGATATCAAAGGATTGCAACCTTTTCATTGATTAATTCTCCGTCGGATGATATGATTCTTTTTATACCAAAGGATCGTACGTAATGCTCTCTTCACATAAGTGATTGCCAGCAACTATCGCCCAATTCCACGTCACGCAAATGGTCCGGATTTACGCACAGCGACACCTTGGAATGTTTGCTCTCATACATCCTTACGTTAAAATAATGAAAATATACTTTGTACTGAATTATCTATGCTTTGTTCTTATACACCTTTGGTTACGCTTCTGTATCCTTCGTATTGTGTAATGTGGTGCAACAGAATTAATGATTCAAATGATGATAAATTAAACTCATAGAATTGTGTAACCGATTGCTTAGGAATGTGATGTTTTAAGCATCATGAGAAATTTTGAATCAGTAATTTTTGCGTACGCCGAATTTGTAGTTTTATGCTTCATTCTGGAGTGGCCAATTTAGCTCTTTTGGATCTGACCTTTGAGCGGTAGGACGCAGGATAATCTTTGTGGGTATTTTTTTTTTCAGGAAAATAATTCGTCTTATTGTGAGGAAATACAGTAATTATCCACCTAATATTGTCTACACCCTCTCATTTAAATTGCAGATTCAGAGAATTTTCCACTTAGAACAATTGTTACATTCTAATATCACCTCCAGTTTCATTACAAAAAATACTTGGCCTTTCACCTGACTTCCATTTTTTTTCAAGTTTTTCAGATCTGTGTTAAGTCCAGCCGCCCAGGGACATAAATCGGGATAAGATGTTACTTCTCAGGGCGATTTTGGCTTATGTCATGTATATCATACTAGTTACTCGAACAACAGCAGTGGTGAGTAGATATTTTTCTTTAATGTCGCTCTCTCTCTCTCTTTATATATATATATATATATATATATATATATATATATATATATATATATATACTTTTCCAGCTTGTGTTTGGTCTTTTCCTAATGTGTTTGCTGTCTCAGGGGCATCAATCAGTTAACATTTTTCTCCATGCGTTGTCCATTCTTCTTGATGAGTACACATCACCCACCTCTATTTCTTTGCTTTATCATCCGTGTGATATCCTTCATCCTGGTCCGCTCTCGGATTTACCTTGATCTCTTGGAATTATCTCAAACAATGCTCTTACCATAGCTCTCTGTGCGATTCTGAGTTTGTTTTATTAGATTTTATGTTTCGCGTCCGTACGTCATAGCTGGTATTAGTGCATTCAATAATGAACACACACGCACACACACACACACACACACACACACACACACACACATATATATATATATATATATATATATGAATTTATTTGCGTATTTGTTTGCGTATTTGAATATATAGGTATACCTCGCTTTTTAAAGTTTGCTTCAGCCGAACTTTCGCTTGTATAAAAAAGGCCAAAAGCGAAAATAACACCCAGTTTTTGTTTTGCAGAGAATCACTGTAGGGGTAGCGTACAACATTTTCCTCTCTTTCCTAAACCCCTGTCTCCTGAACCTCCCATAATTCCAACACTCGCTAACTAAGCCTAACATACAGTCGTCACTATTTAATGGTATGGGAATGCTAAAACATGTTTCCAGGGTAATTTAATGGTAATTGCATCTTCATTTCACACCATTTCGGCGTCGGGTTGATTTCACAGGAATGCTCCACTTTCGGATAACGACGGAAACACATACACACACACACACACACACATATATATGTATATATATATATATATATATATATATATATATATATATATATATATATATATATATATGTCTGCTCTTAATTGCTTTTGCTTATTTCATTTAGAAGTAAGAGTTATCATAGGAAACCGAATTCAGATTTAGGCTGAGTTCAGGTAACGGTAATATCAATGTAAAAGGTATGAATACACATCCATAGCACTTGACCAAACCATTCTATCGGACCTCCCCAGGCAGTAATTATAGTGACCAGCTGTGAAACCCATTATTAACCTTGACGAAGGCCAGTCGTTCTGTTTGAAGTAGTTCGAGCTTTACCCAATCTCCTGTCATAGTGTCAAAAGAATTTTCTTTAGTGTATTTATTTATGTTTTGGTTTGTTTGTACCGAAGAATTTGCTTTGTACTATGTCTGTTGATCTGTCTGTCCGTTCGTCCTCTTCAAAGGCATTTTCTGAGTTAGAGGAAGGAAGAGGTTTAAAGTTATTTTCAAGATCTATTAAGAAATGTGTGTTGGTTAACCGCCTTTTCCTTCTATGAGTACCTTGCAAGGTTTCTGCTCCCTTAAGTGTGACTTGTCGAGGAAATAGATGTTTTTTTGTGAATGTGGACCGGTCCGTTTTTCCCCCTGAGCTGGACCTTCAAGGCAGTGAACGATGATATTGTGGTACATTTAATATTCATTTTTAAAAAGGTTTAATCTTTCCGACGTGCGTCACTTCTGGCTGTGTAAACCAATCAGAATTCTTCAAGTATTGTTCCCAATTTACAAGTTCAGGTTCTCTAACATTCTGTTGTCCACCTTCTTTTAATCCGTTCAAAATTCTATCAAAAATGTCCTATGCATGTTCACTATTTGTTTGTCTTTCCATTAATCAATGAAACGGGTACGCATCAACATGCATAATAATATGCGTGTCACACACATATCAGGCAGGCAAAATAGATAGCAAGGAAAACAAAAGAAAGGAAGATAAGAAGGAGATATGTAAGTAACAAGCCTGGAAGTCTGACAATAGATGTGCTAATTCGATTGCATAGATTGACATCCTGGAAGGTTGTCAAATGAGACTAGTCGGTCAATACAGTCTGTCAAAAAAAAAACCCCTTAGTTCTATCCTCTGCACTTTCAGATATACATACAGGGCAAAGAAGAAACGAGAGGTGGTGGGAGTGTTTCGGCATATTAGCCAGTTAGTCAGTCAATAAGTGACGGTCATTAGTACTAGAGGAGTTCTCAGGCATCTAAAAAGAATAAAATTTTGGAGAAATCCTCAGTCAAGATCGCGAGAAAGCTCCGTAGTTCTGCAAAGTGATCCTAATTAAATAACGAAAATACTTAACTATACTGGCTCAGCAAAAAAAGTCGACCGCAGATGTTCTTCGTTATCGTTACTCTTAGATGAAATTCATTTTCTTCTTATATTTTGATATTTCATATGACCACATTAAGTGCGATTGTTGTCTGCTTCCACTAGGTGGCGTAACCAGATTCTAAACCACAAATAGCGCCAGACAAACTCTACAAATAACATTCACATATTCAGCTTGCTTAATAATTAGTCTCCCACAAGTCCTTAGATTTGTTTCCTGTGTCCTTGTTTAGCTATTTATGTCAACTGGAGTCAGTCGTGCCTTTCAACCTCTTTGCTACCTAATACATTCTTTGTAACGCTTGCACTGGATTTTTTCTCGTAAAAAAATGATGAAAATAGAATGTTATCATTGCATGTTTTGAACGATCTTATCTCCATGCAAATCAGTTGGTATGTACAACAGAAAATCTAACAAATGTAATACATGCATAAATAATTGCAAGGAAGAAAAGAATGACACACTATCGTGACGATTTGCTGAGTTATCTAGTCTGTGGCACTGAACTGGCGACTTGCCTAAGACGAGTTATTTCGTCCGTGGTACCGGGCAGACGACTTGATAGGACGAATTATCTCGTCTGTGATAACGAACAGGTTAAAAAAGACCAATTTATGGTTCAGTTTCTGAAAGTTTTTCGCGATTCAGTTGTTCATTTCTAACTAGATTCTCTGTAAATCTGGTCTTGTATTAGAGCTGATTTGGTTTAACACGCGTCCTCTTCAACAAATTTTGCTTGTAACTTTTCCTTTGTATCTAGTGCTTCATGGGAATCACCGAGGGAAATCTACAGATTCTTTGAATTCTTCGTTGTTACATTATGTACGCAAATTGCATTTATGTCAATTACCTCTGCCAACGAAGTTTGGGAGGGGTTACGTATTCACCCAAATTTGTCCGTTGGTTTGATCGCTTGTTGATTTGTTTGTCCACGTAATGTCTCCGAAGGTTCTCAATGCATTGTGGGAAGGTAGATGATGGGTCAAAGGATAATTGATTATCTTGTGAGATGGCGGAAAATTTAATTTTTCGATTTTGTTAGCTTTACTAGATGAGACCATTTTTCGGCTTGTCGGATGCAATAACGCAGTAACGACACTGTAACTAAGTATAAAGAGGATGATTAAGTGTCAAAATGAATCAAGGTTGAAAGGGATCTCTGTGATTAATAATTATTACAAGCTTCGGTCACGACATAGTCTAGTATCTGTAAACTGATTGTTCAATTTATAGTGGCTAAGTGTTGGCGAAGGTGAGCACTCTCTGAGTGCGTACTAGTTAGTTTTCTGTTCTATGTAAAACTGTATTCATAAGCTTAAGGAATATAGGGACCGCTACAGGGTCACACCCCACTCCCCACTACGTCAATATCAACTGAAGATGATTATTGCTAATTTAGTTAAATTCGTTAATTCCAAAGGATTGTCAGTTTGGCACAGTTGGTTAGAGAGATGTCTACAAAAGCAAAATAGGTCGGAATGTGCTATCAAAGTGTATTCAAAAGCCCTAATTTTCTCTTGACTTACAAAATAAAGCATTCATTGTGAACAGGCCTGTCTGCAGCAGGGTCAAACTCCCCTACGTCTACATCAATTGAAGATGATTATTGCAATTTTTGTATTGTGTATATAATGAATGAATTCGTAAACGCGTAAAGTTTGTCAGTTTGGCTCAGTTGGTAAGCGGAGTGCCAACAATCACGTGGTTGTGATTTCAAAACACTGTCGGGGAATGTTTATTTTATATATCTTTCTGGTTTAATGTGACGGGGTAGACAGAAAATGAGGAGTTTAAACTTGGTGAGGATAGTTCTTGTTGTTGTTTTTACAGTGGGGGTAGTAGTCAACTCAAACTTGGACTTGGTGACAAAATACAGTTCTTTTTTCATTTATTATTTCAGACTTTAATTTTTAAAAGATACAAAATTGATTACTCGGCTTTGTTCTTGGCTTCGTTGCTTCTGGATAGGGGGGGGATATGAATTCTCCGTAGGGAAACAAATGGCCCACCTGATTAACCAGCCCGTCTGTGTGTCTATGTCTCCAGTGCTCTTGGTCACATTTTGTGGCTACTATCTTGGAAATTTGCATGAGTACACCATTATGCACTATCTAAGAACTTTCTTCGTTTTTTCATTCAAAAAAGTACTCTTCGGCGTCTCTATGGTCGTTTTGAACCAATAATTCCCAAATATTGTGCTGGTATTTTATTAGAAATAATTTCAGACGAAAAAACCTTTTTTAAAAAAAAATGATTTTAGATAATCTTTTGAATAATTAGTCCCCGAACATGCGCGGGCTACAATGATTCATTTATGTTAATGACGGATACTCAATATGTAATTGCTAATACAAGTAATGTTTGCAGGCGGTAGGGGTGAACATCTAATACATATAACGTTCAAATTCACTATACAAGTGATGGTCGATCAGACTGACTAGTTAACTACCCGTCTACGACAGGCATTCAGTGAATATTTGATATTTACTGAATTCAGTACAATGGTGGGAAACTCAGGAGCGGATATATTTGTGTATGTGTTACTGTGAGATTATGAAACCAGAGATTAGTTAGGAATTTTGTGAAATCCTTGAACATTTCACAATCTAGGATTCACACTGATACAAAAAGCAACATGCTTTTGATTGTTCCAGCGCTAACTTTGAACTTTATTCGGTTAAGCTCAAATGTCAGGGTCAAGTCTTTCCTGAGATTTTCAGATAACCAGCTGTCTCCATTCGAAAAAAAAAAAAGAATGTATACTAATAGGAATGTTTCATCTATCTATCTATCTATCTATCTATCTATCTATCTATCTATCTATCTATCTATGCTGGGGGAGACACGCGCAGGCACTTGTGTATGTGTGGGCGTGAGTGTGTGCGTGAGAGAAAGAGAGAGAGAGAGTGAGAGAGAGAGAGAGTCTGCAATCCTATTTTGCACTGAAGAGATCTGTTGCATAAATGACATATCCAGGCGGCAAAAAAAGTATCAAAGCACATCACAGACTGGGATGAAAAGGTTGAAAATCAGAATTTCGATTGTGGTTTACTGTTAGGGTTGGGATTATGTTCTCACGTACATAACCCTGCATATACATTTTTTCAAATTATTCTTTTGGGAAACATAGAGATAAATAGATTCTTTCATTTTTTTGCTCCCAAATAATCGACACAATATTTTGATTCATTTCTTGTTTTTGAATAAAAATCTCAAGTGAAAGCTAAATTATTTCGACTGTTTTATCATAAAATTCTCCCCACCCAATAACAAGGAATTTATTTTTTGTTGGCATGTTCCTGATGCAAGGAAATTCTTTTGTTCGACTGTGCGGCTATAAAAAGCGCTATGTCGTAGCCTGTTGGGTTTTCGGCCTTCTTGCAGTAGGCGCAGGAGTGAAGAGTAGTTATCTGCTAATTATAAAGAACAAACGTCTCTCGGGTCTAGCCCCCATCAAAAGTCAACTCTCATAATGACCCAAACACTATGATTGTTCCGTTTATAATAAGTACAAACTTGGGAGATTACAGAGATGCTTCGATAATGCTCTGCTACAATATGATGACGGATATTTATTTGACTGAATGCTTTTTACGAAAATACACTCAAAAGAAAGGGAAATTGATGATTAACTGAGCAATCTCTTGATCCTTGAATCATCGTGGGTTAAATTTAAGCTTTTTTAGTACCCAGACTGATCAAGCAGAGTATCTAAAAAACTGAAGCAAAATAAATGCATTCCAAAGTGTTAATTCCCCTTGGTTAAACGTAAAGTCGACGCAAAGTCAAGTCAAATCACTTTTGGGAGGAGCATTTCTGAAATCTTCATCACCTGCTAAATTTATTCATACCTTCTGACCCCTATTTGTAACTTGAAATGTTATTTTAAGTTTTCTTTGATAATCCGACTTATGTTTAATGAATCAACAGTTCTTTTCAGGGTTACGCCCACATTCTAGTTTAGCATTTTACTCTTATCTCAGGACAGGCGACGTATGAAATGTTTGGTCCACATGGTAGAGTCATAATCACTTAACCAAATGACAAAAAAGACGTCCATTATATCCAGACAAAATTGGTCCATAGTTAGCAAATGAGGGAGGTATGAGTGGCCTAACTATTAATAACATGGAGAATGGAATCTGCGAATCGAGTTCAAACTCTGACGGTTTGCGTATGCCTCATATAAATATCCTTGGGAAGAGTATGAATCCACTTATCCCCCAGCTATTTGTAAATAGCCGGGCAGTTGAAGCTCTCCAGCCCTGTAACACAGTCCATTTTGTGCGTTGGGCTAGCTGCACGACCCTCGAAAAACTTACAATTGCTTCAAACAATAATTGAGTCTCCACAGATTGAACGAGAAATGGAGAAATAATAATAATAATAATAATAATAATAATAATAATAATAATAATAATAATAAAAAATAAAATAAAATAAAATAAAATAAAATAAAAAAAAGTTAAGGACATTTCGTTCGGCAGCTTTGTTAAGTGATAGCCCAGGTCAGGGTTTAGTGTTTGTCAGTCAATCAGGGCAAAAGTTAGTTTTCGTTGTTTTTTTTTTTAACTTGAAAAAATAAAAAATACGCTGTGCTGTAATAGCTGTAGTTATTTAGTGTGGTGGGGATAAATGAAAAAGACACTTCATTTTTTTTTCGGGTATCACAAATTTCCTCAAATTGTAAATACACTTATTATAGCAAAACCCGAAACCTAGTGATACCTATGACCTGTCGTTGTCTTTCAGTAAAAAAAAAAGATTCTAGACAGCGTAAAAATAGACGGAACAGGAAGTTTGCGTTCATGCCTTCTTTACGTACTTTGGAAAGTAACATCAGATGTCGAGATCTCAAGTAAAATCTAATTTACAGATTTAGCTGAATTGACTTAATTCGGGTGTTTTTTTTTAGCATACCACTTACTGCACAAGATGAAACGTAACCTACATAAGTCAGCAACTACACCAGTGACGCTGAACGTGGGTCGCAGGCGCCACAAGGAGTGGAGACCAAATGTATAGGGGGGACTTGGAATATGAAGAGCTAAAACCCAGTCGTGTAAAGGTTTAACTGATAAATTCCTGATCATCAAAAACTATTAATTTTTATGTACCAATCTGTAATAGATTCCATAGTAACTAATGCATAACTCATTAACTTGATAACTAAAGGAATGAGGAAATTACGTTGCTGTAACTAAAATTCACACGATAAAGGAATAACAAAAATTTTAGAGAGTGCCCTAAAGTTCATGCATCAGTATTTTCTGTGCAAAGAATTTGCCACATGATATATGATTGAAGTATTTTTTTTAGTATGGGAAATATCAAAGATTTTGAGCTGTTGAAGTGTGGTATGGTGTCAAAAATACCAAGAACCACTGACCTACGTCATGGTTTATGCTGAAAATTGGAATTTTCTTTCTCTCCACTCAAAAGCCCACACAATCCTGTAAGCCTGTTATGTTCCAGTTTACTTCTCTAACATATAAATCGAACTCATTTGATCCCAAGAATCTAAGATCAAAGTTTATTTCTGCTAAAAAAAAAAAAAACCAAATGATTGTGAACAAGTGACATCGTGGAACTATTGAATTCCGTATTATTGAAGTTAAAAACTGGAGCTGAATATTGTATTGTCTTCGGATTCAAGATATTTTGGTTTCAAGCCGCATTATCCAGTTTTTAGGCAAGTCTCCAACATTTCATATCCACAGAAACCAGTCTATTTGAGAAATGGTGAAATTTGTGACGCCATACATAAGTGACCACTTATTAAATACGAACAATTAATTAAAAAGCTCAGCGACAGAGAGTGATTTCATACGTTCACCACTACCTGATAGTGCAACATACAGAAAAACAACATAAGCAGGTCCTCTGCTCGATGATACAAGGCAGAAAGTAAGTCTAGCACGTTGCCCTAACTATTTATGTTGCCTTAAATGTAATTGTGGAATGGACTCACATGTCCATCAAAGGTATGCCACAAGACGCACATTGAACGTGTGAATAGACCAACAAGATTTGAATACCTGATCTGAGATATTCTAAAAATAAACGTTAGTTTAGTCTTGAAGAATTACTTCAGATTCCTGAAAGTGATTTTAGAGCAGAAATGTTTTACCCCAGAGGGAAAATATGGTTGCCATACCTGATAATTAAAAAAAGAACGTTCCTAGTCACCGTCATTCAAAAGAGAGGACATTCTGGTCACTGTCATAATTGTCAATATGCGTAAAAATATAGCAAAAGAGGGTAGATTATGACTGGAAATTTCTGATATGTTTTAAATGTAGCGTGATTAAAACAAACTCCACAGAATAAAAAAGCCAAAAGAAAAGATGTTACACCGTCAAAATTTCAGTCATAGCAATATGAAAAAAATGATGCACGGAACTGAAGAACAAGAAAAAGCATTACATGACATTACATGTTAACCATAAAACTACTAAGTTGCAAACACCGTATATCGATCACTCTCTCTCTCTCTTTCTCTTTCTGTCTCTCTCTTATTTACTGTCTTCCGCGGGGAAAATGATGGGTGCTGAAATTTTAGAACTTAGAAGAATTTTAAAAAATTTTCCGTGCGTGGATTTCAAGATTTAGAGATAGGACATATCCAAGGAAATATGAACAAATGTTAACCCTATGAATGAAGGGTGTGTTAATTATATAAGCCTCTTCTCATGAATTGGTGTGCGACTTCTCATGATTTAAGATGAAGTATAGAAAAATTGTGACTGGCATTAATCCGTTATGACTGAAAAAGAAAATGATTGACGCCCTTGATTATACAAAAGCATATATCATTTACCAATTGTTATTAAATTTGTCAGCTTAATTTTGCTTGGAGGCATTTGTTGTGTACAATGGGTTTAGCAAGGTTACAGGCACTAAGGATAATTCTTCAAGTCTATCAAATGACAAACTTCGGCGAAAAAATAGTTTGGTTTTACACTTGATCAAAAGAATAGTAATCCCTAGTAGTATATATAAACGGCCCAGGGTTTGAACACACGGCCACCAGTTAAAATGCACACAATTAACAAATGCTTATATCCAATAAGACACTGTTCCGTATTACAATGAGGTTGAAAGAATCAGAGCACATCCTATGCTCTGAAAACCTCCTCAATCGGCCGAGCAGAGAATTGAATGCCACACCTGGTATCAATGATATATTGAAGGGGGACAGTCGCCCACGAGTGCAGGTGTGGAAGGGCGCAAAATTTCCCCTGGCCTTTAATGCCAGTTAAATAACAATCATGTGCTTCCTTAGGCAATAGCACATCTGCTGTCTTTGCCCGCAGATGCAGTCTTTGGCCCCGGGTGCTATTCATATGAATGCTGCGTAATATATATATATATATGGAAAGTCTATAGCCACACCGAAGAGATGTAATACATCGAAACAGTTGTCTGTGGACGACACAATAATTAATGCTCCTCTATTCAGGGTTGAGCACTCTTTAAGTGAGGTAACTCATCCATTGTAAGCCTTACGCAATGCTCTTCTCTAGGAATAGAGCATTCTGGTGGATGGGGAATTTCTGCGTAAAATAAATATATAACTTAAATTCAGCCTTACTGACCTCCAGTTCCGTAGCCCAGAGGTAAGATATCAGCCTCCGGGTGAAGGTTTCAATCCTGCCTCGCGGTACTGGACGGGATTATGGAAAGTCTATAGCCACACCGAAGAAATGTGATACATCGAAACAGCTGTCTGTGGATGACACGATATTATATATATATATATATATATATATATATATATATAAAATAAAAAGTATCGTATTATGGAAGAGAAAAATATTAACAGGGGAAGACAGTATCCATTAGGCCCTTAGAGAGGAAATGCATTTAGTCTTGTTCATTCATTCTGTTTTTTCACAGAGGTGCCGAAGTGGTGCTCGGTGAACTCCGGCAGCCCTGACCCTTGGATACCTAGAGAGGATCAAACTCATTTACCATGGCCAGCAAAACTAGTTATCTAATCATTGCTCTACGACAGGCATCGAAGACGACCGAATGTATCTCTGAGAGTGTATGTCTGCATAACAGACAAACGTTCGCCCACTAAAAAAATTAATGTTACAAAGCCTTTCTCATATTTATTTGTAACGGAGATATCTTTCATTTTACACCGTTCAACTCTGGTGTCAAGGCCACCGTTAATTGCGCCTGAACTTATCAAAAGAGAAAAAAACATTGTCTCTGCAGTTTCTCCACAACATCTTTTGTGACGGAAATTTGAGAAACTAATGGAGTGGGCAGGAAAGAGTGAACAAATAAATACACACACACACACACACACACGTATATATATATATATATATATATATATATATATATATATATATATATATATATATATATAATCAACGAAAGCTGTTATGAGTCCATTGCTGGACTAGGGCTTCTCCCATTTCCTCCCATGACGGCTGCGATTATGCAAGCCTGTAACATTTCTGTCTCTTCCCTCCATTTCGTGCCTGGTCTCTCCCTCTTGCGCTAACTATCCCATGAGCACTAATCGGTCATTTTTTTCGCATCTGTATCTATCTCATCTTGCCAAGTGCCCAGTCCATCCCCATGTTTGTACAATATCTTTTCCCAAAGTGTTCTCTCTGACCCGTGTTAATCTTATACTATCTCTCAGTGTTATCCCTAGTATTGCCGTTTTCATGGTACTTTGCGTGATTCTAAGATAGTTCTCAGTTTCGCATCTGTAACTCATGACTGATATTATGAATTCCTTTATACTATGCGCTTTAAGCAATTTGGTAAGTGTCTCTTCAATATGTCTCTATTCATACCAGATGATTTCCAGCATATCCTTATTCGTGGTTTTATTTTGCTTTCATGCTGACTTGAGATCTACCGATGACGTTTTCATGGCGTCAGAAGTATCAGAAGAATTAGAGAACTTGTTGACTGATCGAAATAAAGAAAAGTAAAAGCGTTGGCCTAAAGATGGATAGAATAAAGACAAAAGTATTGTTCAATGATAAAGTCTCCCCAAAACAAGAATAGAGACTGAGATTCTAGAAGAGGTTGATGAATGCATTATATATATATATATATATATATATATATATATATATATATATATATATATATATATATATATACTTGGGGTAAGTATCTATTTAGTAAAATGTATGCCCGTATTTCTGTGGAGTTCGAGTGGTTTCTTCACATTCTCTTTCTTTAAAACTTGGTGGTTGACTTCTACAAAGCTTTTAATTGAGTTGATAAATGTTTACATCTTATCAGCTTCATTTCATTTGAGGTTTTAAAGTGATCGAAAGCAAAAAGTTCCATTGCTTCAATTGTGAGTTATGCATACTCTATCAGCCAAAAACTTTTTTCTTTCTTTTATTATGAATTATTTAAAGAGAAAAAAAGAATCAAACAGAATAAGTCACTCTGTTCATCATGTTGATTAGCAATTGCTGACCGTTTTTACTCCAGGCCCAACCTTGACAGTTCAGAAAGTTTGATACCCCCTTTATATAAAAAGAAGTAATTTGTTTATATATCATGTAGCAAAAAGAACAGCATTTCATATGATTTTGCATACGTAAAATCAAATTTTTCGTGTCGGAAAGGTATAATAAATATAATGTAAAAAATCGGGAATTTACCAAAATTCAGAGATTTAAATCAAGGAGAAAAAATTCAGATCAATGAGGAATAATTTCATCGAGAAAGAAATGATTAAATTATCAAAGCTTTAAAATTGTAATTGAATATAACACATTACACCACTTAAGATTTACGATATCATCTATTAATAAAATTAGTTATTAATAGTATTGTATCATCATCACCACCACCATCATCATCATCATCATCATCATCATCATCATCATCATCATCATCATCAGTCTTTCAACGTCCGTCGTTGGACATAGACCTTCCCCAGAATTTGCCACACTTCTCTATCATGAGCGTCGCGGAGCCTGTACTTTCTGAATTTGTCTAGCTCGTCCCTCCATCTAATATTCTGCTGATTACTAATTGTTCAGTTAAGCCAGAACTTCTCCATTTTTTTGCATTGGCTACGCACTTCCTTTAGCAATACATGACATGTTTTGTTAGTCAAGCCGAACACATAGTGTCATTCCGGCAGTTTAACAATGCGAAATTCTACTTCATTTCGCGACACATTCAAGTATCGCTGCACAGTTTGGAAATCTTTGAGTTTAGCCTTGACACGACTCAGTCCTTTCGCTCTCCGCACCTAAATTCCAAATTTCCTGCGATATGTTGAAATTGATCCCTTGTGAGGTGTGCGCCCCACCTTCAGAATCACAGATATAAATACGTTGGATGTGTTCATTTGAACGTTGTGTCCAGCCTCTAATCTACTGGAGACAATTTAATCACAGCACTAGGCTCCAAAATTATGGCTCTCGGACTTTCCATATCTATATTGATTGTTTAGGTTTTCTAGATAAGGGAAAGTCTGATGACCATGTGTGAACCAAATGCCCAACGTTGGAATTGGAACTAATCCAAAGATAGAAAGCAAGGAAGGATAAAATATGATGGGTGTTGACCGTTGCTTTTGCATAAATATCAGAAACTCAATACTTATGCTCTTTTTAAAAAGTAATGTTGGCGATTTTTTTTTGTTATCATATAAACTAAATTTTGAGGGAGCGGTAAAAATTTGCCCCAAGGTGTACTTACGGATATAAGTAATTTAGATTTGTCACCGTGACCTTATAGGTCAGTAGACCCGGGCTGCCGATGTGATATTAAAGAAAACCACGGATCAGGCATACAAAAAAGAAAAAAAAAAAGAAAAAAAAAGTATTATAAGCATATCACTTTTGAATAGTTTATAAAGTCTATGGTTAGTCACTGAAAAGAAACCGTCACGAGACCAACGTCTTTTGGCGGCATGCCATGTTGGTGGTGATCAATTCAAAATTTGGTGGAAGGGGTGATCAATGAACGAGTTTCTTATCTCAGCTTTTGTTTGGGCAGTTTATTCTAAACACATTTATATCAATATATAAATCTTATTTTTTTAAAAGAATTCCTTCATTTGAGGCATGAAAACCCCCCAGATCATAAACTATTTTCAAAATATAGACACCAAAATCAAGACGGTTGGTCGAAAATCCAGATCTGGAGGGAAAACAGCATTGGCAGACGTTCGGCAGACATTGAAATATTAATAATATTAGATACTCTTTTTGATTGTTAACCAAATATTGATTACCGTATACACTTGTGAGGAAGCCGACATTGCGTATAGGTAAACCCTTGATTTAAAGTCACGAAATCATCAATTTATGGCATGTTTCGTGTACTAGTCGACCCTGGTCTTTGAGGGATAAATGCTGCGTGTAGGTCAGCACCTAGCGTATATTTTTTACCTAACCTTGTCAAACCCAACATTAAGGACGTTGTGTTACAAATAGAGACTATAATGGAACAATAGATTATGAAATAAAGCATAATATAGTGCTGGTAATAGCAATTAAATCTTTCATTCTTGAGCCAAGCGTTGCTCTTACTCCTTCACATTATGTTCGACTTTTGGTGTCGCGACTCTTTAGTGTGTCACCGATACTCTCTAGGTGTGTCGCTAAGTATAATTTTGTATATGTTTCAAAAAATACTTTTTCTGGACCAGTTAAACCGCTGAGATGACATTATATATTTGGTTTGGTTAACGAAACTCGAGTAATGTGTCGCAAAAATTGAAAAAAAAAGTGTGACACCGATGGAAAAAAGTTTGTCAAATTCATGTTAGACAAAGATTGAGATTTTTGTCCGAATAATTCGACAAATCAAACTTACAATGGTCCTATTTCGTGTCCTAATCTTCAGAGTAGTCATACATTTCAAAAATAAATAAAGCTTATGATAATTGAATTGCATAGATGATACAAATACATTTCTATTTCATTTTTACTAATCTATGGCCTGTTGCTTCGTTGGCGCTTATACGCGAACAGCAACAGTCTCGACTGATAGCTGTTATTAATACTATAGGTGTGGCAAATACGATTGGAAGGGAGATGGGATAAAAGATTGTTTGGTAGTTTAATAAGAGGGTAGGAAGAGAGAAAGAGGAATAAGAAAGTTTGGTAATTTACTGAAGAGGCGGAAAGGGAGAGGGGAATGATTTCGAAGATCCTTGCGAAAAGCCAGAAAGAATCAGAGATCGAAGAAATATTGAAGCGATTCAGACAATAGCATTATTGAAATCGGCAAGAATACAAGAGATATGAGAATTGATCAAATAACAAGAACCATAAGTTCAACGTTGCATCCACCATCCATGATAGTAGTAGCAGGAGGAGGAAGAGCAATTAGTCTTCCTTTTATTCAATTGATTCTCATAATTGTAAAATATTGCGATATGAAATATTTTGCAAGTATAATTTTCAATGAAAATCGTAAATGGACATCTTTGGCGTTTTGGGGCCATTTTTGGCTCTTCTCCTATTATATCATCATTAGCAGCTGCTAGAAAGATTATTCGAAATAGATCTCCTTTTGATGCATTTATACCTTTTAATGACATCATACCGTTTAATGACATCACACCTTTTCTTTCCTTCCTTCCTATTATCCTATTTCTGTTGTTTGACGTAAGTGGTACGACCGATAGACCAACCGAATCGTGTCTAATAGAGATGTGTGGACACGTCTAAAAACAAACAATTTATGGATGTTTACAGTTACGAATAACCACTGTTGTTCGCAGTATTAAGCCAAATACATTTAAACAATGGCAAAATGTTTATTTTATATTTCATGCTTCCATTATGGCTGGGTTTTAAGTTACATATTTTTGAAGAGAAAAAAGATTTTTTTTTCTGAACTCACTTTTGTCAAGTCGCATTTATTGAAGAAAACATTCCTAGTCAATTACAGTTGGTAAGTGAACAGAGAAGAATAGAAAGGAGAATTTGAAAGGAAAAAAAAAGAAAGACTATTTGAAAATTAAGAAAGAAAAAAAAAGATTGGAACGTACACGAGAAGAAAAACGGAAAAAGAAAATGAAAAAAATAAAGAAAGAGGCAAAAAAATGAGAATGAAAATAAAGAATCTAGAAATGAGTGAAATAGAAAACAAGCCTGGCTGCTGCAGGGTCAAACTCCATTCCTACTTCTATTCCAACTGACGATAATTATTGCAACTTTTGTTAAGTATATGTAATAAAAAAATTATAATATAATTTTTTGTAGATGTGTAGGGCTTGTCAGTCTGGCTCAGTTGGTATGAGCTTGGTCATGATTTCAAAACACGGTCGAGAAATGTCAATTTTATACATCAGTTTGGTTTAGCGTTACTGGATAGACAAACAGTGGAGAGTTTACTTAACCGAATTAAGTGAGGATTGTTCTTGTTCTTGTTTCTTTTCTTGTTATGGGGGCGGGGGACAAAATCAACTTAAGTCTGCGAATTGGACCGGAGTTAGACAAAAAAGAAAGAAAGAATGTAATGAATGAATCAGAGACTACAAAGAAAGAAGGGGAGAAAAGAAGAAAAAGAGAGAGAAAGAAGGAAATGAGTTTAATTAATTAATGTTGTAACTGATGGCACGATGTGATTAAATATTTGTAGAGTCTCTTCATTAATCTGATGCAATTAATTTGGAGGTGCAGCTGACCTATTGGCTTGCTGGTCGGGAAATGGAATCATCGAACCGTGTTCAAACTCCGGTTGCAACAGATTGTGTTCACTTTGTACTAATGTATGGGAAAGGCATAGATCCTTCTCTTTCTTTCCCTAGCCATGAGTAAATAGCAGGGCCGACTGGGCTCCAATCTCAGAAAATGATAACTCTGAATTCAAACCGAGAAAGCCCACTGCCTCACTGAACCAAGCAGAGGGTAATAACAGAAAAATGACCAAGAGCAGCGCATTGTAGAGCTCAATGAGCGCCTCCTGGTATTACAGGGTGCTGATAATTCTCTACACCCTGGTCTGTCTCTAGTCGTCCTCACTATATCTTGCCTTTTGGACCCACACAGATAGGAACGAAAGAGTGAGGGAGACGCAAGTCATGACTTCAGACCCTGTGGTGCAACTGTAGCACCTAAATCTGAATCACAATAATTTTTTTATTTCGAAAGACCAACATTATAAGGATGATGATGATGATGATGACGACAACGGCGCATCGATTTTATCAATTAGTTGATAACGATAGACTTAGTAACAAATTATAACATCAAATTGATAGTAGGTGCTGCTGTTGACCTACAATGTAGGTATTGGATTTATTTACTAAGAAATGTGGCCTACGACGGAGTACCACTATGTTCACTCAAAAGCCTAATGAATAAACTGACTTAAAAAAATTTTACCCACTTCTTCAGAGTAGTAATTATCTAGTATTCCAATATAAAATTGTCGATTTGTTTGAACAAATTCACTGAAAATATTCATTCAATGAAAATACTTCCAATCGACCTTTCTACATTTATTCCACCCTGGTAGCAGGTAGTCAATTCATTTCCTGAATAAATCTTCATTGAAAGAACCAATACATTAACTGAAGTCTTCAATTTGACCCTGACGACTTGAATTATTTCAAATCAATGGTCTAAAAAAATAATATTGTAATAGATATCAAAATATGATATTAAACCAATTTATAGATACTTGGACAACTAAAAGGGACTCAGAGTGTACACCTCTACCATCACCATTGTAAGGGGAAAGAATTGTACATGGATCCGCCCCAAATCTAATAACTTCACTAGCGTATTATTCACCCGTTCTATAAAGTTTAATTGAGAACTTTTTGAGATATCGTATCATGAGCGTATCTGAAAAGAAGAAAAATATCTCAATCAAAATATGTTCCTGGATCCGTCCCAAAATTTAAGCAATTTTCCCTCACCCCATCGGCCAACCTTCCACAATTTTTTTAATTGAAATTCATTGAGTACTTTTGGAAATATCATGTGAATATAAAGACAGGAAGACACGATAGAATGCATATACCTCTCTAACTTATATACCTAACAACAATGATGTTGAATCTGTGATCAACCTAGACTCGATAACGCAGAACAAATGTTGAATAACCTGAATTCGGAAGAAGCCGGTTATTGTGATCACTTTGGGCAGATACTTTTAAGATAACAGGAACCGATTGATAGCTATAAGCAAAGTATACAACATATGGATCAATTTACATTCATTGTTATAAATTCATTGTTTTGTTATTAAATTCATTAAATTCAACTTAACATTATAAAAAAATACGATGAACATAGATATTCAGGAATAATTTTAAATTGATTTTTTGGGACTGACGGTTTTTGGTAACAAGGACTGTTTGATAGCATCATCAGTGATAATGATAAACTGCCTCCTCTGTATATTGGATACCTTACATAAACCATTCAAAAAGAATGCAACATGCTACATCCGATGAAAGATTTGAATTGCACACGAAATTATTTAACCACATTTTTCTTATTTGCAGATTCATCCGATGATAACAAAAATGGAGATCGAATCCAACATCCGCTTCCGTTTAGCAACAACAAATATCCGAATGAACGTTAGCAACACTGAAAAGAAATCGAAAATCTTTTATTTTGAAGTCTTAGTACCAGATGGCTCGCTCGTATTTAACATTAATCTGTAAGTATTTTGGATTTTATATATATATATATATATATATATATATATATATATATATATATATATATATATATATATATATATATATATATATATATATATATATATATATAAGTGTGAGGTGTCTGTGTTTCTTTGTTTGTCTGTCACTGTATGAAGAATACCTAAACATTGGTGCAGCACAACCAAATTTTGTATGTCTAATCAATGGACCAGGTGTAAGTCTCAAAACTTTTAGTAGTCACGTCAGTAAATATTCAAGAGATTTTCTGTGTAAGGGTTATCTGTATCTTGCTAAGTTATTTCTTTGATGTTATCGGTTTTAGCATCTGAGTATTTTCTCACAGGTTTTCAGAAGAGTGGGAGTCGTATGGAAAGCTGTAGCAAAGAGGACTAATTTCATTGGTGGTGTCATCTGAATGTTCCTGATAAGATTGTTAAAATGCAAAATACGACAAACCCCCCTCGGTGAATTTTGAGCATTGTAAAATTTCAAGTAATTGCTGAGAGCATTATTTTTTGTCAAACGCCAAAACCAAAGTTGACTTTATTTTCCCACTGCTACGAGAAAAAGAACAGCAAGAACAATCCTCGCCAAAATTAAGGATATAAACTAATACATAAAATTCACATTTCCAACTATAATTTGAACTCGCGACCAAACCTATGGCCTGAGGGCTGTCTTACTGACAGAGCTAAATTGACAAGTTTCAGATATTTGCGAAAATTAATCGTGCAGATATGTAAAGGCTTATTTCATTCTAATAAATACATTTACTGGATACAATTTTATTCATACAAAATTAAGAAAAAAAAATTTCTATCTATTATATATACAATACAAAAGTAGAAGTATTCATCTTCACTCGGAATAGAAGTTGTAGGGATGTTTGACCCTACAGCAGCCAGCTTTGTTTACAATTTTTATTCTTACTTGATCGAAAGTGTTCATTCATTCATTTATTGTTGCTCACAGCCTGGCCAGTCAGATAGTTGGTGAAAGGGAATGGAGCGTTTGGCTTGTGTTGTTGTGCGTATTGTAGAGAACAGTCTCCTCCTTGAAAAAGATAAATGGGATCGCCTCCAGAGGATCTCTACATGATCTTCCAGGTGCACCTGACATCTTCATGTAAGTCTTCTGACCCATGTAAGTACTGATCAGGCTCGACGTTGCTCAACTTCGGTGATCGTACAACATCCGTTGTGTCCAACGCGATTTTGCCGTGCAAGGAAACAGTTTTAACTGACCTCATATTCTAATTTCACAATTTAAAGCTCAACGTTTTCTTAGTTGTGGGTTGAAATTAGGACCAGGCTTGTTCATAAACTACAAATAACAAAAAATGATTTGAGAATTTCTTACAGAGGTTTTGTCCAGACGGGATATGATCCTTGCTGGGGACGTCCTCATGGGCTTTCCCTCGAGTGTTTTGTCTAGACTGTTACTCGGAATATTAACATTTTGTCATTGTATCAAAAGATCTAAGATTTAAAAGGATTAAATTAACCACGCAACGTAGATATTTATAACAGTGTAACATTACAGATTTTACAAACACAAATGTGTGCCTTTTAGAATAGAAAAGTCGCAGTAAGTGAGTAAATGAGCAATGTCCTTATGTTGGTTACAGCTTCATTTGTCTCTGCTTGGGCTCCACATATCACTTGCTCAGTCCCGATTGTGATATGAGAAATAGACTGCGAGGCAACAAGCTCTCAAAGGGGCGTCACTCACCTCACTCTGTGCTGTTTTACCCATAGCCTGGGGGATAGGTGGATTAATGCTTTTCCTAAGGGCATTCGTGCAATGTGAACACAGTCTGTCTCAGCCAGAGTTTAAATTCGGCTCGCCAAGTCTATTTTCTATGCCTCCTATAGAAAGATTGTGTTGTACCTAATTCATATAGATGAGGATACAAGCAGCTCTGACAATTAATATTTTATATCCAACAACAGAATTATTGGTTTTGGGGTTTCTTGATTTCAAAGTATTTTGCTGTCGATAAAATAACCAAGAATAACATTGGAGATTTTACGTGATTAAAGTCTTGAGATGGAAATGTTGTCAACACAGAAGAAAAATAAAATAGAAATCCACACATATAATAGTTGGCAATGTGTAGATGTCTTTTGTCACGCAACTGATGCAACTGACGTAGTAAAACATGATTATATTCGTGTAACTGATGTCGTAAAATGTAATTTCGCTCATGTTCTAATAACGTAATAAAAATGCTGAATTCAAATATTAGTAAGGAAGCAGAAAATGTAATAAAAACAAAAAAAATTAGAAAAAATTCGTTTGTTGTTAACAGAATATTATTTCTCAAGCTCACTGCATATCTCTATTATCTACGTATTTTGATACAATGTGTATCCGTACATTTAATATATGCCATCATTTTTTATGGTGCGAGTAAACTAATTAATAATAGTTTTACAATTGAATTAAAATTGAAGAATTCAATATTCAAATTTCGTTGTCCTTGGTGTAAGTCGAAAGCATTCGACGCTAATGCTTTTTTCCTAGCTCAACATTGAACTGGAAATTCTGAACTAAATTTATTTGCCATAAAAACATTTAACATTCCCTTAGAGCAAGTTTCCAGTCTAATTATTTTTCTCACTCACTCGACCTTACTATTATTTTCATCTTTTGAAAAGTAATTGCATGAAATCCTCTTGTCTGTATTTCAGAATCGTCAATGGTACCGTATTTGAGGGTCACAGTCAAAAGAAATCCAAGGAGTACAGAGCTTGGCTGAGCGAATCGAAGAAAACCAGTAGAAAGTCGATTCGAAATCAAAAGTAAGTTGAGCACCGAGAAAATGCTCGAATTTCATTAGAACTTCATAAAAGCCAGATGATATCACATTTTTCTCTTCATTCCGATATTTAGGAGATGCAGGGTAGCTGAGTTGGTACAGGCACAGACAAAGCAACCCAAGTTCGAATTCCAGCTGGGACAGTGTTCACTTCGTACTAATGCCCTTGGGAAAGGACATGAATCTATATCTCCTCTATCTATGGGTAAAATGGCATTGGGTGAAGTGTTCGACGCCACTTTGAATGCTTGTCGTCAATTTCACAAATCGTAAAAGGGTCGAATTAGTAGTGATGTGGTATGGTACGTCCCAGCAGGGGAGGGGGGCTCAAGCCGAAGACATGTCACTACTTACTTCTGCTCCGATGTTTTAGAATGCATTCAATGGTTTGTTAATTGTGAAAATGAAATGTATTTTTTTTAAATTCTTCACTTGTACTCGAGGTGTCGTCGGTGGGTGGAGACGGTGGCTGCGTCATTTTGTCCATCTGTCCGTCTCCTAGACTGGTTCCCGACTAAGGCTGAATCCAACTGTCTGCTCTTCTATTTACTCATAGCTGGGGAAGAAGTGAGGATATCTTGGAATGATGCCTTTCCCAAGTAAAGTGAATCCGAACTGCAGTTTGAACTCATTGTGCCGATTTCATTTCCTGCACTGCTGAATGTTTGCTCTAATATTGACAATATTTTCATCCTAAGGCTTGAATCAGTTTAAATTTTGACCTTCTTTCTCTAATGTTATTCTTGGTTATTCTATAGACGACAAAACGCTTTGAAATTTAGAAACACCAAAACCAACAATTCTGTTATCGAATATGAGATATTGATTCACAGAGCTGCAAATATCCCCAACCGTATAAATTTGGTACAACACAACAACGAACGTTGATGGGCACTGTTTAATTGAATATTCAATTTTCTTTTATTTAGTATTTCGTTTTATTTTAAAGTAACGGTTTCATTAACTATACTTTTAGGGTCGATGTATGTGAACTATACATACATACCTCGTCAAAGATAAGAAACGTCAAAGAGTAACTGTTTTCAGATGCTAAAAGAATGATAGAAACATCTCAGGTTGAATTATTGTCAAGATAAAGCGTGGTCGCTTGGGACTCCCACAGATAGATAGCCAGTCAGAGCCACTTAATTAAAAAGACATCCGAAGAAAAAAAGTGAAAAGGAGTTGATAAAAAGGACGGCGTAAAAGGATTCTAACGATGGATCTATTTAATCACTGTCCCACCGCAGCAATATATGACACAAGGTCGGGCTTAATGTGGGGAAGATCGGAAAACTCTTTCAAAAAATGGCTCCAGCCGACGCGACTTTGATTGCCAAGCGCTCCGTAGAAGCTAGACAACCTCCGCCACGAAAACGTCCACCAGGGGACCTGCTCCTTTAAGTGTAATGGAGCAGTGTTGCTCCGGGGAAACTGACCCCCTGCAGCTGGGCCGAGTAATAATAGGAGAGCCTAAGGAACAAACCCGGAGACCAGAATTATCTGAAAACCAGAGTTCGATGGAAGTAAGAAAGACAGTGAGGTTGGTGGCGTGAGAAATGAAGAAAGCAGAAGGAAGGCAGAAGTGAAAAAGGTGGATGATCATTTAAACCAAGTATCAGGTAAAAGGAGAGAGTATGAGTAGTTTTAGTAAAAGATATCGGTAGAAAAAGGAATCTTGCCAAAAAGTAAGAAGAGCTACGAGTTGGTTACTAGTAGACCAGCAGGAGCAGAGGAAAAATAGAGTGATCGAGTGACGAAGGACTGTCTATGAGCCGCAGTCCATAAGAGCTGATCAATATCTCTCTCCCTCTCTCTCCCCACTGTGTGAGTGGGGATTTTGTTTGATCTCCAAACGAACTCTATCGATGTATTTTCGGTTGGTCGAAGTAGAAAAATAAAGGTTCGATTTCGAATCCCGACATGAGTCTTTCGTTTTTTCATTTGGTGCACAGACATGCAAATCAAAGCATTAAGAAGCATCGTCGAAAGTCGAGATCACACACCAGGATTGTCTTACATGGTCGAAATGTCCCCGCGCCTTTACGCTTTCCGTTAGGCCACTCACCCCCCCCCCTTAAAAAAAAAAACAAAAAGCAATGTGTTAAAATGTTACCATCCTTTGATGAACTTCTTTTCCTCAAGTTCACACTCATCTCTTACTTCAGACGCGGCGAAAATAGTAGGTTCATTATACCGCCCTAGCAAATATCTAACCAAACCTGCCATCTTGTATCTCTCCAAGATACAATCTAAAATGGAATCCTGCTTGCACATCTGGGTAGGCGTTATCTAGCCTCCATAGGGTGCAGAATCGAGTGCGTGGATTAGTTGATGATGAGCTACTCTCATCTCCCCGACCAATCTTCTATCGACGTTATGTAGTGAGCCTGGCACTTTAATCGCTAAGTTCATGGGAAGTGTTCAGAGGAACTTCATGACCTGGTTCCACCAATAAAAGATTTCCCTATCAGAACACGATTCTCTAGGGAATCCCATTCTTACTTTCAGACCATTCTACGTACCCGTTGCAATTTCCACTCAAACAGCTTCTATGCCCGAACGGCTGTTTTGTTTTCGTGCTGGATATAGTATCCATCTTTTCAGATTCAGGGGTCAAAAAAATATCTTGTGAACCTGAGATTACATTGACTTAGAGTGGTCCCATGGCTTTGTATAGGGTGACTCTAAGTACCCCAACCCTCAATAAAAAAACCAAAAAAAAAAACAACAAAAAAACCCAAAGACAAAATAAGGCAAAATTGTTTGAGGTGTGCCGTACTACAAAAAAAAAAAATGAAATTCGGGCTGTATCATAAGACACTTATGAAAATGCAGGAGAAACTGCACTGTTTATTTTGTATTTGTTCCCTGGCTGAGAAAAATTGTAGTGCCTTATTTTCCGAATGATGAGACGCTACAAGTGGTTAGACACACCCTGTAATTAGCTAGGTATTTTTCAGAACATTTCTGAGTATAAAATAGCTTATCGTATCCAAATCACCAACTTTACAGTGACCATATTTTCTGTCCAAGCTAATAATGAAATTTTGGGCCTATTATCAAATATTTTCCCGATAAAATGTGCATCTTACAGGCCGGATTTATGGTAATTACAATTTTCCGTTGATGCAGTCAATTGAATCATGAAATAACAGCTACGTAGAAGACCCTATCCTAAATTAAGAATGGAAGAAGCGCCTTATAATGTTTTTGTTTCAATTACGAACAGAAATAAATCATTCAGAAGTATGCTATATTTGGTATTTGGTGCCCAACAAAAAGGAGATGAAAGAAAGACTTCTGGGAGCAATTATTTTTAGGTTTGATCAAAGAATAGACCGAAGTGAAAGACATCATAGAAATAATCAAGAGACAAAATGCAGAAGCAATAAGAAAAGATAACAGATGGTGCAAAAAGTTTGGTGCCCTACGGATAGCAAAAATCGTAGGAAAAGACTAGGCATAAGATGGAACGATGAGCTAGAAAGGTTTGCTTGTATTGCAAAGGGAAATTTTACATGCTGATAGCATTACATACACCGTACTAACGTATTTATGAACCATCAATTGACTCGTGGGTCGTAAGGTACTTAGTGACTTTTGAGAGATTTGCTAGAGTGCAGGTTGCGTTATGCACATCACACATACATACACACACATACACACACACACACACACACACACATATATATATTCATAACGAGCTTATTGTTTGCACAAAATTCAGTCTGTTTTTCACATTTTTTATGGTATTGTTTCCTTTCAGATTCTTCGACACCAAAGTATTTATGATGAACGCCACCTTAGCAGGTCAAAGCGATGCATTCTTCAGTCTGACCTATAAGACGCTGCTATTGCGGAAAGATAGCCACTACACCCATCGTATCCCAATCTTTCTTCGACAACACTTGGTCGTAAAACAGCTCCACGTATTGGTCTCTCTATGGGAACCGCAACACATTCATCATTTCACTGCCTCGCTCATCAAGGAGAAAAGTATGCCCGACATTGCAAATGATACGAGTGAGTGATCATTCATCTGTCTGAATCAGTTGCAGTTTGCATGAATTACTAATAAAGCACATATACATTCACATATAGGTAGATAAAAGTTTTTGTACATGTATTAGCATAGTATCTGTAAAAAGGATAGGATTATTTACGTATGATTGGCACTCCACCTTAGAATCGAAGCGCCCCGCTCTGCGTAGGGATTTAATATAGTATAGGTGTGTGCATGCATACTCACACACTCACACGTAAATATGAATATATAGGGAGTTGAAGGAGAAGCAAATGCATATTATGAGCAATATTCTTATATGAATATGTACTCTTTTAAATCTGTATGAACTATTTTCTCTTTCTTCAGGTATACTTCATCAACCTCGAACGCTGTGGAAGAGTCGCAATAACATTTTGGTCGACTATACAGAGAAGTTAGGAAAATTACGAAATGTATTTTCTCGGGTCTTCCAAGTCCGGTACAATCTCAGCCGACCTGCAGACGACCAGGGCGATATTCTTGTAAGTACGCAGAATCCGATTTTATTTTTGCTTTCTCAAAGGTGCTGATATGTGAGCATTTTTCAAAAATCTATTTAAACTCTTCTCCCTCATTCACTCTTTTCTGTCTTTTTTTTTTCTCTCGTTTAGCTGATATCAAATTATGATATGACTGGTCTAATCGGTGACGCGATAGAAACAGTTACGTGACCAACGTCTTTTGGCAGCATGCTGTGTTGAGAGTGATCAATTGAATGATTGGAAAAACGGGTAACCAATTAATAAGTAACTTCCCTCGCCATTCTTTGGATCACTAAAATATCCGAATTTTTCAAAGAACAAGCATGAACACTGTCGGACAAGAACTAAGCGACCGATTTAGCGTAAAATTGCACTATAAATTGAAACTCCTATTGATAAGTTATTTTGGGGCAGGTTTCTTCAAAAAAACAAAATCACCGTTCGTTTCTTGCCATAAAGAGTAAATGTTTGAATTTTCAGGTCTGTAGTTCCTTTTGGGTAGCTTATGTGAGTGACAGACTGATAGATAGATAGCCAGCCTGTAAGTCAACCAGACTCAAAAACTATGCTGACTGTTTTGGTTAATGTCAACAATTTTTTTTATTGAGGGTGTCTATCATCATCATCATCATCATCATCATCATTCTTTTAACGTCCGTCGTTGGACATAGTCCTTCCCCAGGATTTGCCACACTTCTCTATCATGGGCGTCGCGGAGCCAGTACTTCCTAAACTTGTCAAGCTCGTCCCTCCATCTAATATTCTGCCGGCCTCGGTTGCGCATGTGATCTCGGGGGATCCATGTCGTGAGTCGTGATGTCCATCGGTTGTCTTTCATTCTTGCAACATGGCCAGCCCACCGCCATTTGAGATTTTTGATGGATTCTAAGATGTCCCTGACTCTTGTCTTTTCTCGGATATACTGTGCTGTCTTGTGGTCTCTCCATGTGAGGCCCAGCATAATTCTTTCATGTGCACGTAGCATGGTTCTCAATTTGCGGGTCTGTCTCTTGGTTAGGTGTTTCTAATATAATAAACAGAAAATATTGTGCCAAATTTCAACTAGTCGTGTACAACAAAGTAATTGAACGAGATCCATTCGTATATCTCTGAAAACTATTGACAGAGAATAGCAAGAGCGGGTAAGTCTTACGCCGTATATCAATAGAACAGGGAATTTTCTAGAAGATCAGGTCAAAATAACAAATTAGAACATCTATCTTGAAACAAGAAAAAGAATTCAAAACTTATATGTATGGAGTGCTTCCTACTCAGGAGCAGAGACGTTAACAACAACATTTGAAAAACGTACAGGAGCATTTGAGATGTGGTCATACAGAAACGTTGAAACTATTATCAATAGTTTCAAGAAGGGTAATTAACATTCAAACGATTAAACTCATTGATATTTATATCATAAACACTACGTTTCGGTCGTGTAATCCTACAACCTTCTTCCGGTGCAATATCCAAATCGGATGGTGGTAAACAGAAATGTCCAGAGATGGTAGTAAATAGAATATTCCAATGGTTGCTATAATATAACGTAAGATTCGAGTAAAGTCGATTTCTTCCTCATTCCTTGTTAGACCTGGATTTCATACTTTGTCCCTGTTGTGCAGTGGACGCCACATCTGCACTTATCTGACTCATACATTCAGTCGATATTTTGACATGGGCTTCTTCCTTGTTTTTCTCTCAATTTCCAATAGTGTTCCCTGTCTAGTACACGTACTTCATCCAAGCGAGGGAAGTGTTTGCCTTCAGACATGGTCAGCCATTGCAGATCTTTCCATCCCTCCTCTGATTAATATCTTTTTATATTTGTCCAAGTCGAACGTTGAGAAGCCTGCTAGTTCCTCCAGTATAACCTTTCCGCATTTCTTTGATTGTTGTGACTAGTTTTGGCTCTAGAAAACAACAAAGTGCTACAAAGAATGAATATAAAAAGAAAACTGATCAACATCTTCATGGAAAGAAATCTACAATATTTTGGACATCTGATAAGACTAAATAACATTTACGAAACCCTACTAGAGAGGTCGCATAAGATACAACTGGTATATAACATCAGAGATTGGACCGTATTGTAGTTTGTACGAATGTGTAGTGAGAACAGCAACAAAAAGTGGTGGACTACTGTGTCATTTAACTTTAGAAGAGGTGGAACATGAAAAAGGAGAAGTTAATGTATAGAGTGGGGTATGCACATTGAACACATGTCATGTTTTCATCCTCTTTGGCCTTGACATTAAATGGAGGACAGATGGTGGTTTCTTCTATGAAGATTGCAGAATATTTTTTCAAGATCAAGTTACCTCCCCGCCTTTTAATTCAATTAACTGTCGTTGGGGATTGCGAACTCCTTTGACTGATAAAGAATGTATTTAAACTGAAATGAATGAATGGTGCTTACGAATGTCGGTGGATAATAATAATAATAATAATAATGATAATAATAATAATGATAATAATAATAAAAATAATAATAATAAGAAGAAGAAGAAGAAGAAGAAGGAGAACAAGAAGAAGAAGAAGAGGTTATCTATAGTACTTCAAGTTTTCTGGACAATTTAACTCCTTCAGTCGAAAAATAAATATGGTCAAAATGAAATCTATTCATGATATTACAGGCGTTTTCCACTGGAAAACATATGAAATAGAGTAAGATAAAACATCTACAAAGTGATTAATAAACCTATCAAAATAAGCCTTGATAAGGAAAAAAACCTTTAAAAATTCAGAAGTCAGTTGACAAAACAGTGTGGCCATGAGTGCTAGGACACAAAAATAAACAAATAAACAACAAAAAAACGCATATAAAAAAGATTGAACCCTGCACCATCTTTGATGGCTACGGTTGTTCAATAATAATAATAATAATAATAATAATAATAATAATAATAATAATAATAATAATAATAATAATGATAATAATAATTTTTGTCCTCGGCTATCATTCGCTATGGATGTCCGTCGTTGTCGTTGTCGTCGCCGTCGTTGTCATTGTCTCCCTTTCCTCAATTGGATATCTTCGTTATTCTTCAATATATTTCAATGAATTTTTGTATGTAGAATTATGGGGAGATTTTACCCGGGGGATGGAGAGTTATGGCCGATCCGATTGATTATATATATATATATATATATATATATATATATATATATATATTATATATATATATATATTCTCAACGACATTAGTATGAAGTGAACGTGAGCAGCCTCGGCCTAAATCCGAAGTTCGTGGGCAGAGGCAGATAACAAAGACAGATTTCACATCCTACTATGATTCACCGAATATCCGTCAATATGTGACAACATAACTCGTGAACCACTCAATATATCCCCACAAAATTTTCTGGGTGTTGTAATCGGACCTCACAAATGCTTTTCAGCAAATCGATTTTTGAAAATTCAAAAAAAAGAAAAAAAAATGTGTGGGGCAAATCAGTCTGAAAAGAGATGACGAAAAGGAGGAAGCAAAGATAACGTTAAGAATCAAAAGAAAAACAAAAAGCCTCACAGAAATTACAGAAATACTTTGTTTATTCCAGTTGCCTCCCTGCAGTGTACTGGGTGGCAACCACTCTGCTACAGTTCCAGTAGCAAGTAGGTTTTTTTCAGTAGGCATGGGAAAACGTTTTGATCTAGCGGGTCACATAAGACATTTTTCATCTTTATTCGGGCCACACATCCCCATAAAAATCTCGATCGTATTACAGAAAGCATACTTAATTTCTATTTTAGACAAACATGATTTATCAATTATCATATTTTTGATTTGTGAAGCCAGAACAATTGAAAATCAACCATATAAATAAACCACATAAAATCAACATTCCAATAAGTATTATATCATATGAATGAATGCCATCATTGGTTGCAGGCGAAATCCTACCCGCAGACTTTTGCTTGCCCATATGTGTTTTAGAGTTACTAGCCCCACGCCGAATCCTCCTCCTTTACCCGGGCTTGGGACCGGCTATGGAAACTTTCTAGCTGTAGTCTTTTTCCTGTCAGAATATACCTCTCTTAGATGGACTACCTTTCTCGAGCTGCTTTGTCATTTACCCGTGACTCTCTCTCTCTCTCTCTCTCTCTCTCTCTCTCTCCCTCTCTCTCTCTCTCTCTCTACTATACTATGCTTTTTTCCACGGGCTTTAGTACGAAGTGAATGTAAACAGCCTTGATCGAAATTCGAACCCGGTCAGCCGGCAGACGATCGCTGCCACCCGAAACGAGTATGGCTACTCCCAGGAGAGCACATGCACATACCATGGAGTAGTGTGTGCGTGAGAGAGGACCGGGTGCCCAGTCCAGGCCTAGCTTGGCGAGATGTTCTGTTAATCAGCGGAAGTGCATTGGCTGAGATAGCTGTAGAACATTCTTGTTGCTGCACACGGCACCTGTTATTCCCAAACGGTTACCCATCAGCGTAATGATCTGGCTCCAACTTCGATGACCTTATGCAAAGGCAGCCATGACACCATCCCGCAATTTACTCCAAGAATTATAAGCTAAATAGAATATAAAGAGAAATAGGAAAGCGAGAATGAAATCTGAACCGCATACAGAATAAACATCATATGCAGATTTGTAAAAATGTTTGTTTTGGAAATGCTTCAAATAACTGGGCGTATATTTAAATCTACACCTATATTCATTGCTATATGTACTTGAGCACAGTACTTGGACAGATATTGGTTTTCAAAAGTTTTCAAGAATCTTTGAAAATATCAAATAACGACCCCAGGGACATGAATATCCGGTAGGGGTTGCCAAATTAGCTATTTTTCGATTAGATCTGGTTGATTTTTGTCCAATTTAGCTGATGCAAATCTACGATAGCCGATTAAATTTGGTAAGATTAATCATATAAAATGAAATTTTTTTATTAATAATTTACTCTAGGATTTTAGTATATATATATATATATATATATATATATATATTCGAACTTGTAAATATACAAGAGAAAGAAATAGAAAACATATTTTATCCGTTGTAAATGTATAATCACAGTGTTCAATATTCAACATAATAAATAGAGCTATAATATATAAAAATAAAAATTACAAATATATATCCAGTGACTGTTAACATTTCGTGCAAATGAACTTCTTGGACTTCTTTGGCCAAAATATCAGGATTCGGCCATTGCTTAGCCATTGCCTTGGTGACACTGAGATTAGAACGTCAAGTTATAACTTAGTTAATGTTTATTGTGATTTCACATATGGATCAGATATTTTATTGATATCGCATGTGTATATAAATGTATTGTGCGTTCTTATATATCTTATATATCCACATCGAGGGTTTTGTGCGGTTAGATACAGACAATTGTTTGTAAGTCCAAGCCTGATAGAGCCTCGTTCTGCTTACGGCACCTTGTAATCCCTAATGCTCGACGTTTTACGGGGGAGAGGTTCTTCGAGTGGACAACAAATAGCGCTGCTTATTGTGCGGAGAGGCATTGAGTATTATTTTTAAAATCATTGGTATGACTCGGCGGTGGATTGAACCATAGCCTACCGAACCGAAGGTGAGCACTCTACTGCTCGGTTATGGTGACCATCTATTCTACAACTAATTGATTGAAGAATGATAAGAAATGTGTCGACTGCACGGAAGAAGAACCATCGGGATAATCCTTGAAGCTACTGAGAGAGTTTCCTGCTGGCTCTAGTCGAAGAGAGGTGGCCATTGGCATAATGCGTTACCTTACGAGTCGGGGCTGGGTTGCTCGGTGAGGGTGTCTCATATAAAGACTCGAAACCCCCAGGTTCATTACTGACGATGTGTCCCAGTCGCGCCATACGGCATGTCAAAGAACATAGACGTCAAATGGCTACGTATTTCTCCTTTGTTTAGAACGAGGATCTCTCTACTAAGCAATCCTGTAGGAAGAAATCTCAACAGCTTTAATCAAGTCAGGCACAAGGTCATTATGTTTTGGTCGTTTCTCAAGAAAATGAATTCGCTTGATTTTAGGAATTGTTGGTGATTTGGCGATCGAGTTAAGTCGTAGGTGTGAGTGGCGAAACGATCAACGACACGAGAAATGGAATCAGTGAGCTGAGTTCACATTTCAACCGTGGCTGTTTACGTTCATTTTGCTCTAATATCCTTCGGAAAGGTATGAATCCATCTCTTCTCTCCCAGCTATGCGTTAAGTAGCAGAGCTGACTGGACTCTGTCGACTCTTGGCAACCAGTCTAGGAAATGGAAAACTCTGATTCCAAACCAGGAAGTGGAGCCTTCTTAAGGGAGTTGGGTGCAAACTCTAACGTTCTACCGGCAGCTCCTTCAGTCAAGCTCATATCAAACGTATCGCTAGACCAGGTGTGGGGATTCTGTCAACTGGGCACCCAAGGATCACCATATGCTTCGCCTAGGCTTGCATCCTGGAGAGGTTATCAGAATCTATCGAGACAGAAGGAGACCCTCCCCTAAGTGGGATAGGGGGGGGGCATAATGATTAATTTACTTTTTTAGTTTATAGACTTGATCAATATAAAGCATTAGACTGAATCTTACGAAATGTTCATGCAAAATTATTGAAATCCTTCCGTTTACACCCAGTAATTACTACACTTACTAGTTTTTTCTTGATACTCAATTAATCCACTAATTATTTTTCATTTGGTACTTAATTACTTCTCTTATTACCGTATTCTACAGTCTATAAGACGCATAGTTTAAGAGGATATTACCACTAAATGCAACTTATTGAAGACCCATAACTATCCATCACAAAGTTCGGTATACTGTCTTCTAGTTATAATACTAGCGCATTAGACACTGGGTAATATCAACATAGATTTAAAAAAAAATGTGCATCTCATCTGCAGGCAAAAAGGTTATTTCTCGCACTCAACATAAGATGATTGAATTATATTACCAAGACAAACAACCAGTGGTGTAGTGCTAAAGAGAGATTTAGCGACGCAGGGCTCTCTGCTCTCGGGGAATGGTGCTTGAAGCTTCCCTCCCGAGAAATTTTTTCTATTTAACTAATTTCAGAGATGCTTTCAGGTTATATATATTTTCGTCAGTGAATTGTTCAAATAGTGTATTTTAGTAGTAATTAAGGGGAAACTGTTTCCCCGGTCAAAAGAAAGTAAAGGAACACCGTTTCCATGTGTCACCACTGCATTCCACTATTATAAATAACTTGCACATCTAAAATCCATTACTGTTTCGTATACTGATGTTTTCCCTTTCTTTAATTTCTTTCATTTCCCCATAGTGGCACAAAGGTCGAGGTCTGTATTTCTTCAGCCACGCCATAAACCCGTCTCTTCCCAAAGATTTGGTGTTTACCATTGATATGAGCAGTTCTACGATGTATGACTGGCAACTGGAGATCCAGAAAGCCATCCCCATCATATTGGAGAAGTTACAGCCGACCGACAGATTCAACATTCTCATGTATAACCAAACAGTTCACAAATGGAAGAAGGAACTCCAGAACGCAAATAATGAAAATAAGAACAGTGCTGTTCAGTTCATCAAATCGTTCCCGGCGAGCGGAAGTAAGTAGCGCTTCGCATGAATTACACTCTTCTTTTATTGTTCCTACTTGGTTTCCACATGACTACTTACTTAGTAGATTCATCAAAAGATTTTCCATACTAGTAATACTTATATTTCAAAAGGCGCCGAACTTCAGCTTAACACAGTGTCACAACAGCGAGGTACAAATTCACTAACTTGGCGAGTTGGTCATCAGATGACATTATTACTTGCACGATATGTGGAAGTACAAGCGACAAGCACCTGACGCGGCGTCACTTGCTTCACTCTGCGCTATTTAACCCATAGCTCGAGGGAGAGATGGATTCATGAATCTCCCAAGGGCATTAGTGCCAAGTGAACGCAAACGTTCTCAACCTGAGTTCGTGCTCGGCACGCCGAGTCCATTCTTCTGCAACGCCATCTTGTGCTACCACGTGAATTCCATCCATTTATTTACTTACTAACTTACTAGCAAATACACGTTGTAGGTATTTGCGGCTCTCTACAGCTTTTTCTATACCTTTTTGCTTTAACTAAAAAGCGAAAATAGCTTTCATAGCTTGTTTTCCAGCAGCACATACCTACCCCTCTCTCTCTCTCTCCTACACACCATTCCACTCTTCCTCCTACAATCGTCAACTCCGATAACTCTCTGACATACCATCATCACCATTTAGGAGGTCTGGATACGCTCAAGAAATCCCCATAGAAAATAATGGTGATTCTTTTTTTCGCTTTAAGCCATTTCGGCTTACGAAAAGTTCAGGGAGTTGGTCTGCTACACGAAAATGCATACAATCAAGCAATATTATTATAGCTTGGCTTCGCAACCGAAAATTTTTGAAGGTTTTCCGCGGATGCTGCAAAATATCAGGTGGCCTGTGAGGCTGATGCGAGAGGGGCAGACATTTCTGCAATGGCTGCAGGAGAAAGTCCAGCTATTTTAGGGAGTTTAACTGTGCAGTACTACATTCTTTTATCTGCTTTTGCTGCGCGCATGAATTCTCCCCAGGAGGTTGCTTAGTAGACCTTGTGTTGCCACACGGTCCTGTCAGCTGCCTCTTTTGTTCATTGTCTGGGGTTGATGAAGGTCATGCTCAAGATGTGCCTGTATCTCTTTTACGGCGCTCTTTTGCAACATGGCTTTGATGCTTGCGATCCTGGCTGTCCCAAGTATCTCGTTGTTCGCTCGAATGCACATAATGGCACAGAGGCAGTGCTGGTGGGAGCGCTCAAGAAGTGGTATGTGACGCTGATATACGACCCAGGATTCGGCACCGTATAGGAGGGTGGGTAATAATACTATGGCTCTGTAGACTTTCATTTTCGTGTCTTTCTTGGGATTTTTACTACCTCAGACACGCTAACACAGTCTACTAAAGGCTTGGTTTACCTTAGTCAGTCTGTTTTCTATCTCTTTGTCTAGCCTGGCGTTGGAGGTTATGATGCAACCTTGGTAAGAGAAGTGCTGAACTAAGTGTAGTCGAGCCGATGGAGATGGAAGGTTGGTGTAGAATTATTTTATTAATGCTAACTTCCATGCCAAAGAGTTCTGTGCCTTCTACCTTATTTACTGGAGGGTGGCTTCTGTACGAACAACCAGAGCCGCATTATCGGTGAACAAGAGCTCACTGATCAGCTGTAACGTGTTTTTGGCATGCGCACGGATTCGCTTCAGGTTGAACAGGTCGCCGTCAATGTGCGGATGTGCACGTTGTTCCTGTCGTCCATTACTTCTGTGGCCTGATTCACCATCGCGCTGAAAAATATTGAAAACAAGATGAAGTCTAGTACACTGCCTTGTTTGATACTGTTTCTGATTTGCAGTCGCCATCGCATCTGACTCACCTTTATGTAGTTAAATAGTCATGGTGAGAAACTTGTGGATGGGCAGCCTTTTTCTCTAAAATTTTTTTTTGGGAGACCCGACCTACTTACCGTATCAAATGGCTTTGTCAATCGATAAAGGTAACGTACAGCTCCTTGTTCTGCTCACAGCATTTTACCTGGATCTTAGGTATTGGGGTGGAAAAAATCGGTCGTCTTGATTTTCTTTGAGAACACATTGATTCTCTGCGAGCTGTTCCTCAGCAAATGAGTCCATTTTAGTACGTACCCTAATGTTCATATATCAGTATTTTTTATGCATGATTTGTTTCTTGTTGTTGTTGTTGTTGTTGTTGATGATGATGATGATGATGATGATGATGAAACGTGCAATATTACTTTATTGTATCATTAAGTATTATACGATATATAAGCGATAAAATATCAAATTGATGATAAGATCAAAATAAGAATAACTTTCTTTTACGCGTATCATATCTGGAACCACATATTATCATAGTGCCAATTATTTTCTACTTCCAGTCGGCTTCATCGTCCGGGCATTAGAGAAGAGTTTGGAATGTCTTAATGATAGGATACCTGGGCGATTCCAAGCTGTGTATTTTCTCACAGATGGCTACGATCCGACGCAGCCCCAAAACCCAAGTCAGATTATCCAACAAATCCAGCACTTCAACAAGAGTCGAAATATCCCGATATTCACTTTAGCTCTTGGGCCGACTGCAGACATCCGACTATTACGCGCTATTGCGGCAACCACTGGGGGCAAATATAAAAAAATCTATTTGAGCCAGATGCCACAAGCGGCCGATATGATGGTCAGTTTCTTTCAAGATATCAATGCGAGTTTACTGAACAACCTGGCGCTAAAAAACTGTGATGAAGAGGCTCATCGCTTCGACAGGTCGCGTGACTATTACCGAGGCTCTGAATTAATTTTCTATATCACTTCTGACTGTTTCCTCAACAACAACAATCCACAGATCGTTGTCACCGGAAATGGACATGACGGGATAAAGAATTACTCTACGTCCATCCCTAAGAGCGACTTCGGCTTACCTAATGAAAAACAGAGAGAGGATTTTCTCAAAGGTTATTTAGACTTTTTAACCATCAAGACAGCGATTCACCTTGATGATAGAAAAACACTACGAGCCTATCAGGTGAGTTGCTATTCTGTCTTTTCGACATTAGATCTAAAAGGACGAACACAGTGCAAGAGAGGCGGGCTCTTGTAATTACAAATTGTACATTTTCACACCCTCGCTCACGATTTAAAAAAACAACGCTCAAATAAATAGAAATAAGTGAATTGGTCACTCAATAGAAACCTCTGCATGAACAACGTCTTCTAGCAAAATGTCATGTTTGGGGTGATCAATTGAAAAATTCAATTGAAAAATTTAAAAAAGAAATGATCAATGAATAAGTTATTTCTCTCGCGTTTTAAAAAATTAAAAAAAAAAAACAAAATCAAATATGAATGAATGCATCCGGGCACACACGAGTAATAAATGTAGCTTAAACGTACATTATGAATTGAACATCCATTAAAAAAACTTATGACAGCAGTTTTGGAAGATTAAGTAAACAGAAACACGGTCAACTGTAATAGCTATATTTAGTGTGGTGGGGACGAACGAGAGCGACCCAGCGTCTACTACAAATTTTTTGATGAAAAAAGACTAAAAATAAGAAATATCTATCATAATTAGCATCATTCGCGAAAAAGATGGTTCAAATTCACTAATCATCTTAATCTGTTTTCGAAGGAAAAGGAGAAAGAGAAAAAGAAATGAAAATATATTCTCTCTTTAACAACAGCCCATTATCGATGGATCTTATAACCATTGGCACTAATGACGGTCAAGTTTCGACTTATCATAATTCATCGAAATTCTGTTCGTCCGACCGTGTGTGATAGCTCACTGCAAAAACCACGCAACAACCTTCGGTGCGGTCAGTGTTGATTCATTTCGCTGCAGTCAACGTTGTTGTTGAGTATCCGCTTTCGATCACCGGTCAGAATTTGTTTAAAAACTGCGTCATTTAAATACTTTCCTGAAGGTTTTTTTTCTCATAACCTTGGTGAGTTCATATATCAAAGTTTCTTTCATAACCAAGCTGCTGCTAATGATTTTTTAAAAAAGAATTCGGTGGGGGCGGATATTTTTCATTGATCAATCCCAAGTTATATCCTGATTTGGTCACAATCAAGCTCAGTTGGTGCAGTATCACTCACCGAAAAAAATCTTCAGCGTGAAACATCGCAAACCACTTTTGATCCGTTTAATCATTTGGTATATATTTTTTCATATATTGTAAAGAGCTAGTACTTTTTTTTCAGGAGGGGGGTCTAACTCAAGCATAAGGAAGCACTCTTACAAGCTGAACCAAGCTGAAAAGTCTCATATATTTACGATTTCATTCATTACACATACCATACAAAAGTTAATCGTTTTCAGTCGGAATAGAGGTAGGACTGGGGTTTGATCCTGCAGCAGCCAGGCTTGTTTTGCATTTGAGTCACATTCTTCTCTTTCTCAAATGAAAAAAAGCAAACGTCGAAAATATTGTTTGTTTTCTCCCATCTTCGATGTTAGAATGAATAAACAGAAGTACGCAAATTTTGACAATTCAAAAGGGAAAAAATGCACATTAATATGGCGGCTGTTACGATACAATCAAAAGCGATCTTTTTGAATGAAGTTTGTCAAGACTAAACTCTCCTAATGCCATCCAATGACAAAAATAAAAAAAAAAACAACAAAAAAAAACAGAACATTTCAGGCCAACGTAACAAATGCTAATAATTGGGTTTACGAAGCTTTTGAAATAAATAAACTGAAAATGAAATAATTTATTTATATAATGGACGCTGTGATTTTTTTGTTTGTCTCTCTGTCCGTAACAATGGACCCTTAAAGTTAATACTATTTTTTATTAAAATATCTCATAGGAACTATTTGGTACAATGGACTCTTCCACTTAATCGAGTTCACTAGTTTCTCTTTTAAAATGAATCATTTTAATGAAGTTCTAATACATGATTTTTTTCCATGGGGTCAACTAGAAGGACAACAGAATGATAATATCTATTACTTATTTCCATAACCCTGCAATAACTCACTAAAAATACTCTTTTCATTTTCTATCTTTAAATTTTTTTTTTTCATGAAACGTTTTTCCATTATTTTCAGGGCCTTGTTCTGACTTATTGGAGTTTTATTTCGGTTATACGCAGTGCTGCAAATATAAATCATGGTAAGTTTTATTTTTGATTTAGTCATTTCTTTACATCACATTGCATGACATTACATTACATTACGTAATACATTTTGTTCCCCGCTTCACATCTGCTCAGAGCAAGCACTTCCTTTGGTTTGTATTTTATTCTATCATTTATCTTTTGAGGCAAATGGGACATAACCTTTTTCAATGTTTTCTTTTCCTCTTTTAAAGATAGACAAAGTGCCGACGTAGGTGAAATCTGGACACAAGATATTCGCGGAGCCGGTAAGAATCGACATTTTTTACGAATGGGATTAGCGAATTTTCCCACAAACTGATTCAAAAATGACTCCTTTTACCATTCATGCTTTTCTAAAAACGTGATTTTACCTCTAATAATGTCAATTAAACATTATATAAGGGGCCTTTTCCGTTAGTTCTTAACACACTAAAAATTATACCTATTGTAGCTTACTGTGTTTTTTACTATACAAATGTAAATAAAAAGAGGTTACAGGCCTCAAACGTAATCTCACCATTAACCTGGCTGACTTACTAGCCCTAATCTCTAACCCTAAGTTATCTTGAAAAGATATAAAGCAACCGAGTTGCCGAAATATCCCATCCTTTTTTTATTAACATTTTTAGCAAACAAAAATACGGTGAGCAGTAGTATGTATAATTATTTAGTGTGGTGGCGATAAACGAAATAGATCCTGTGTTTAATTCAAGAACTGAGTAATGAATGAAGTCTTTAGTTAGTGAGGCTCGTCACCATGAATTCCACTAAGAATATAAAAAACATTTACTGCAAAAAGAGGTTAAAGATCAACTTCTATCGGGTTTCTTAGTTACTGAAATAATTATACATTTCCCATTGGCATCCGGGGTCAGTGTTCAAGCTGAGATTGAAACCGGGATTTTCTTGAAAAGATAGGCAAATCCTACATGGATAATTGGTCCAATACAATCTTCCTACTTTCAATACCACCCACCATTTGGCCTTGTATACGAATTCTGTTACACCATTGTGGTTGCGAATATGGTCATATTATTTTTGTCAAACTCTAATCCATGTTGAGTTGAATTTATTTTCCCTCAATGACAAAAATAACAAGAGTAATCCTCGCCAAATTCACTGTTTGTCAATCACGCCATGTTAAATCAAATCTACATATAAATTTGACAGTAGGGTGGCAAGCCTTCATTAGAGCGAACTCAACCTTCAAGTACAAGAAAATCCTATTGGTCATAAAAAGAAGGGAAAACAACCAATGCATCCTCTTGATAGTCACCAGTGGAACTAGAACATGGAACCTATCCAAGAGACAGGCCTACAAACTGAGAACCATGCAACGTTGACATGAGAGAATCATGCTCAAGATCACATGGAGAGACCACAAGACAGTACAGTATATTAAGGGGAACATTGGAGTCCCTAGACATCATAGAAACCACTGGGAAACTTAAATGGCAATGGGTTGGCCTTGTTGCAAGAATGGCAGACAACCGATAGACATCACGACTAACAAAATGGAACCCCAGAGATCAAACGCAGAACTGAGACCGATAGAATATGAGATGGGAAAACGAACTGGACAGGTTCAGAAAATGTAGGCTCTGCGAGGACCATGATAGAGAAATGTGGCGAATCCTAGGGAACTTCTATGTCCAAAAACAGACGATGAAAGACTGATGATAATGACTTATAATTTACCATTTCCCTACCGGGATTTGAGATCATGATCATGTGATTGCTACGCGACTCTCTTACCAACGGAGCTGAACTGACTAGTCTTATATAGCTACAAATTTACTTATTATACATGCAATACAAAAATTGAAGTAATCATCTTCAATCGGAATAGAAGTAGGAGTGGAATTTGACCTTGCAGCAGCCAGGCTTGTTCCCTTCCTACCTGTCCTGCCCACTGCATACACCAAGAAAACAAATATTACACTGCTACATATGAAATGCCGTTCTTCTAATAGTCGGGTGAACGATGATATAAACAAAAAAAAAAAAAACAACAAAAAAACAAAACGGTAAGTATTCAATCAAGACATGACCTATTTGGAGCAATAGACTTTGGGTGCCGGCTTCTTATGATATAGTCTAATCAAAATAGTAGATGATATGGCAGTGCGCTGGGAAAATGTCTACAAAATGAATTTAGAACAGTTTGAATTTGGAAAATATCTCCTACAAAGATCTGAAAACCCCTCTATAGGGATATTTAGGTATTTGTGATAATTTACAGACCAGACTGGTTAAAGATGAAAATTTCAGAAAATATGAGAAAAAAAAAACAAAACTTGATGCAAGTCTTACCAAATTTGACACAGCTAGAATATTTTCCATCCTATAACAGTGAATCATTTGTAGATCTTGCAAGTTCCGGTTAAATCAGCTAGTATATATATATATATATATATATATATATATATATATATATATATATATATATATATATATATATGAAGTCATTGGAGGGGATGAAGAGAGTGGAAGATTGTGTTACACCAATCTTTCAGGTGAAGAAAATACCTACCTTGAAAATCAGTATTCGAAGTCCAGGCTCCTTTTACGTGGGCTCGAACACCGATCAATGATTCCAATTGCAAATACGCATTTATCTCAGTCTCAAGGCAAGTCTAGTTACTTACTTAGTCTGGGATCCAGAGAGGAGCGAACACACTACATTAGCGAAATGGCTAGCGCAACGAGCTTGTTAAATATTGCTCTACGGTAGATGTCCCATTACGTATATATTCCCCAACAAATGAACCTCTCTTTGATTGCTTCTTGTGTCACGTAACGCAGGATTCTGTCAAAATGTATCCACCAAATGCTTATACTGAAGTTTTCTTTATGCCACAAATGTTGTG
>OY735228.1:10412327-10424827 GCA_963457665.1 Thysanoteuthis rhombus | reverse complement strand
GAGAGAGAGAGAGAGAGAGACGGGAAGAAATTTTCTATCGTTACTTTCATTCGGACAGATTAAAAAATTAAAAAAGCAACTAAAGAATTAAGATGAAAGTAAGAAGTAGCCATACAAATCATCAATGTTCATAATACTTTATAGGATAGAAAATGAAATATATCAGGAAAAAAAAATGAACAAATGGCATTCATAAATAAGGGACCAATAATATTTCTATTCAAACTCTCGGCTCATTCTGCGGTCAAACGGCCATAATCATTGTTTTCTCTAAGCTGTTTTTCGACCAGCGCAAGGAAATTTATCTTCATACAAAATACTTGTTTCTTGAAATTGTAATTTATTATCATATTCACTATTTTTTTTCTTATCTATCTATGATGTAAATATATCATATCATAATTATACTAACTGAAAAATCTCTTAGTAAATGGTTTCTGTTAACTAGTCGGTTGGTTTTTCAAATACCTTGAAACAATTCGAATTTATAGTTTCACAGACATTCAGTGCGTACATACTTTTATTACAGGAAAATAATTTGCACAAGAGATTTCTGCATACACTGATAACTAAAATTAGCGGGATCATAGGAATAGTCAATCATCAATCAGTCATTTAGACAACATTTATAGCAGTCCACATAAATTAAAAATGGATTGGAGTCATCATTTGATCGAAAATCTAATCAAATTAAAATTATTTTCATCCACAATTTTATTAAATCGCTTGAAATTAATTGAAAATCAACTTGAAAAGTCTAGATTTTAAGCGAATAAAAAAGGCTCAGATTTGACAAAATTCATGCAGTTATCTCCTTTTTATCACCGAGCATTAAAGGCATTATTCCCCTTCCTTTTCTTGCGCGAGTCTTAATACGTACGTATTATTTTTTTCTTTTGCTATTGAGTTTTCAATACAGTGATACCTAAATAATTTAATTGGAGATCAAGTGACAAGAAGCCTCTCAGGAAGCCTGCTTGGTGTTGCTTTTTGTTCATAGTATTATTGGTGTTGTAGTGGAAAAATTGAAGTTCTTTAATTGTTATAATCTCCCATCAACAACATTAATTTTTTTTAATCGCAGATTATCTTAAATGTTTACACAATTTTCTTAATTTCGTCTCAATAGGCTTTGATGTTTTATGATGATATAATGACTGTGAAACAATAGCTACTCTAGTTGATGATGGTATCAAAGCACATTTCTGTTAAAGTTGTTCTCTCATTTTGGTCAAAGTACATGTTGAAAGATCAATATTAACAAAGAATATAACGTTTGAAATGTACAACACAAATGGACACAATTCAAAGCATTATTATCAATTTTTTACAACTATTATCTTCCATTTTAATTTCTAGTTGTTCTTAATAACTCAGCAGCTAAAAATTAAAATGAAAGAAAATAGTAGTAAAAAATTAATAATTGTTTACATCGCTTCATCTAACTAAAATAAATAATAGAAGATATACGTTAATTTGTATCACAATAAACTCGAGGTAAATCTCCTGATATGATTATTTTCAATCAAAATCGCTTGTCCATCCCATTTTTAAATCAACGCTTTGTCTCGAAAAAATATTCAAAATCTTTAGATATCAGTGTTACAATGGTTGGGAAATTAATCGCAAACCCACTGATTAATACAGTCAGAATTGACAGTGTAGCCCCTACCCCCGTACTTTAACTTAGGAATCAAATACGAAACCCTTCTTTTAGCTTGATATCGAAAACATTACGTCCTACGACGACCCCCTCAAAGGCCCTGGACGCACATGGTCAATCGCTCATTGGACGCTGGCACTCCTAGCTGGTTACGTCTTTGGCCCCCGCACTTGTTGCCGGCAACTCTTTCTCTCTCTTTCCTCCTCTCAAAGATCGGCATCATTTCGATGACCGCCCGACCGATCCAATCTTGACCGTTTTTCAACCGCGACCTATCCTATGTACTCACTTTCACTTCACTGGTGTCGAGGCATCTCACATACGCACCTATGCAACTATGTCTTCACCACGTGCTCCAAACGCGTATACACCTCTCACTTTCATGAATGAAATGGTAATGCTTTTCACTTCCGATAGTCATGGCGATCTCTCCTAATTCTATTTGCTTTGGGAAACACGCATGGATAAAACTTCGTGTTCCCTGTCTCTCATGGTCTGTCCGCCGAGTGTCTATCTGCGGTTTCCATCCGTTTTCATCTTATGGCACAATGAGAGCCAGGCACACTATTTATATTAATGATAGATTTGATCATTTAAAAAAAATGATAATGTTTTTATAAGTTAAACAAGCTAGTAATTTATTGATTCCGTTGCCAAAAGTATATTTGTTAATAATGATTTTCAAAAGATTTTGAGAGTTTTGTGCATATTAGTTATTACAACGCATATCAGTAATATCAAAACGTATTTAAATGTTATTTTTATACCCATACTGTCCCACGGCACTTGTTTAAAGGGGACCGACTGCCCGTAAAGACTTCCTCAGCATAACCAAGGATGCTTCGCAGCATCCTAATGTGCCATGGCACATTGGTTGAAAATCGTTGGTATGATCATCATCATCAGTCTTTTAACGTCCGTCGTTGGACGTAGACCTTCCCCAGGATCCGCCACACTTCTCTATGATGGGTGTCGCGGAGCCAGTATTTTCTTAACTTGTCTAGTTCATCTCTCCATCTTGTATTTTGTCGGCCTCAGTTTCACATGTGGTCTCTGGGGATCCATGTTGTGAGTCGTAATTTCCATCGGCTGTTTTTATTCTTGCAACATAACTAGCCCATTGCCATTTGAGTTTTCTAATAGATTCCATGATGTGTCAGACCCCCGTTTTCTTTCTGATGTATTGTGCTGTCTTGTGATCTCTCCATGTGAGGTTGAGCATGATTCTCTCATGTGTGCGTTGCATGCTTCTCAGGTCTCTCTCTTGGTTAGGTTCCATGTTTCAGCTCCATAAGTGACTATCGGGAGGATGCATTGGTTGTATACTCTTCTTCTAAGGATTATTGGGATCGTTTTGTTTTCGAAGGTTGAGCTCGCTTTGCTGAAAGCTTGCCATCCAAGGGTGATTCTGCGCTTGATTTCTTCTTCTTTTGTGGGTTTCATAGAAAATCACTGGTATAGATTGCCGTTATTATCGTTGATACTATAGCTGCTGTTTTCACAATTAGATTTTAAATTCCACTCGTACTGCGAGGTGTTGCAAAGGGGCGGAAACAGTGGTCAATGTTTTGGTGGGTCGCCTCCGTGACGGGCAGACTACTTGAGCGTTTCAGAGCCACACCCTCGATCCAACACCCACGAGGTCAATCTCTCGCCCTTCCGTTTTTGTCTGTTCCACTCTCCCTCGTTGTACTTTTGCAGTTTTCTATATTCACTTCTGTCTTCACGAAGTTCTATCAATTGATTGATTATAATTTGATCACATCCGTCCACATGTTACTCCCCCGCCCTTTTTTTTCTCCTCTTAATTCTCTTCGTTATACTTTCAGGACAATTTACGGATCGCCGAGGAGTAGTCTTCAAAGTGAGAAAGACTGCAGACGGTAAAATGAAGACTGACATTAGAATTCATTACAAAAACAGATATCGAACTTTCTCGGCCGTGCTGACGGGCAAACGGCGCGCTGTCAACTTGCGACGTGATTGTTGGACTGTTTGGAAAGAAGGGAAAGGCTTAGTGAGAGGCAAATACCAGGACTACGTGACGCAAGGACTCTTCGAAGTGCCTATCTACAAACGAAACCTAAAAACACAAAAGACGTGATTTTTAAAAAAATTCTAAAACGACGTAAACACTACTCGGAAAGCATTTCGGAAGCAATGCCAGTGGTGAACAGAACCAAAGAAAAAAAAGCGTCCAAAAATTTATTTATATATATATATATATATATATATATATATATATATATATATATATATATATATATATATATATATATAAAGAAAGAAATTTAAAAGAAATTGCATATACCTACATATTTATTGATCCATCCATAATACATCAAATGCTTCATTCCCTACCTGCTGGTTCAAAAATGAATTACATGTAAAAATAGAACGCGCACGCACGCGTGCACATACACACTTTTGGCTTCGCGAAAGGCTCCATCCCTGATGTGAGCGTCTTGCTGGTGGTTGTTGAGGCTAAGAAGTGATAAGTTTATCCTGTGCAGAGATTGCAAAAGAATGTTGGAGAAAGAAGTAAAAAAAATTAAGGATATTCACTGAAACTCGGATTTTACGGTACTATCTATCTCCTGAACATTGGTTCTGTGTTTAAAAAAACAAACAAACCAAACCAAACAAAACAAGACAAAAAGAAACGAAAAGGGTCTGGAAGACTAACTACCGTCATGTTTTCATGTCAGTGAACTGCGTTGTCCCCTAAGCTACAGGGGCTGTGGGTCATGTTCAAGCCGTCCTTGTATCTCTTCCCTGGCGTTCCTCACCCATGCTGACCCGTAGATCATTCACCGAACAGTAAATTCTTCTGTAGACGATTCGCGTCTATCTTCGACATTTGACCTGATGAGCGAATATTTATCTTGTGAATTTTGTGATATTGAGGACCTCGTTGTTAGTAAGGAAGTTACTCCAGTCAGAGTCGTAGAAACATGGGCGTGAGAAGGGACAGTCGCCCCGGGCACAGGTGTGAATAGACGCAAATTTTCTCTGGCCTATGATGCTAGTCAATTGAAAAAATTATGCCTACCCCTAGGATATAGCACAACCGCTCCCGGGCACTGTCTTTACCCTGCCACTGTCTCAATTGCATAATTAAGAATTTACAGTGCCAGTGTTGATGGGAACATTATAATAGGCATAGGTAATGCGGTAAGTGACCCAATATTCAGCACCATCGAGAGTAGTGGGAACGATAACTCAGTTGGCTTTTACTTTAGGGTCTTTTCTAAGACCTTCATTTCTCCAAACATAATTGTACAGTGTGGCAAAAGCTTTGTTTGCCTTGGCAAATTCGTTGCCTATCCATTTGTCTATATCTTTGTCAGATGATGACCCACCCCGGGTTGATAAGCTGTTCTTGCTGACAGAGATGATGAGTGGGTGATACCAGTGCCGGATTAAAGTATGAGCTTCAGGGTCTGTAGCCCAGGGACCTCCACCAACTGGATGACCCCCAGAGAGTAAATGAAAATTCTTTTCCTTTTTGATAGTTGAATTAAAGTATAGCTAATCTAAGTTATCTATTTAAGATAGTTCAATTATATTGTAAATGTATTCGTTGTAAACATACAATGGTAAAAAGAAGCACAGTATTGTACACATCTGTATCATATGACAGTTTGTGACGTCCAAGGACGACTAAAACAGACTTGAAAACAATGTTCTCAAGAACTTACAAAGCAAATATTTGAGTTTCCATTGTAAAAATGAATGAGTGTTTTTAGCTTTATTTTCTTTAAAATATTATTGGGGTCTCACAACACCTGTAGTCCAGGACCTACAAAATCTGAATCGGGCACTGCTGGTGTTCCTTACTAAAATCTACAGAAGAAGAAAAAAAAATACTTTCCAGGTGTATCAATAAAATATTTATTTCATATTTGGCATAAATTGTCTGTTTATCTGAAGAGAATTTTGGATTTATGTAAAAATGAGTTTTCTTAGACATGATTAATTTTCAGACTCAATTGCAATACTTTTTCCTGTAGTTTAGGTGTGGATTTGGGAAAAGCTGTTACTGCTCCGTTTTCAATAGAAAACAATAGAATTTTTTTTCATGAAAAATGTTTGGAAAATGTAAAAAGGAAAATAATTAAATTCAATGGAATTCCAAAATATAATCAGAAAGGGTAAGTTTGAAAATCCAAACATTGATTGATCATTATAAATGTTTTACTCGTATTGATTTCATGTTAATGTTCATTGCTTTTCATCACAACCAATTAAAAATCAAGATAACATTATTACTACCAATACAACTGGTGTATGTAAAATCGATAACTAATGTGGCATTGAACGATCAAGAAAACTGATGGATGAGTTAAACCTTCAACCGTAAAAGTTCTTGAAATTCAATCTGTACACACATACTTCCTAGGGTGAAAAAATTGAGAGTTCGACTGCAATAAAAAAGGGAAAGTTTTTGAGAAGCCAAAAATTGATTCTTTTGAAAGTGCTATTAACTGATAGATGTAAACTAAATAAAACTTATATTTTAGAAATTTTAATGAGAAAAATAGCGGGCATACAGTTTGTTTTTCTTTTCTTTTGCAAACTATACTCTGATCAATACAATTGATTCGTTCTAAAACAACTTAGTTACGTTATTTGTATCAAGGTATCACTGCATTCAATCCATATTTGTTTGATGTCGAAAAATCTTTTTGTTAATTTTCATTCAATTTTTCTCATTTCCATACACGTGAACTAAGATCAGTTGTTGATGTGAGAATAAGTCCACAGAAACAAAAAAGTCAAGAAAAAAAAGTTAAAAAAATTTGTTGTCAGCAACCTTTAAGCAAATATTTTTTTGTAAACAACTACTGCTAAATATGAATTACTGCTTTATATTCATTAATTTTAAACTTAATTTTTTTGCGAGGAAATACTTCAGAAAAAAAATGACATCCATGGATAAAGGGAAGTAACCTTAAAATTAGTTCTTGAGAGTTACTTCCCTTGATATTACAAGCATCAATAATTCTTCAACTACGAGCTTAATCAAAAGAAATAAATTAGATTTTTAAAAAGAGTTTTTTCCCTTGATATTTTAAAAGTAATAAATTCTCCTTACTTAAAGCTGAATTTGAAATGAATTTTATGAATTGAGGGAAGGATACCTAGCAATTTATTTCTAAGAATTACCTCTTTAGATATTTTCATGATTTTTCACACCAGGGGAGGTCTCTGATGTGAAAAATCATGAAAATCAAAAAATCAATACGAACTTTACATCTTGACTTCGACGTGCAATTGTCTTGATTGAATAATATTTTTCAAGTATAGATTTAGGAATCCAATGTGGTCAGTTATATTCGCCTTATGCACAAATCATTTTTTGTAGAAGTAGTGCATTCCCTGTAATACGTACCGTCTTCGGAGAGAGGTGCGGTTCCACGTTCAGAGCAAGAAGAATCGCACCTCATACTCCAGCGACTGTGGTCCCAAATCATCAGTTATCAATTTATCTAAAAACAATTCAAAGTGTGAAATATCATTGAGAAATGTGTAACAATATATGGCCCAAATATTGCCAACCTAACTTGTGTTGGTTCTATTGCGATGGAAGATGGGAAATATAACTTTGTGTCAACGACTTGATTAGAAAAAGATAGACGTTTTGTGTTAAAGTCGAAGAGAAAAATTCCTTCCATATCGGATCTGTTCAATAGAAAAGTAATTCCTGAAATGTGTCCGTGGCTCCCCGCAAAGCAGACAAGAGAGAATGACAATGAGAAAAGAGTTCAAGAACCAGTGCGATCCAGCAACGATTTCATTATTTCGATGAAAATATCACAATTATTGTTTCAGAATAATTATGGAAGAAGGAAAGGAATTACAGTATTACTTCGGGTGTTGCAGAATTCTTGTATAATACGAATACTAAATTTAAACTCAAGTATGAAACTGTATAATACTGGCACTCGGTTTGATACTACTTTGGCAGTCCCACTTGTTTTCTTCTGTGATATTTCAAATTTGTGTACTGTACTTATACAATAAATGTCCACTATCTTTATGTTGCGCACTGTTACAATGGGGATCAAACCAATCTGATATATATGCACGCATATATATATATATATATATATATATATATATATATATATATATATATATATATATATGTGTGTGTGTATATATATATATATATATATATATATATACATGCATATATATATATATATATATATATATATATATATATATATATATATATATATATATATATATATATATATATATATATATATACATGGATATATATACATGGATATATATTTCGTAAAAATTGACGGATAAATTTTATCGAGTGAACTTTTCGTTTAGTATTTGCTGTAGTATCTAATCTGAATGAAATAAGGAAAAGAAAAACAAAGATACCTACCTTCGTACACCGTATGGGTTCAATCTGAAGCCATTGTTTTAGGAAAATTTAAATTCAATTATTTTAATTTGTTTCAGTCATTTCTTGAGTATTTGTGTTGCATGTGTTTCATAGAAAGAAAATCGATATTGCAGTACTCAAAACTTTCGATCAGTTCTTTCAACCCAAGCTCAAATTAATGAAAAAAAAAAAATCACTGAATACAAAAATGTTTTTGCGTAATTCATTCCATACAGTGGGTTTACTGACATAAGTCTGATATATCCTTTACTGCCTTAGATGGACTGTAAGTACGAAAGTAAGACATACATTTTTTACTGTCTACATTTGAATATTGCATATTTCCGCTCACATTTAGGTACAACATTTCTCGTGGTGTACACGAAGAAATATCGCAAATTGAAATTGGTATTTTACCAGAACAGTTTTTTGGCGAAACAAGGAAAAAGTGTGGCAAAATTATTTCTAAAAAGAAAAAGATTGTATGAATAAAAACAAGCCTTCATGTTAAAGTTTACATCTAAAATTGAGTAAAAAAAAAAAGATCGTAAGACATCTAGAATCTCCAGATACTTGAATAAAATATTCGAAATACGTTACATATTATCAATAAATTAAATGTGACTTTGATCTTCAACATTTCTTTCATTAGAATATTACTTGATTCATTGAAAAAAAACATTACTTATTTTATTACTATAAATTGAATAAAAATATTGCTTGATATATTAAAGGCAATACTTGTTTTAACACAATAAGTTAAATAAAAATATCATTTAATTGTAAATCATCTAAATAGCAATATCTAACAACTACATCCAACTAAAATATATAGATTTAGATGAACAGCCTCTAGATAGACAAAACTAACGTTCGTTATGTCAGCCGGTGATGGCAATTAATGCTAGCATATCAACTGAATAAAATAATGTGATAAAAGGATTAAATGAAGGAAACATTTGATGATGATCATGGGGGATAATTTAATGAACCCAACAATGAATACTTACAAAATATTCATTAGTGTCTGATGAATTATTGGAAATTATTGAAAATGAATTTTTTTCCTGGACCAAGGGAAGTAACTGTAAAATTTGCTCCTAAGAGTTATTTCCCTTATATTTGAATTTTCCGCAGAGGGCCGAATTTGCAGTGATCGTTTACTGAGTAAGGGAAGTAACCCTCTACTCTACTTTCAAGAGTTATTTCCCTTTAAATTAAGAAAAATCAAAACGAATCAGAAAATAACAATAACAGAGTAATTTGTTTCACCAATGTTTTGTCATTTTTGTACATTATTTGTGTGTGTGTGTGTGTGTGTGTGTGTGTGTGTGTGAGTAAGAGAAGTGGGGTTACAAGAACTTCTTACCTCTATGGAGTCTCATAAAGAGCATATTTTAGTACGTATAGAGTGGACACCAATCACAGAAGACATTAAAAAATCAAACAATGTAATCAAATTGAGTAGATTGTAATTCATGATGAATTCGTCTGTTGACAGAGAAAGTAAGACAGAATAATTTTTTAATCGTTTTTTTTTTTCTAAGATTTAGGAATTATTTTCCAGTGAAGTTTTTTTTAATTCTAAAATAAAATGCTGGAAACATCGTAGGGTAGGTGATTCTTCGAACGGTTTTGTCTTAAATTTGCTCTGTGAACAGTTTCTCGGATAGAAAACCTCAAACAACTTGGAGATGGCAGTCAAAATTGTAAAATTCAGTCCTAAACATCACAAGACTTTCTGGAAAATTGAAGTTCAAGACGACTTTAAAAAGCCTGCCAAACCTGCTTTAGGAATCGATGGCGTCTCTGTAACATTAGTCATAGAGAACAAGCTTTGGGATTCATGCACATCGATATCTATTTGGGACAAACATTGAACAGTTTTATTTTTCCTTTCACAAAATAATGTTAAGGAACCATGAATAAACTGTAAAAAATACCATTTGTTACCTCCTAATAGCCACTGAGCATCAGTTGAAAAACTGTCTAACCTTCTTTTCTCTCCTCTCTCTCTTCCTAAATAAAATAAGGAACATTTTAAATAAGATAATTTATATCTTAATTTTTTATAACGAAATAAATAACTTTTTAAATAAAGTGAGCAATACTTTTACCTACAAAATTCAATGCAATAAAATGATATTGTCAATGAAGTAATTAATGTCTTCTTGATTAATTTATATTAGAAAAAATAAGTAATACATTTTCATGTAAATTAATCTATTAGGCTAAATCGAATCTTAACTCAAATTTTTACAGACTTGTAATCCCGTAGAATAACAGAGCAACAAACACCTCTATCGTCTGCTTTATTCAGATTCATGCAACGTGCACATGAGAGAATCGTGCTCAACCTTACATGGAGAGACCACAAGACAGTAAATTATATAAGGAAGAAAACGGGTGTCCGTGACATCATAGAAACTATTAAAAAAACTCAAATGGCAATGGGCAGGCCATGTTGCAATAATGAAAGGCAACCGATGGACATCATGTCCCACAACATGGATCCCCAGAGATCACATAAGAAAACGAGGCCGGCAGAATACAAGATGGAGAGATGAACTGGACAGATCAGGAAATACTGGCTCTGTGACGCCCATGATAGAGAATTGTGGCGAATACTGGGGAAGGTCTATGTCCAACGACGGACGTTAAAAAAATGATGATGATGATGATTTCAAATTCTCTCCCTCTCATGATTGGTAAGATTTTGACGAATAGGCCAACATAGCCTAACATACAGGAAGCATAAGAAGCATTCTATAAATATGGATCATGGAGGATATATAGGATTACAAGATTTCAAACGTAGAAAATCAACAGATCGCTTCATTCCACCCTTCTCTCATCTTCCATACCCTTTTGGCCTTATAGCTCATTGCATAAAAATCATAGCCTCTCCCAATAACATGTATCAGTCAAGACATGAAAGTAACCTTACTGGCAGAAAGATTGCAGGATCATTCATACATTCATTTCTTGTCGCTTGTAGTGCGCTATTGAACGTAGTGTAGAGATTGGTCTCCTCCAAGGATAATCATCAGGAGGCTCTCTCTATATGATCCCCATCTGTTCATGGCACCTGGTATTCCCAATCGGTCACCCGTGTAAGTACTGATCAGTCTCAGCGATGCTCAACCTCAGTGATCGTACGAGAACCAGTGTATGCAACTCCATAACAAAATGAAAATCTTAACCAGATGAAACCAAATAAAAAAAAGCAACAATATTTCTTTTTGTCATTTAATTAGGATTTAATAGATTAAAAAAAACTTTTTTTATTCAATTTTTGCAAAATTGGGAGTTTTTTTTTTCTGTCTCCTACTCTGGAGTTGACTTCATTTTTCCCTGGTAAGAAGAATGACAATAACAACGTCAACAACAATAACCCTCGCTGAAAATTAGAACCCACCAAGGCTATTGAGGAGGTTGAAATTTGGCATGAAAGCACATTTCAACCTCACTAAAGGATTTATGAAAGACAAATATTTTCAAGTCAATTAAGTCAGAGTGGAGTTCGATTTTGAAGCTGCAAGTTTTGTCTCAAATCTTTTCTTAGCTATTAGAAGTTATCAATACCGGATTTAGGGATATGCAAAACAAGCTACAGCCCTGGGCCTCATAATCCAAAGAGGTCTCAAAAAATTTAAATGACTTGTTCTATGACACCTGCAGGCATAATTTTTTGACTAAGGGCCTTTTGAAAATAAAAAGAAGCCGCGACTTCCACTCAATAACTGTAACGAAGGTTACAAGGCAATAATAACGGGGGTTACCCCTTGATTATCGGACGGCTAGCCGAACGTTGGTGTTTCTCCGTCATTCCATTATACAATCCATATTAACCGTTCACGAAGCCGATAGCGCCTTCATCATCAATACACACACGTTCACATAACAAGCGGAACGTTACAAGACCCCAAGCTTTATATTCCTTAGGACAGTGGGTCTTGATCATTTTGCTCGATGGCCTGCCTTGACAGCTGAAAAAATTCGATAGCCTTCTAAGTATAATAAGACAAATTTAGCGTTGAAAAGGTCAAATGCATGATATTTGAATGTCGATTTCAGAAATCTACCAACAATTTACAATTCCAAACGAAGAAACATTTTTGTTGAAAAGAAAAATAATAATGTTGTAAAAACTTTGGGGCATTTACTAAATCTTGGGTAATTCTTTAATCGTGTGAAATTTACTTGGAGCAACGTTATTACCTCGTTGCTTTTATACCTCACAAAGCTTATAAGTTGAATATTAGTTACGATGGAATCTTTAGTAAAATGATTACATAGTAGATTTGTATAATTAAGAATAGTATTTTATTCTTATGCTTCAATCAGTCAAGCCTTAACAAGACTCGGTTTTGAGCCACGAAACACTTTTCGCAGTTCACACCCTAATTCCGAATCGTCCCCTGC
>OY735228.1:10374827-10407327 GCA_963457665.1 Thysanoteuthis rhombus | reverse complement strand
GCCAAAGTCTCAATATAGGTGGCAAAATGAGCTGCTTACAAAACGTGACCGGGCACAGACCAAATAGTAAAATAAGTAATATGTTTATTAATTTTGTACATATTAAGTATTGTAGTGTTTTATTGGCAAATTTGAATGAATAACGATTGTTTTGTGATGCTTTTATTTCGTTTTGCTTTGCATTGAAATCAATGCGAGATACTCGTTCAATAAAGTTGAACAAAAAGCTTACCATTTTTTTTCTTGATTTTATCATACGCGTACAACAACAGTCTCGACTGATAGCTGCTATCAACACTATAGGTGAGGCAAACACGATTGGAAGGGAGATAGGAAAAAAGATTGTGTGGTAGTTTAATAAGAGGGTAGGAAGGGAGAAAGAGGAATAAGAAAGTTTGGTAGTTTACTGATGAGGCGGGAAGGGAGAGAGGAACAATTTCGAAGATCCTTGCGAAAAGCCAGAAGGAATCAGTGATCGAAGAATTATTGAAACCATTCAGACGACAGCATCATTGAAATCCTTTGACTTTATGCCCAATTACACTTCTTAGGTGGCTCTACGTACCACCTACATACTGACTTTAATTCTGTGACTTTGAGGCTTGTGACTTTAAGGCTGGGGATTCGTAGCGTTGCTCTGAGCTACGTAAAAATTGTTATAGAAAAAAAAAACAACAACTTTAGCTGGAAAAAAAAGTCAAGGAAATTTAAAAAAATAAAACTAGTAATATTTCAAATTAATTTGTATCAATAACAAAATTAATTCAGCTTTCGTCTTATTTAGTAAATTTAAATATAAACCTATGTAGGCGAAATATCTCTCTATGTAAGTAATATTAACTGAGCCTGGTATTTCGCCCACGTAAATTTGATTAAAAAAATCCGAATGAATAAAGATTTTTTTGTGATTTACCAACATATTTAGTCTGTGTCGTTCAGTTCCGATTTTAAATTGTGAAATCTTACACACTCGGTCTTTCGATGTTAACAACGACGCACAAATGAAAAGAAATGAGAAAATTAATGAGAGAAAAACAGAAGCGAATAGAAGAGTTATATTGTTATTGCTTCGATTATATATGTGTATAAGTACGTGGAAATAAACTTTTAGATATGTATCGGATACTTTTGCACTTATTGTATTTCTACAAGTCGAAAAAAATTGGAAAAAAAACATATGTATAAATATAAAAACATAAATTCTTGACTTGCGTGGTATTTTTTCATTTGCAATAATACGACAAATATGCCTGGCTTCTCAGTAGGAGTTAGTCGTTATCAGCCGGTTGTGTAGCGTAATGTAATATAAATTTACACTTGAAAATGAATTTTTGGATGGACACTTTTACTACTGAAGACTCAAAAGCTCCAAATGATAAAGAATTATAAAGAATTATATCTCTAACATTGAACTTACACGAGTAAATACTTCACTTGTAGTATTATTCTTTATGATATAAAAACGACATTTCATGTGTGACATGTAGTAATAAAGCAAGTGTGATATCACTGCATTGGAGTGGATAGCTTTAAGCATTTAGCACGGGGGCCCTTGAAAATGTGGGGTCAATAGCGTTGCAACCTAGTTAATTTGGCACCCAGTGTCAGCGTAAGGGTTTCATGTGCAATAGACGAGTCTTGAAATTAGCGGTTTTATTCTAACGGTTATTGTTTCGTTTGAGAGCGGGTCCCTCCGACCTTTGAATCCCTGAGGCTTTTGCACCCCTAGCAACTGTCAACTTTCGCCGAATGGACGGACCGGTTCTCAAAGGACAGCCGTTCATCCCCGACGTCGTGCCTGGAACCTCAGACCTCGAAACCGCTCGTCTTCCTTGCTAGCCACTGAAGTTAACCGCCTTACTGCATGGCGTCTGCAAGGGCTAGACTGTAATAAAAGGACAGAAGTTTATCTACAAAGTCGTGCCTGGGTTCAAGACAAGCAAATATCTGTTCGTTTTAATTGCAGAGTTTTGGTTAGGGAATAAAATGGCCAGTGAGAGGGAGAGCCGGGCGGGGGTGAGGCGAATTAGTTTTGAAGTTGATAAGTAAATCGGCGAAAAGAACGGAGGGTCTTTGAGTTGCCTGATAGGACGGAATGGCTCTGGGTGCATACGCTTTTAGCTTTTAAGTCTATAGTAAATCTTTATATAACCTTAGTGTTATCAGGAGATAAGTCCCTATTATGATTCTTCTTGCTATTACTAGTATCAGCGGTTGAGACTCAGGCCACATTACAATTGCACTACTCTTTGATATACAGCGATAGACGTGAGAAAATTTACAGCATGAAGGAGATTCCTGAAAGCCTATCGGAGGTGCAGAGTGGCCGTGTGGTTAACAGCACCGAGAATATACTCGGTTGTGACGGGTTGCATTCTCTTCACACTAATGCCCTTGGGAAAGGCATCAATCCATCTCTTTTCTCCTCCAGTTAACCGGTAGATTAGCTCGGGATGCTTTAATTCGCATACAGCCTTGGTGTTATCTGAAAATGAGCTCTTATTATAATTTTTGTTATCACTTGTAACAGTGGTGAGTCACAGAAGATATTACAATGGCTCCAATCTCTGATAAGCGAATAAACGTGAGAAAATTTCCAGCATGGAGAGGAATTTTAAAAGCTAGGGGTCTTTTTTTTTTGTCGTACAGGACACATGGTTAAGAGCGTTGGTTGAACGCATCTACGTAACCTTCCTGGCGGTTGTGAGTTCAATCCTTGGGTAGAGTAGCGCAGAAAGTCATGTGCTCTGGTTTAGAGGACGAGACAGACCATCGACGTCGCATGGACAAATTTACTAAGAAGGAATTGCTGATACAGAAAATAGAATAAAGATGATTTATCCTCGTGGATTGAATAGAGAGTCGGGTTTGAGATTCGCTGAAACTTACCAAATACATCAGACGCTTTTAGAAGGAGTACAACGTATGAAATGTTGTGATTATGATAGCCGAGATGGGACCAATATTTCTAATGAACCAGTGTGTAATAAACTACGAGCGAATCAATAAACAAAACTTACTAAGCGTAAGCAGATGTTTGAACAGCATTTAAATTTTGTAGTGTACTCTCGGTCTAAAAATGCTCTGTGGCGTTTCCATTTCATGGAAAATGATATCGGCGAACTGAGTTCAAATTCCTGCCGAGGATGTTCGCATTAATTTAAGGGAAGGCATGGATCCATCTTTTCTTCCCTTCCCTCAACTACGATTTGAACAATAGTGTAGACTGGACTTTTGCCTTGGTTGGCAACTAGTCAAGAAGAAGAACTCTGAATTCAAAATCAGGGATGGAATCCACTTCTTGACTTAACTATGAGTGAAATAGCAAAAAATGTGAGGGTTGTTATCCCGCTCGAAAACACTCACTTGTTAAAGATGATCAGAATTTCAAATGAAAAATGGCCAACATTGTTCTCCTAAGCGTTGAACACGGCAGCATTTTGTGGAAATTCTTCAACAATTGAAGACACATTTTTCCAGGACCGGATTAAGCTTGAGTGGAAACTGTAGCATATGTTATGAAGGGACCCTAAATTGAAAAATGTACATACACATATATTTCATACTTGCATAGCAAAGTAATTAAGTTTTTCTTTAGTTATACAGACAGATAATATAACAAATATGCCTGACATTTCAGTAATAATTTTACCTCTCTTACGTTTTCATCTTCGTGCAGCGGCTATGAGTTCAGTTTCAAATACCTTCGTATTTATATGTTGTATTTAAATAATAACAGCAATTAAAGTCGGTAATAGGCCAAATTCACTAAAACACCCATTGTTTCCGAAAAGGTGAAGGCCGTATAATAATGGGACAAGTGCAGAATCACTGAATCGGAATTGATAGCTTACAAGCATTTAGTACGGAGCCCATGGAATCGAAGGGCCCGAAGTATATGTTACTTATGCTACATGGTTAAACTGGTACAGCATTTTTTCATGTTATTTTATTAGAAATTGCCAGGCGACTTCCTTTTTCTTTCTCTTCATTTTACTGTGTTTTTTAAAAATTTTTATCTGGGCTTGAAAAGAAAACAAGGGAGGTAATTCGCAGATCCTGAATCTCTCATCCTATGTTTCAAGAAGAAGATAAAACAATTAGAAATAAATAAAGGTAAAAAGAAACATACCTTTTGATGTTTCTCCTTTTATGAGACAAGAACGGGGGTAGTCCAGTTGTCTGGTGATAGGGACCATCTGCCTTTCTTGCTAATAAGAACCAACAATACCGTTAGCCCTAAAGGATACAATGATTGCTTTCATTTTTACTTTCTTGTCTCTCTCTTCCTTCCTTACCTCTTTCTTTCTTCATTCTTTCTTTTAAATTTTGTATTCCTTCCCCCTTTCCTTTATTTTTTATCTCAGTATTTTTTCTATTAATTCTTTCAAGCCACTTTTCTTTTTTCTTTTTTTCTCTTTCTTTCTCCACTTTATTTTCTTTCTTTCCTTTTCATCATTACTCTCGTCTCCCTTCCTTCCTTTTTTTCTTTTCATTCTTTCTAACCACTTTTCTTTCTCTCATACCTCTTTGTCTTTCACTTCCTCCCTTGACCGTTTCCTTCTTCATTCTTCCCTTTCCATTTCGTATTTTTTCCATCCTTTTTTTCTTTTCATTCTTTCCAACCACTTTTCTTTCTTTTTTCTTTCTCTTTCTCTCTCCATTGAATTTATTTTCTTTCTTTCCTTCTTTCTTTCTGTCCACATTAATTATATTCTGTTTAAATTTCAACCTATTTTCTTCTTAATTCCTTCCTCTATTTTCTTCCTCTTTTCAGTCTTCCCTCTTCCACGATTCTCTCCTTTTCTTCCTTTCCAATTCATCCCCCTCCTTCCTTATTTTTGCCCCCTTTCTTTCTTTCTTTCTACTTTGACTCCCCCTATTTCTTTTCTTATACTTTTCTTTTCCTTGATTTTCCATTGTTTCTGTTTTTTTCCATTTCTCTGACCTTCTTTTTATTCTTCCTTTTTTTTCCATTTCGTATTTACTTTCTCTCCCAATTTTCCTTGTTTTCAACCTTCTCCTTTCTCCTTCCTTCTTTCTTTCTTTCTTTCTTTCTTTCTTTCTTTCTTTCTTTTCCCTATAATTTTCCTGCTTTCTTTTTTTTTATTAACTTTCCTTCATCGATACTCGTTTCCAACTGTTTTCTTTGTTTTCTTTTCCTTTCCCTTATCCTTTTCTCCTTCATTATCTTTTCCCTATATTTCCCACTTTCCTTCCTTTTTCTCATTCCTTTTCTTTCATTCCTCATTCTCCTCTTCTGTTCTTTTCTCTCTCGTCCGACCTACGCCCCTTTCTTCTCTATCCGTTTTTCATTTCCCTCTCTTCTACTCAAGAACACTGAAGTAATTTTGCTTCCTCGTGTGAAGTTAATAACAAAATACAAGTGTTTTCACTCCTTGCGTTAATAGCCTTCCTTCTTTTCACACCTTACCCTCTTTCAGCGCCACCCCTCAAGCCAGAAAAAAAAAACCTGGTTAGCATCAAAACCCTTTTAATCCCCTCTCCTTGTCCCCTTTTCTCATTATGCTAATCCCACAGAATCCCTTATTTACCTTTCTACAGAATCCGGATCTTTTAGGGAGTGACACCATTCCGTTCCAAAAGTTCCTTTCTCCATTAACTTCGCGATCAGATTAGAATGTTGGGGTCTCATCAAAGGTCATCGAAACACGACCTGCTGTTCGGATAGGGGGATCCCAACAAAAGCACGAAATCAGTTTCAGCTTTCTCCCTTATCTCGGCCGTCCAACTAACTATAAGATCAAGATTTCCCGCTCGCTAGGCCCCTAATCAAACCGGAGAACCAACGAAATTCTGACGGTTGAGGAAGAACTGGTTAACACTGGCCTCAAATAACGGAAGGGTGGGGATGGAAAATTTATGGCGGAGCACTGATTCCGAAAATAATTTATTTAATTAGAAACCGATAACCAAGACTGACATCAAAATTGTTAATAAAGGTTTCTTCGGTTTGTAGATGGGTCTGGCTGGCTATGTATGAATGTATCATATGTACACCTTTGGAGCTAGAGGACTGAAAATGTGAACTTTTACTCCTATTAAGTCTAGAAAAACGTTTCATTAATGATCCCCGATGAGTTTGACTAGGAGGTTCAATTTGGAATGTAAGTTTATGCCAAATAGATCCCTGAGTTTGTGTCCGCTTGATTTTTTTTTAAATTCAGAGTTTTTTAGTGACCACTGTCCAACAAAAGGCGAGAAAAGTAACTTATTCGTTGATCACCGCTTTTCCATTTTTTTAATTGATTACCCCCAACGCAGCATACTACCAAAAGACGTTGGTCACGTGACGGTTTCTATTGATTGACTAACCAGAACCGTTTTCCACAGAACAGAAACACACAATTTCTGATAAGTTCCCGATGAATTTCAGTGGCATTCTGTAGAAGGGTGGGCCATTTGGCAAAGGAAAAATTGATTGCATTTTGGAGTGGATCCAGGAATTTGGTCTTGATTTAGAGATATATAAACTGACATTTTTAGTTAGTGTAAGGTGTTGGCAGCGATATGCGCTCCCTGAGTGCTTTCTAGTTCATAATGTCTTGCTTTCATTTCCCTCGTATTTTTCTCGATTTCAAATTCTCTTTCACTGACCAGACAGCATTCAATTATGAAGAAAATAAGTTCGATTATATTTCATTTATTATTGGAGATACTTCCATTATCTTGTGTTCTTTTTCAATACGACTTGGCCCACATAGATATGCCAAGTCGTAGAACTATGAATCTGCTTTTATAAGAATTAATCTCATTATATAAAGTATTGCAATTCATTATTTTTCAATTTTACGGCAACTCTTTATCTAATAAATTAAGATGGAGGTAAGAAGTAATCATATAACAAAAAGCATAAAAATAATGAAGGTACATATTCAACTCTTTTTTTATGTAAACGTAATCTTGATGAAGTAATGTGCCTAACTCCCTATATCTCATTGGCTCTGGTGATCAGTGTTTGACCCGAGGTTAAAAAAGAAGCCAGGATATCGAATGCTGATTTTCAAGGCTGACAGACAGGGTCTGATTATTTGGGGAATTGGAGCACCACGTTCGGTCTACTCTTCTTTCTCGAATTAAGTCTCAACTCATTCAGGTCACTCCCATTGCGACAAATGAACGATTTTTCTTGCTCTATTTACTATTAATTAGAGAGTTCTGGAAGGAGGTGACTGTCAGGATTACTGGTTGTTTCACAATTGACAGTTGCGCCATACACTTGAGGTGTTAAAGAGGTAACATTCTGGTCATTTGAAAGATTTATAGGTGCTGGGCTACAGCTTTGAAACTCATTATTCCTGCTTATCTTCTGGAGTATATCTTTGGGACAAAGTTTTATATGCTTTTGCCTGTGTGAGAGCCTCGAGAAATATGGTTGTTTCTTCCTTTTTTTTCCCCTTTTTAAAAATCAGACGTTTAGGTGCGAATGGCCTAATGGTCATCGGCACTGAGACTGGAATCGGCAAAGCGGGTTCAAACTCCAGTTTGCACGAATGCCCTTGAGGTATGAGTCCTTCTTTTCTCTCCTCCTCCAGCGACAGTTAAAAAGCAGGGTAGACTGGACTCTCTACCCTTGGTTGGCAACCAGTCTAGGGGATGGATAACTGAATTCAAACCAAGGAGCAGAGCCCCCTAATGGTGGTTGGTTGGCAAATATGATTGCACTTTGCATTCCTGTGGACTACATCAGCGAGTTCGTGGTGGTGGTGGTGGGGGTTCCGTCAACTTGATATCCAAAGATCTTTATACACTTCACCCAGGCTTGCACCCTGTAGAGGTCACTTCAATGTCGTTCCATTGTCGCTGGAGGAAGGAAAACCATCTCTTGAACTTCAATTAGAAAACAAGTGAAGATAATTCTTGAAATCATATCATGATTGACTCACCCCTGTCATGGATGACACGGGTGTAAAAGCTTTTGGAATGTATTGTCAGGGGATATAAGATAAGGGAAATGTTTGTCCAATTTACTCGCTACCGAAGGGAAACCAGCCAGAGTATAGTTGCGATAAATAGCAATATATATATATATATATATATATATATATATATATATATATATATATATATATATATATATTCCCAGTTACTGATGAGTGTGGTAGGCACGAAATGTTAACATTTACCGGACAGATATCTTTGTAATTCTTGTATTTATATAGTAATAACTCTATTTACTGTATTAAATATTGAGCATTGTGATTAAACATTTACAACGGATAAAATCTGTTTTCTGCAACTTTCTTTTTGTACTTTTACAAACTGAGAATATATATTAAGAACTATATATATATATATATATCATTGTGTCATCCACTGTTTCGTTGTATTACAACTCTTCAGAGTATCTATACATTCTACAAATAGACTTTCCATTATCCCATCCAGTACCACGAGGCAGGATTGAAACCTTCAGACCCGAGGCCGATTATCCTACCTCTGAGCAACGGAACTGGACGGTCAGTAAGGCTGAATTTAAGCGATATATTTATTATAGGTTATTATGGGTCAACCAGAGTGCTCTATTCCTATGGAAGAGCATTGCATAAACTTATAATGAACGGGTTATTTCACTTAAAGAGTGCTCAACTCTGAACAGAGGAGCGTTAATTAATGTGTATATAAACATTTATTTGCAATCATCTACCGTCGTTACATGATTAGTGTGTCGCTTAGCCTAGACAATGCAAATAGAATGAACAATTTAAGACAATGGGGCTGCTCCAAGAATCGAACCTGCGACCGATTCTTGCAGCTGCCCCATTTTCTATAAAAAAATTATTGATTCTGAAATATGTATATATGTATATTAAAAAAACCAAACTTTTTAATATATATAACTTTTTAATATATATATATATATATATATATATATATATATATATATATATATATATATATATATATATATATATATATATATATATATATATATATATATATATATATATATATATATATATATATATATATATATATATATATATATATATATATATATATATATATATTGCATTATATTACATAGAAATTTATCTGAGATGATCTCCTGTCGTTACATGGTTAATGCATTACTCACACTAAACAAAGTAAATAGTATAATCAATTCTAGTGTAAGTGATACTTTAACTGTCTAATGACGGGAGAGCATATCAAATTGGTTTCCATGTAATACAACGCAATTTATAATCATGCTGTCGGATCATATATATCCAATTCTTAATAAACACACACACTTTATATATATATATATATATATATATATATATATATATATATATATATATATATATACATATATATATATATATACATATATATATATATATATATATATATATATATATATATATATATATATATATATATATATATATATTCACAACTTGTCCTCACAATAGAGTCTTGAAAAGAAAACCGAATTTTGTTAGACGGATTGTTTTAATTATTGTATGTAGTTTGTTCAAACTAATTTTGTGTTGTTTGTTATTAGATATTTTGTTGCAAACTTAACTTTCGGGTGTGTGCCCCCCCCCCCGCCTTCATCGGGTGTCTGCAGTGTTTTGTAATGTAATCGAATCTCATTCAATAACATTCCAGAACACAATAGACACCCGGAATGTTGTCGAATCTTCTCACCCGAACTGTTCCTTTGCTTGAATGGGGTGTCTGTTATCACGGGTACTTTACTGAGGTTGGAGGTTGAGTTTTCAGAATGGCCGTTGGGTAACAATCGGCGGGTGGATCCGCTCTGAAGTTAAATCGAAAAGCGTTTTGTGTTTGACAGGAATGACTAACAACAAAGTTGGTATTGTGTCGAGCAACGAAACACCAGGGAAGTCAGACTTCAACACAATGGGCCCAATAGAGTAGGGAAGTTGTTCTCGAGTCGGGTGCCACGGCACAACGGTGTGCCACAGCAATCTCCCGAATGTGCCGCGTAAATCTTCCTAAATACATTAACATGCATTTCGAGTCTTAGTGAAACCCAACCATTTCAACGATAGAGGAAAGGAAATACGGATGAAAAAACCTATATCAGGATGCTGGCGTGAAAGTTTCATTCATTGAGTTCTGGAATGGTTTTGTCTGATTCATTTCATTTTTACAGTTCGTGTGTCGAGTTAGTCAAATATATGTCTTTAGTGTGCAGTCATACAATTATGTTTGGGGATCACAGGAGAAGGGCAAGCATTTGTAGAATGTGAAAATGGGGAAAGAGAGAACTTGGAGAGGAGACAGAGAAGGAAAGGTTTAAGAGAGAGAGAAAGAAAGAGAGAGAGAGAGAGAGAGAGGGGAGAGAGAGAGAGAGAGATTAGAAGACCCAGGGGAAGAAGGTAGAATAGTAATGAGGGCGAGAGACAAAAAGAGAGAGAGAGAGAGAGAGAGAGAGAGAGAGAGAGAGAGAGAGAGAGAGAGAGAGAGAATGAGAAAGAGACTCAGAGAGACGGAAAAAAGATCAGGTTATAGGTAGAGGGAAATAGAGAAAATACAATAGTAAGATGAAAAAAAAAGAGATGAGACAAGAAGACGCAGGAGAAAGGGGGGGGGGAGAAAAGAGAAGAAAAGAAAGTAAGAAAAACTGAATAATTAAGAAAAAATGAGAAAGAGAGAATCAAGTCAGAGAGTGAGAGGGATAGAGATCAATAGAAGGAAAGAATGAAAGAGGAGAAGAGAGTGGGACAAGAGTGCACGAAGAGAAATGATGAAGAATAGGAGAGAGAGAGAGAGAGAGAGAGAGAGAGAGAAGAAAAGAAAAGAAAGAAACGAAAGAAAAGAAATGGTTTTAGTTACAAAACATCAACTTCTTTTGCATTCCTGGTGGTTGATGTAGTTGTATATTTCTAATCATCGGACAGTGATCGGTGTTCGAGTCCAGTTGAAAGTCCGGATTTCGAATGCTGATTTAGGCAATCCTGCCTGAAAAGATTGGCAAAAGATTATCTTCCCAGATCCCATTATCCAAGATTTAGCCCTGCTAATTTAGCATGCTAAGCTAAGCTTGATACGAGGTCTTTCTTGAAAGTAATAATATTAACCAGGAATAGAAACCTCTAAAACTTATCTGACTACCCCACCCACTCAAGAAGTCTGAAAGGTCCTCTTGCAAAATTATCAGCTACTTCGTCGCGTTCTCCTTAATCATATCCACCGTTTGAAATCCCCTTTCAAAGGAAAAATCTCAACAGTAAGGACCTGACAGACTCGTCTGTTGCATTTGCCAAAAAACAAAAAAACAAAAACAAAACAAAACAAAAACAGCTTTGCATGACTTTAAAATCGGTCTCGATTATTATGAATGCTTCAATCACTTGGTACACAAGCTGACTAGATAGTGTCTAATTTCCGACTGGGTAACCCCTTGAGGGAGTGTCGATTTCTGCCTACCCAGTGAGGTCCCCTCTGATTGATTGTTAGTTCACATTAAGGCTGCGCAATCAATTCTCGACGTATTCAAATTGTCTCGATACTTTCCGGTCAGACCTCGTGAATATCATTAGCATTATCTGATTCAGAAAAAATTCTAGTAAGACAAAGCAGTGATTTATTCTTGTCGAATATTGTTAATGAAGGCAAAATTTGAACCTATGGGGAAAATAACCGCTGGAGAAAATCGCGGAAGTGGGTAGACTTTTGTTACTATCGAATAAAAGTCGCTTTTGTCTGATAAAAATCGCCGACAGGAAAGTAATTCCCCCTGGGAACAGCAAACGGGCAATTTTGAACTGAACAAATAACAAGACGGACCACCAAGACTGCAAGGAATAATCGCTTATCATTCAGAATCGTTACAGGTGCCGAGTGGCGTAACAGTTACAGACACGGTTAACGGGATCGGCAGTCCAGATTCGAGTTTAGGACTGTGGCTATTTACGACCACACAACACTAATTACTTTGAGAAAAGTATGAACCCATTTCAACTATGGATAAATAATTGGATAGTTAGGCCCTTTAGCCCCATGGAGCAGTCCCTCTATGATGAGAGTTTTCATAACTGGTCACAAGCCCTTATTTACCCGCAGCCCGACGAGAGCAGGATGTGTTGTGAGGTCGGTTTAGCATGATATACATCACACGCAATCGTACAGGGCAGGAACTTTCTCAAAAAATCTTTTCGATGAGAAGAAGGCTGGGGAGCTGAGGAGAATTACCGTCTGTAAGCTTTCAGCGGAGACCATCAGACATCCAATCAGAAAGTTCAAACCACAGCAATACTGCGGTCTGTGCAGATGTTGGGAGAAGAGCTATGGACTCGAGGAAACGATATCACTCAGTCTCCAGCAATGACCCCCCGACATCTGGTGAGAACATGTAGACGCAAGAAGAAGAAGAAGAAGAAGAAGAAGAAGAAGAAGAAGAAGAAGAAATAATAATAATAATAATAATAATAATAATGATGATGATGATGATGATGATGATGATGATGATCTGGAACCGTTCTGTAGTCTATGAATTTCTGTATTATTGACCCCTTTAAGATAGGGACCATTATTCAGGGTTTGTTCTGGTTGAGAGTCTCAAAGGCACACGGCTGTGTAACCAAATTCGTTCTTTGCAAATCACCCTAGCGAGCCACCCCTTCCGAATCCCTGTTCAACGTCCCGAAACACAAATAGACATTTTCAATGCTTACACACCCGGGGTACAAGTCTTAAAGTAATCACAAAACATCCTTTATGTGTACACTGCGCTCTGACACCTTTTTGCAATCGGTTTTCTCTTACTTCGTTTCGTTTTTTCTTTTTTTTTTTGACAATTTCTTGTTTTGTGATGTTTTAACAATGACGAACCGGGGCAGAACAAGACCGTCACAAAAATTCGACATGTCGTGTTGAGAACAGAACTGACACTTTAGTCTGACTAAAAAAAATTGAGAAAAGAAAATGAAGTCTTGTTTATCTTTCGTCGTTGAAAATGTCCTATACGGTTCATTCATGTTCCAAATTATACAAGTGGCAAATAGGTGCCGTATACACCCGTTTTTGTCACGCTGCATAGAAACAGTCACGAAAAAGTCAATGTTAATAAATGAAAAAAATAGAATATAGCAAGAGGGGGCATCCGGTAGAGTGCAGCTGTGGCTGTACGAAAAAAAAATCATAGGAAATATACGCCAATTATTTAAATTAGAATATTACTCATGATTTCAAGATCATATGACTTTTCTGTCTACTGCACATTAGCGTGCATGGTGACTTTTTTCCATGACATTTTCCGGATCGTCGTTGTGTTGAGAACTGAGGTGACACTTTAGTCTGGCTAAAAAAGTGAAAGAAAAGAAATAATGAAGTCTTCTGTTGTTGGAAATGTTTCATATAATTTATTCATATTTTTATTTTGAGGTTCCAGATACAAGTGACAAACGGGTGCTTAATACACCTGTTGTAACGCGCTGCACAAAAACAGTAACGGTTTCTTTCTTTCTTTCTTTCTATCCATCTATCTATCTATCTATCTATCTATCTATCTATCTATCTATCTATCTATCTATCTAACCCAATCTGTTTCTATTTCTATATAATAGAATTCTGTTTATATTTCGTTGTCGGAAGTTTTTTAGCCTCCAAAATACAAATAGCAAACAGTGACAAACAATGCAAATAAAGAAATGAAATCTAGGAAATGTGACTTAAGAAATGTTGCTATAAACTCCAACGATTCAAATACATCTCGGCGATCCATTTCGACTGGATCATTTTAAAAGAAAAAAATCTGAGCGCGCACACGCACACACGCATACAGATGTACACAAATAAATACATGCACGCATACACACACACATACACGCTCAATTTTAGGCTCCTCACATAAAGTGACAAACAATGCAAGCAAACATGCATACAGACATATTTACACACATGCACATAAATGATTGTCTACATAACTTATGTTTCACTTGGACATAACTGGTCAAAATTGATATATATATATATATATATATATATATATATATATATATATATATATATATATATATATATATATATATATATATATATATATATATATGCAATAAAGTTAATATGAGAAATGATTCGCCCTCCGAAACACAATGAATGGACTACGGTAGTCTCCCATCAGTCAGTCTATGTATTTGAAAAATCCAATGGTTTATTTTGTTCAATTTGTTCACAAAACATTCTTTCACCAAGATCTCCCACTTCCATTTGTATATCTCATCCAGCTCGTGCACCTTGAAAATCAGTTTGTTTATATACTTCTAAAATCCGACTTATCTCCTGTTGTATGGTTTAGTTTTCACCGAATGCACAGGCAAATTGACAGGCAAACATTACTTTTAGATATTACATCCACGCTATAGCATGCCAAAAATGCTAACTGGACATTTTGAAGGCATGTGGCACCCAACCCTTCATATATGGGGAGGGGAAAGAGGTGTAGAGCGTTAGGGGTGGGTGGGCATGATATGGAAAGTCTGTCTGTTTTTCGTGTGCAAAAAGTCCTTGGGCGAAAGCAACCCTAGGAAGAGAGGGTAACATGGACGTGAGGAATTTTAGATACTCCGGGTTGGCCTTCCAGTTGACACAATATTGCGTGTCATTGCTAAGTCCGCTTGGCCCGCCGTTTAAGGGTCAGGGTGTCAAGAGTTTAACAAGACTCGTCGCCGCTGGACCGACACACGAATTCCACATCTTTACTCCACTTGTTCACAGCAATACCAACATATGGGTGCGGGGGGGGGGGGATGGGCAGGCGAGGGGCCAGAGTAGCCTAGCGGTAAACGGCAGGGAAAGTGGGATCGACAAACGTTAGAATACACTTCGCACCAATGCCCTTGGGAAAGGCATGCATCCATCTCCTTCCCTGTACAACAATAGATGGGTCAGCAGGACTGGGTAAGACCGCAGGCGTCCGCTGTCACTTGGGGGGGGGCAAAAAGGATATATTTCTGGTGATGGAGATGGTAAAAGAGTATACTCGGAATATGCATAAAGCGTATCACCCCACATGTCTAACCGAGTTCAAACTCTGGCTGAGACAGCTTGCATTCACTTCACACGAATGCCCCTGGGAAAGGCATAAATCCTTATCACCCGGCAACTCTTCACGGGCCAGCATGACTCATCACACCCGCTTACTTCAGAAAGGGAGGACTATGTCCAACAACAGATCTTAAAGGCTGATTAAAAAAAATATAATTGGAGGTGCCGATGGCCGAACGTTTCACAGAACGGAAAATGGGATCAGCGAGCTGGGTTCTAACTCTGGCTGTAGCAGTAAGTATCCTCTCCGAACTAATGTCTTCAAAAACCCATCTCACTCCCGACCCCCATTCAAGATGCCATGGGCCAGCGTGACAGGGTAAAGTACATCATCAAACATTTTTGACACTTCGGAAAAACCTATGTCCAAGAACGGACCTTGAAAGGCTGATAACAAAAATAGAAAGCAAAATACTTCAGACATGGTTATCGGCCTTTTTTATCTCCCAGACCGGAGATTTCTTGGCCCTATCATCAGAAAAGGTTTAAGGCGAAATATGAGCCGCTTCTCGTCGGGGCTTCTTGAGGTGTAAATGTCAACCTCTGGGGTGGATGTTTTCCAAGAGTCAGAAGCTATCACGGTGTCAAATTTACAAATAAATGTTTTTCTTATTAAGATGATCTTCACAGTCGACATTGCCCATGATAGTTTGAAAAAAAGTATATACTCAATCCAAGTCAGGTACAAGGCAGAAGGATTGATCTTGACAATATCTATCTACGTTATAATAAGTAACGTGTTCATGTACCCGTTTGACACACTTAGAAAATTAAAAAAAAAAAGCTTAAAGCGGTTGTGGTAGAGGAGAGGTTCCGAGAATGGAATTGTAGCGCAGAGATTATGGAAATTACGAGGAGTGGTGTAGTATACTACTGGCACGCTAGCAGGTTGGGGATGAGACATAAAGATATTCGTGAAGGAGCGCGGCAGAACTCGGTCGTCGACGAAAGAAAGGTGAGAAAGTAAAATGAGGTAGAATAGAATTTTCTATTCAAACTTGATTTATCCATATATTTTTACTACACTTGTTTCATATCAACTCAAGTAAAGATTGTATAGCGCCTAATCTACTATCTACTTCCTAGAAGGGTAGTGATTCATCCGAATCTTGCTTCCTCGCGATCATTTCATGTTGGGCGTCCTCTGCGCATGCTCAGTCCTCCCATTGGCGGAAAAACCACAAGGTTATTTAGAAACCTTTTTAATTTCTTAATACATTATTCTCATGTTTTTATATGTTCGATGTGTAACTTTCCTCTGATGTTTTTTAGATTAATTGTAACTTCTCGTTTATTCGTTCGAGGCTGAAGTAAGAGTTATCTCCCGTAATGTATCTTGAAAAGATAATCTCCCTTGCTGTAAGTTATTGCCATAAGACGCTAATCTTCACAATTACCCCATTAGACTCTGTGGGTTCAAGCCTAGGAATCCGGAAAAGAGAAGAACTCAAATGCCAAAAATGGTATAATAGAGTGTACACGTGAGTATTTTGGATTGTGCATTTGATTCATGTAACTTCAGGATATTGTTGACCAGCATCGACCGGAATATCACCAATAAAAAATTAGATAAAGTAGTATGTTCGTCGGGAAAAATATATATGTATATATATATATACACATGTAATTCTTATACAATGTGTAGTACAAGGCCATTAGTTATTTGACGTGACTTAGCGTCATCTTATTCCGTTCAACAGAAGGTGGGGACGAGGGGCAATATCAGGGGGAGCCTTACTAAAGCTCAGCATGGGAACCCGGGTGGTAGATAATCCATCACTGAGTCTCCCACCCGACTTTTAGCTGCAGCTGTTTTGGGTGGGAGCAAAGGTCAACTTATCCAAACATTCGGTTCAACGTTTACATTTCTTGGAGTGTGTGATTGTTGTTTTGGTCACGGTTGTATTCGAACGAGAAGAGGTACTTGACAAGAAACTGCGCTCAGGGCGGATAGAATAGGCCGTGGAGATAAAGATTAGAGAACGGCCCATGTGGTATGGTATGGTGTGTGTGTATGCACGCACGAGTGTGTGTGTGTGTGTGTGTGTGTGTGAGAGAGAGAGAGAGAGAGAGAGAGGGGAGAGAGGGGGAGATGTGATATCAAAATAAACCGTGGTTCCTCGCCATCTATAGCGTGAGAAGACAATCGGACGAAGAGAGAAACAAAAGCGTTAAACTTCAGGTATACTATAATCCTAGCTCATATGGATTGTTAACTTCATCAAGACAAGTAATATCCCTTCAACAATATGATAAGCTCGAGCTCAGAGAATGATCTTATCATAATTATTCCAATCGTGCAATCTCCAATAATGTCTATTTTGAGAATAAAACCTGGTTTATCAATTTATGATAGATTCACACGGAAGAATAACTCCCTGTTTATTTTTTGTTGGCTATCTTTTGTTTGGCGGATCCAAAGTACGGCAACCATTCTTAAACAGCTAAAATTAGCTAGAATTCCGCAATGGGTTTTCAATATGAAATGGCTGAAATGGGCTAAATTCAATTTCCAGATAACAGAGTAGCCAGAAATATGATATATTTTCATTATTGTGTTAATATGTGATCAACACATTGTAAAATTATACTTTTTGTCGCATTTGTGTAAGATTTTGGATCACACGCGCGCGCACACACACACACACACACACACACACACATACACATATATATACATATATCTGTATTCTTTTTTAGGAGTTGTTTTATCTATGGTGATAGTACACAATATTTTGAAATTTAGAATAGAGCGTAAATAGATGAATAGTTATTCATATTTTTGTTATTACTGACCTATTTCACGCCATAGTCGGCGATTATTTAGCTATACAGTTATCTAGAAATGAAATCTAGACAATTTTATTCATTTTTAAAGTCAGTAATTGTACAATCAAGACGATTTTAGTCATTTTCGAAGCCAGTCTAATGCTACTGAATTTTGGACGCGTCAAACCAAGTATAGCTTTTTTGTTCTTGACATTTGCTAAAGACGACAGGGTGAACGCTCACCCAACAAGATTTATGTTAAATACGAAAACTGTTTTTCAGGGGGTTTTTGTCATCAATCTGTTGAAAGCATTTGACATTTTGAGGAGGTTTAAGGGGAGGACGAAACGACGAAAGATTATTTTTCTTATTTTACAAAAGAACGCCAACAGTTAGGCATTAAAAAAAAGGAATAAGAAAAACGTTGGGGTAGATTACAAATGAAAATTTAAAACCCCTGCCGAGCTTGTTTCGAGAATCTTGATTATAGAATAATGTCACTAGCAAAGCTAACGTCCATAGAGTGGCGAAGTCTGACGTCATCTGTGTATTCCCGGCTCCATTGCCTTATAGAAAATGCATAGAAAAAAGTCGCGCCTGTTCCTTTCTTTGTCGATTTTTTTCATAATTTCGACTGCAATTCTGCACAGTTTTTGTAAGTAATGGATAGCCTGTTAATACTGAATTAAAAATTTGAATACGTTTTAGTCATTTTATTAATTTTTTCATTGGTTTTTTCTCTTTGAACCATCGAGCAGGCACCAGAAGATATTAGACAACAAGCCTTTTTTTGTCGATAAAAATACATAAAACTAATACCTTTGTTATTTTTATTGCAATCGACGAAGAAAGAAAAAAAAACAAGATATTTCTATGTATTTTCACGAGGCGGCGGAACCGGAAATCCACCGACGACGTCAGCACTTAACCAGTATATTAACAACCATATGAAGTACATTTTTATAACCAAGCCCTTTAGTTGCTGATGACGTTTTTTTTTTCAAAGAAAGTTGAAACAAAGAAACGCTTGTCTAACGTTCTAAGAAGTTCGTACACTAAAGAATTATAAAGCTTGAATTTTGTTCTTATTTACTTTTTATATTAACTTTGATGTGAAACGGAGCTCGCCGACATATTTCTACGAGACGTACATCAAATGTCAAAAAGCTGCATGTGGCTTGTGACCCACAGTCTGGCCACCCCTGATATATTTGTTGCTTTTACCCGCAACTATTCAGCAAATATACACTCCCGAGCGAATGTCCAATAGAAAACTGCCCCGAAGGTCACCAGGATAGGGACGTTTATTTGCTTCCAGTCTACTCTTACTGGCTTTTAAAAAAATAACAATTCAGGCTGACGCTGAAGAAGCAATTACCATTTATTTATATGGGAAATATTTTTGAGCGTTTTTAGACCCTCCCTAACTTTCTTGTATGGCTGGCTTCTCCGATGTCGAAGGAATATCAATAAGTCTCCAACCTTGACGCGTAGACATCACATGATTTTGATCTGAAATTCTCTCAATATAATATCCCATCTATGTGATTGATATTCATCATTGAATTAAATGAGCTGGTAAGAAGGGAAATTATGTCGAAAAATAATCATTTGTTGTATAAAATGAATTTTCCCCTATCATTAGGCTGAGGACACATCGAGTTAACTAGATGTATACAATCGTACACATATAAATACATGTATCCAATTGCATTTACGAGTACACATATACATATGCATTTATCTATAACTGATAAGTATTACCTATGATTCATTTCATTTGTGTATATACGTTTCGATATGTAACTCATCTATCACAATTTTCTGCTTGATATGTGCAATTTGTTTCGTTTTTGTATGCCCAACGCAACACATACACCCATTACATCTCGTCTTCACTAACATGCATTCATAAACCTACATGCACACTCATATATGAGTAATATATTTGTATATACATGTGATGAGACACGATTGAAGTATCTGCATTGTCCATACACATGTAGTTAAAGGTTTGACAGAAATGTGACTTTTCTTTCCCCATATATATATATATATATATATATATATATATATATATATAATATTTGAACCTATATCGATCGAATAATCTGTGCATAAACTGATAACTTGACTCATATACTATGTCAAGTTGACCTCGGAGGTTATATCTTGGCTATATTCAGCCAGTTTTCAGAGTTGTGGGCCACATAATCGTGGGCACTAAGGATGCTGGAATATGGCTATATCTACTCATATCGAATGTATCAGGTTAAGTGAGCTTGATTTCGAAGGTCATTCGAGGTCACCATAAGTCATTTCTTGTCATACTCAATATTTAAGTTCTTGGCAATAATTTCGCACCACGTAAATGAAATTTAGCATCGGGGTAAATCTTTCCTTAGCGAAGGTCATAAGCAATGCTATGTTAATCATAGAGGTCATTGGTGATTCGTAGCCAATCTTTGTTGTTAGCCCCAATTCTGCACTGGCATAGAGGTAGATTCTCTCACGGTATTTAGAAATGTAATTTTGACATCAGGGCCATTTCAGATAATTTTTAGCAATTTTTCTCAGTTGTTGGCCACAGTATGGTACCTAGGATGCAGATATTTTGATTAGGAGTACATCTTTACACGGCAAACGTTATAGGCAATGTGAGGTTGATTCTGAAGATCACTAGTGGTCACCTGAAGTTATTTCTTGAAATTGTAAGAAGGCACGAGGACAATCTCTCAAAATCACTGGCCTTTACCTGACTTCTTCAGGCCTTCTCGTGGACAGCTCTATATCAGTTGTTCCAGGGTTGGATCCCCAATCAACCTTTTTACACTGGTACCTAATGGGAGAACAATCTGTATCCAGAAGCCCTGACAAACTAAACTGTTCTTTTTTGTTTATCAGACTATTTCTTCCGTGACAGTTACTTTTTCATGTTTACACAATGAAAATAATCGTTTTTTCCTTGATTGTGTTGTGTTAGAAGAAATATAAAAGAACACATTTGTTTAGATTAGTCGTTCTTTCATATTTAGATGCATGCACACGTTACCTATCTATCTATTTATCTCTATACACACACACACAAACACACACACACATATATATATATATACACACACACACACACATATATGTGTGTGTGTGTGTGTGTGTGTGTGCGTGTGTGTGTGCGAGCGCGCGCGCACACACGCTCTCTCTCCCTCTGTCTGTCTGTGTCGCACATCTCATACGAACATATATGTGTGTGGGATGCCTGTGTGGGTGTGCATATCTATCTATATGAATTACAGTGTGACATTTTCTGTTTGTTTCTTTGTCTTTCTGTCAGTGACTTCGGCTATCTCTTCCTGACGAAAAATAGAAAATGAAAGTAAGATAAAAATAATTGATATAATTGTACAAATAGACAATAATAGATATACTATGAATAAATTAAAAATCAAAATTCAAAACATTATGATAATCATCTACGTATCTAAACGTCTGGTTTTCCTTATTTTCGAGGAATCTAATTTTATAGTCTTCGAAATAATTACTGTTTACATTTACATACTGGATTTGACTTTATTTCTTCTCCGTAACAAGAACAATCTTCACCACGTATCTGTTTTTCTGTGCATCATGTTAAACCAAACAAAACCTGTAGAAAAAAAAAAATTCCCTGCCGTAATTTAGAACTACGCCCAAGTGATTACAAAATGGCTCTCCCGTCATCTGAGCCTAACTGTCATTTCGAATTTACTTATTATATTTACAATACGAAAGTTGCAGTAATCATCTTCAGTCGGAACCGAACGAGGGGTGAAATTTGACTCTGGAGCAGCCAGGCTTGTATATTTTAGTTTTCAAAATAACCTTTTAGAGAGGAAGTGCGTGTTTGTGCACGAATCTGTGTTTCCATCAAATTATGTTATTATAAAAAAAAAAGACATTGTAAATATATACTGAGTGTATCAGAAGGGTTTCGTTTTATTGTCACTGCATCATCTGACCTCATGACACCAGTGACATGTGCCATCTATTGACCGCCCAAATACGTGACCCTGTCTGACTTGGAAATCATGGAAGTCGGTCAAGAGGACTTGCATCTTTCTCTCTCTCTCTCTCTCTCTCTCTCTCTCTCTCTCTCTCTCTATATATATATATATATATATATATATATATATATATATATATATGTATATACATATATATATATATATATATATATATATATATATATATATATATATATATATATATATATTATGTGTGTGCAGATCTAATTAGCTAGAAAAGATCCTTCCATCCATCTATCTATTTGCTTATCTGTGCAGTGACGCACTTGGAGAAAGATCATTCTTGAATTCGTCTTTTTGAATGGCTAAATGTGGCTAAATTTGTCAAATAATGGCTAAAGTTTGGTTGGTTTGATTTCCATTGATTTCAATTGTATACGCTCAAAAATATAGAAACGCACCAAAATGTATAAATATACAACGTATCAGTCAGATCTGAACGTTCAAATAACGTTATTATCGATCTAAACGTACGTTCTTTATACTCATATCTATATTTGATTTGTACAGACAGGCAGACAGACAGGCAGACAAGTGGGCACGATTGTATCTTTATGTGGGTCATAGATGTTGTAGCCCTTGTAACCTATAAACCTGAAATTGATCTAAAGGGTGGGAAGTGGATTTCAATCGTGCCATTTGTTGCATCTCAACGTTGGGCAACAATAAGACCCTCACGCTCATATACACATATACAATTGCCAACACACACATAAATATAAGTATGTGTATACGTCTGTATGTACATGCATATATTTATTCGTCTTTATATCTACGTATGAAAATCGTGTATGCATGTTCTATATAATTGAAAGGTAAGGTGTGTCAATTTGTTTCATGCATACGTACGTACATATATATATATATATATATATATATATATATATATATATATATATATATATATATATATAGGGAGATAGATAGATAGATAGATAGATAGATAGATAGATAGAAATACAATACTGCTTACATCATTTCAACAAAATTTTGCGGGCAATACCTGGGGTTGAGAGTTAAAAAGAATTTTCGCAATAAGAATTACTTAAAGCAATCAGCGCAATGTATTTGATAATGTTTTATGATTCTGAATGCTAGTTTTCTGGAAAATGTTTTCCATAGAATTAATTTGTTGGATGAATCGAAAAAACTGCTAAAATATGGTCCAGTTTGTTCAATCGTTTCAATTTTCTTGATCAAAAAGGCTTATTAAAACATCGCCATTCGGAAGAGTTGCAAAACTAGATAGTTAGATAGCTTTAAACTCTTGAAACCAAATCATATAAGGAAAATGTCAATTCAACTACTTATATACAATACTGTATAAAGCTATACACAAAAGTAAAAGTTCAGGTGGAGTTGGTGTTTGATCAACACTCCATGGGAGCCATGTTAATGTACCTTTTTTTATTATTATATCTCCAAAACGGTTACATGGTAAACCACTGATGATCCCAACAAGAAATATTCACACATAGCAACATAATATCTGATTATGTGAAAAACAAATAAAAACAAACTTTGGGAGGCTTATATAAATAGCATTAAAATACATTTGCAAATAATTGGCTGAAATTACATTTTTTGAAAAAAACGTCTTTAAAAAAAATATATTTTGTGTTTATAACTGTAAAACCTTCTAGACTACACACACACACACACATATATGTATGTGTGTTCATGGGAGTGCCCGTGTATGTATGCATATGCATTAGTGTGAGTGCGTACATGCATATATATATATATATATATATATATATATATATATATATATATATATATATATATATGTGTGTGTGTGTGTGTGTGTGTGTGTGTGTGTGTGTGCTGTGTGTATTGGTTGGTCAGAAAATCCGTTCGGTTTATGAATAAATAAGGTAACCTTTTATGCTCTACATTAAGTTTAATTCGATTTGAATTTCGTTAACAGTTCAAAGACAAGAAAAGTTTATAGTGCAAATGTTTGTGGACGCTCCTCATTTTTCCTGTCTTTACACCCTGCTAGCTCAGTCTATCCTTCCACAGGTCTTTTTCCATTCCCAAGTTGTAAACCATTCTACAAGTCTGTCGGATCTTCATCCATTCTCCTAACACACACACACACACACACACACAGAGATAGATACACACACACACACACACACACACACACACACACATACATACACATATATATGTGTATATATATATATATATATATATATATATATATATATATACATATATATATATATATATATATTCGTCTTTGTGAAGTGAGTATTTGTGTGTCTGGAGGCGTATGTGTGTATATGTGTCTTGATAGTACAGGTATATTTATGCTTTTGTGAGTCTTAAACTTTGCTTGATATTCAGAAGTTGTCTGTGAGTGAGTCAGAGTTTCATTCTTGTTCGTATGTATATTAGTATATGTGTGTGTATGCGTGAGAGTGTGTGCCTGTACCCCAGTGTCAGTATCACTGCCCGTAATCTCACACTTTGCCGATAATTCAGCACAACCGATGATCCCAAGGGTGGATGCGGCCGTGGCCCCGGAGCTTTTATCAGTTTTCCACCCTAGACATCCAATAGCCATCCCTCCCAGTCTTATCGACATTTCTTCCTCTTCCCCGTTCTGTTTCACGAATCCTCACCCCGTACCTCGTTAGCCATAACAAAGCCCTGACAATATACAGTTGGAACGGAGTCAAAAAGGGAGAACAATTCTACTGGAAAAGCGATCATCGCCATTTTGATTTGTTTTTAAAAGTTGAGAAACGGCGCGGAAATGTTTGAGAAATCGAGTAAGATCAGACGCTGATCTCCTTGCAAGCGCAAAGCAGAATCAATTTTAAAAAATATCTAGGGGGAGAAATTTTATACGTGGAAAACCAAAATAACCCCAAATATCCCAATGATACCATAAGTCTATAACTATTTTACAATAGAATATTTTCGGTCGAACTACTTGCTTTAAAAAATAAGTTTTGACTCTACCTGGCGCCTAAAATGTTCTCAGTAAGCCTATACAGGCTTTATATGTGTACAAAGTTCACACATGAATTCTCAAAAATAGAAAAAATACTTGTGGGGCATCCGTCCCCTTTCACCCCGATAATAATGATCTGATTTCTGTCTATCCCAATAAAATACCAAACGCTCGAGTAACGTAACTAAATCTGGCATAAGTACTCAATGAACATGGGGGAGGGGTTATAGTGATATACCCACAACTCAATAACGCCAGCTACTTGATCTTAAGAATAAAGAAAATTATTTTTTTACAGTTAATATAAATAAAATGACTCCCGTCTTATCTTTTAAATAAATTTTTGGATCCACCTCCGAATAAGGAGAAACACCGAGAGTAAGAGGAGGAGAAAGAAGATATAGATGAAGAGAGAGTTGGTAAAGGGAGGTAAGGAGAAAGAGAAGAAAAAAAGATGAAGAGAGGTAAAGAGAGAGAGAGAGAGAGAGAAGGGGGAGAAGGAGAGAGTGTTTTTTAGACACTGTCAACCAAAACTGTCAATAATACTGTCAGCGTAAGTTTCTTCAGTTCTTAAGTTGGTCTGGCTGGCTCACTATGAATGTCTGTATCACGCATACAGGCCACTCCAATAGAGCTAGAGGACAGAAAATTTAAACATTCACTCCTTTTTTGTTTTTTCAAAAATCTCTCCCACTACATTAGTTTTTATTTGGGTTTGAATTTGCCATGTAGGGGTGAGAAAAAAAAAATGGGAGGCTGTGGAAATCAACGAATCATCTAAATTTTCAATTCCCAATGTGAGGGTCCTTAACCGCTGAAAACATTTATGCATCCACTTGTCTCTATTCATGGAAAGTATTCAGCCATTCTGAATGTCGAAGACCAGAAGTGCGGTCTTGTTGTAACCTGGTGGGACGTTCCTGCCCGTGCAAGAACACACAGTGGTGTTACTCGGTCGGCATTGAGACACTACTGCGCAGGTCCTCTTTTGGCTCTCAGGCCTCTTTTGGGTGCCTAAGCCCAAGTACAGTGCGCACCCAGCACTCCGTCTCATAGGCCCTGCTGCTACCGATGGCATAAGTTAGGTACATACCTTTTGTTCACCTTGTTAACCAGACCATATTTAACACAATTCTTAGCATTTCTTATAAATATACTCGTATTTTCTCTGGATCGTGTGAACACATATGTTCGTAGAAGAACGTGTCAGATTGTAAGATATTCGTGGGTACACAAGTAAGTGTTTATCTATGGTTAAAAATGTTCTACTTAATTAGTGTCGATGAGTATTTGTACAAATCTCTTCATTAGTGTGCATATGTGCGTATTTAGTATTTATGTGTATGTGTATGTATTTATACAAAACCTTCATTTGGTATGTGCGTATATATGCATGTATTCGCACAAAACCTTTATTTCATATCTATGTGCGTATGTTTGTGCTTCTGCTAAACTTTCAATTAGTGTGCACATGTATGTGTATGTATTCATATAAAACATTTATTTGGTGTGTGCGTGTGTGTATGTGTACGTATTTTTTTTTACAAAACTTTTGACATCTGTATCTCTATTAACGAGGAGAAATTCTTGGTGTTTGTTTTTCAAAAGTAGTTATGGAATGTTATGTTGGTAATTTATAATGAACGCAACGAACTGTGACATGCCAGAAACCAGTTCTGGTTGGGGAAGATGGTCTCTGGGTAGCGGCAGAAGCAGTTAGTGAAAAGAGTGGATGAATTTCGGGTTCGCGTACCCGGAATGAGATTAGCAGCAAGAAGCAATATTGACTCAGTACCGAGATGAGAGGTCGGGGTGGGTGGGTGAATTCTTCGTTCGACCCCCAAACTACAATAATATTCGTTATCCCCCAAATGCAGAACCCTTACAGCTGTGACCAAGTGGCATATGGTAAATTAATATAGACTCGCACGTGTGTTTGCTGTTTGGTCGCAGATACGGACAAGGCTAATGAACAGAACATATTACTAATGAAATAATTTGTTTCGTCAAGATGCTGATGGCCGAGCGCCACGAGTTCAAATACCGACTGAGGCAATCGGCGTTCACTTTGCACACACACATATATATATATATGTATATGCACATACCATATATATATATAAATATATATATATATATATATATATATATATATATATATATATATATATATATATATATATATATATATATATATATATATATATATATATATAGTTGACCCTAAATGATCGTGTGGTTTCCGATGATAAAGATAAAAAGTTAAACCCTTCGAATAACAACAGTCCGTATGCATTTTCAGTGACATGAGACCTTCACAAATTGGCTACTACCTGATAACCTTCGGAATTGTATACCTACATTAAAGCAAATGAAATAAACATAGCAGACCAAACTTTGATTGAGCTTGTCGAATATGTTCAGCGTTTAGTGAAGGTGACGTTAGTTTATGTATCCAGGGCCGCCTTATTGCATGAACACCATGGGCAGTTGCCCGGACCCTCACGATTTCAGAGATTCCAAAATTCATTGAAAAATGAAAATTGAAGTTCATATTATTAGATAACAGACATAGAGAACGTTCTCTAAACCCATGTTCACATTAACATTTAACTCAGTTGTTGACTCTTAATAGAATATATGTATGTGGATCGGCAACACAGTCCGTGGGCCAAACCCAGTACATCGCTTTGGGGGTCCAAAATATTCTTTAGTCGGCCCTGAATATATTGTTTATCTTATTTGAGGCCCGGTCCTTTGAAGGATAGGCCCAAAGCTGTAGCGATTTCAGTGAAAGCCTTTTGGTGGCTAATGGCGGAAATTGCCGGAGATTGGCGAGGGTCAGGTCTCTGATACGGCTCGTTGGTAAAATATAAAACGAAGAGAAATGCGCGTGGCTTTCAAATCACCATTCGAAGTGTTTGTATAATATGTTATCTTTTCCTGTTTATTTTGCGAAATGAGAAGAGAGATGAGTGTATTTTGTGTGCAGTGAAAAAGGGAAAGATCTAAAAATTTTGGAGAAGAGGGCTCGTCGACCGACCGTCACGATAGGGATTAGAAAAAGTGGATGTGGTTATTTGTAATTATTAATTATTTTATCTGGTCACCTCATTAGGACACACATACACACACATACACACACATACACATACACTTATTGTCGGATACTAATATCCATTACTTATCATATATATATATATATATATATATATATATATATATATATATATATATATATATATATATATGTATATATATATGTATATATATATATATATATATATATATATATATATATATATATATGTATATATATATGTATATATATATATATATATATATATATATATATATATATATAGTAGAATGTGGATTCGCTACACAAACTAGCTCATGTTTCTGCCCTCTTCGGGCCTCATCAGGCGAATGTATCGAGCACTCTATGAAATAAATCAATTACATTTCAGAAGTGGCTTTATATTGTTGATATATTATTATATTATGTCATACTGCTCGCCTGATCTGTACTACATGTACAGTATATATATATGTATATATATATATATATATATATATATATATATATAGATAGATAGATAGATAGATAGATAGATAGATAGATAGATAGATCGATAGATATAGATATATGTATAAATATATATACTTGTATATATAATTCAATTAGTCATGATTAGATAAAAAGTAAGGCTGCTCATAAACTAGAACGTGTAGGAGTACAATGGTCAGACGATAAGTTAATATCCAGATTCTTCATCCTGTTTTGGTAACGCCGTCTCTGTTGGGCCGTGTACACTTTGTGTCGGACAGGAAGATCCCGAAGGACTTGCTGTATGGGGTATTGGCCATCGCCTTAGAGAGCACAAAGGTGGTCCCACCTCCGTTTCGAAGATCCCTGCAAGAGAGATGAAGTCATTGAACATGAACGTATGAGGTGGGAGAGGGACATCAAAAGCGACCGCTTTTGTTGGAACTTCGCAGAGGTCTGAAAAAAAGAAGAGAAGGAGCCGGGGCTTGCTGCTAAAGAAAAGTACCGAAATAAAGGCACCGCTATGAACATGAGGGTGGGTGGGCAACAGCACCTTCAAATTAATTCACTTCTTGTCGCTTGCAGCTAGACCAGTTGGAGGGTTCTGGTGGGGTTGGAGAGTATGGACCTAGGCTTGCGTTAGTGAGCATAGTGCAGAGATCGATCTACTATAACAATAACAATGACAATAACAAAGGAATAACAATTGCTACGGCATGATCTTACCTACCCATCTAGGTACTGACCAGGCACGACGTTGCTTATCTTTGGAGATCGTACGAGAACCTCGTGTATCCAACGTGATTTGGTCGCTGCAGCCGGTCCAGTCCCGCTTTACGGCCACAGTAAAGGCAACTCTATCAACACAGACTGAAGCAAGACTTCCCGGGTATAGATCCATGATCTCACGAGACTGATGGATACCAGCCACATATGAGTTTGGAAATAACGCAACGAAGTATGATGGTCAGATGACGAGTAAGCATCTGGTGCACTGATTTCAACAAGACTTTCAACTTGAGTGCTCACTGCACCTCGTCAATCTACTTAATCGATTACAGACATGAATACTGGTTTCCCTCGCTATCTGAAATTAGAGTGGTCCGATAAAACTTTTCCCAAGCCGGAATGGCGTAAATGATGAAGCAATACGATTAATATTTTGCATAGTAAAAGGTTTTGAGCGTTCCCATACGCATAAAAATGATGATGATGATGTGACAAACGCCATTTATGGAATTTACACACACACACAAATATATATATATATATATATATATATACATATATATATATATATATGTACAGACAGCTGTTTCGTTGTATTACAACTGTTCAGTGTGACTATAGACTATCCATTATCCCATCCAGTACCATGAGTCAAGATTGAAACCTTCACTTCAGACTCGGAGACCGATATCCTACCACTGCGCTGGGGAACTAGACGGTCAGAAAGGCTGAATTTAAGCGATATATCTATTCAGTTTAAATTCCCCGTCCACCAGAATACTCTATTCCTATGGAAGAGCATTGCATAAGCTTACAATGAACGAGTTACCTCACTTAGAGAGTGCTCAACCCTGAATAGAGGAGCGTTATTGTGAGAGAGCTTTTTCGTTGTATTACAATTCTTCAGTGTGGATATATATATATATATATATATATATATATATATATATATATATATATATATATATATATATACACACATGTATATATATAATTATAAATCGCGTTAAAGCGAAACTAAATAAATATTAAGATCAAAGTTCAAGGAGGGTTCGTGTTTAATCAACACTGCTGCAGAGTTTTTTTTAACCTTTTGAAAAGCCAACATGAACTGCATTACCAAATATTCGGAAACGATTGACTGAAATGACATCTATTTTGGAAAAATTCTTTTATATCTTTTGCATTTAAAGCCGTAAATCTATCTATCTATCTATCTATCTATCTATCTATCTATCTATCTATCAATCTATCTATCCATTCTTTCGTAAGTCGTTGATTAAATATTGTAATCTTGAAAAAATCAGGGTGTATGAAAATATATTTTCGCTTTTTTTTTCACAGACCATCACTCAAAAGTTTATTTCAAGTGCACATATAAAGACTATGATTCCATTATGTTATAAATATCATTGTATACCTCATATGATTATCAACACTAATGAACTGTACTTTTAGTTCCAGATACTTTAATGGCGGATACCATTATTGAGAGTCGGAGAATTTCGAGGCATTATCTTGAACTGGGCCTCAAAGCCTATCAAGCTATTTGTAGAATTCGGGAAATAGAAGGGAATGAAACAATACATGACAATACCGTCCCAAACTGGTTAAAAGGTTTCAAAGGTGGTGACAGAAGTGAAAAACTATCAGTTGTCAATTATAATTATTTAAAACGCAAGCTAGATGAGAACCCAACCAGCCGTGGGAACTTTCAGAAACTAGGATTATCGAAAGATACCAGATGGAGAGCATATGTCTATAACATACCATACGTAAAGTTGATTAAAACAGGAAAATAATATGGGTACAGTCCAATTTAATCATTAAGTAATTTCTGGGGAACGGTTTCAAGTGACCAGATAGATAGCTTGAGGTGAATGATCAGGTTGAGATTGATACATGGATATATATAGACCCATTTCATTCGGTGATCAGATAGAAACAACGAAATTAATAAAAATGAAACTTTCTTTGTTTCTAAATCTGGCCTATCTTTGAGGATGAAGAAAATGACAAAATCTGTTCTCGAGAGGGGAATCAATTGTCATCATCCCCGAAAAGTCTACCGATGAAGGTCTTTTTTCAAAATTAAATTTTTGTTCTGAGAGGCAGTCTTCATGTCTAAACTGTCACTGGAGAATAAAGAGTTTATGAAATATTCAAGATTTATGAAATTTACTTTTCTCTTGTCGTGTCAGTTGCAGTGCAGAGTGGAATAATTTATTCCCATGTAAAGAGAAAGTTATGAACAGCAATCTGAAATTACGAGGAACTCTTTATTATTAGACGGTGTTGTTCAAACATATTCCAAAATGAATGTATATATATATATATATATATATATATATATATATATATATATATATATGAAACCTAATACAAAAGTTTATATGAAAGTGTATATATGATGCATGATGAAAGATACGTGCATGCATTCATGTGTATGGTTATACATATGAAACCATAAGTGAAACTTTATATATGTACATATGAAATTTTATATGAAACTCCATATGAAATCTGATCACATAATCATCATCTGGTGAAGGCTTTGTTAGCGGCACAACTGTTATTTCTCGCAGCACCATGTGTTGATATATATATATATATATATATATATATATATATATATATATATATATATATATATCATAATTCACACAAAGGAAATGCGTGGAAATACGCACATGTCGCATAGCTTGAAAATTTCTTTGAAGTCAGAATGATATTAATGGTAAAAAAAATATTGGCTCGTCTGCAAAAGAGATATTTGCAAAATCTTCTGCAAATATTTCTATACATATGCATGGGTTGGGGTGAGTAGAGAAACGCGTCAGGATTGATACACGTAGTTGTGTATATGAATGTCTTGCTTGATATACATACACACACACACACACACACACACACACATATATATATATATATATATATATATATATATATATATATATATATATATATATATGGCTTAATTTTGCGAAAGAAAATTGTTTGGAAAATTACCGTAGTAGTAGAACCATAAATCATTTATAAGTATGATTAAAAAAAATATTAATCAGAAATAAAGACAATTATGAGATTAAAACCATGTCTTTTGTTCTTATTGATACTGAGACTCCATTGGGTGTTGCATGGGACCGTTGCATTCACAATAGCCGGATTAGAGGGTTCAACAAACGTGCATTAAGTTTTTTAGGCATGCGAATTTTTAAGGGGGTAAAATGAAGGGGAATAATTGCACTAGGTAGGCTTTTCTTCCATTAATCTTAAACGGTTGGATAATTTGTGTGTGAGTACATGTGTGTGTGTGTGTGTGTGTGTGTGTGTCGAGTTGACCGAACAGTCAACATCTCAGAAGCGAATTCGACAAATCGAGTTCAAATTCCAGCT
>OY735228.1:10347327-10369827 GCA_963457665.1 Thysanoteuthis rhombus | reverse complement strand
TCATAGTTAAAAAGCTTTTGTCTTCATTTTCTTTTTTAGTGGGCCATTAAAGATACACTCAAATGTTTCAACCTCCTATTTCTCCCCTTAACGTTTCGTTTCTAAATAAATGTTTCTTTTGGTCTCCACCTGAAGCTAACGTCTATAATTGTTGAGAATTGAAGCCTAAAAAGGAGAAAAAAGTTGCCTTTTCTTTTTCGTGACAGAAAAGGTACCATAGGTTTTCCTCGTTAGCACCCCTTCCCAACAAAAACCAAAACCCTAACCCTAACCCTAATCCTCAAACTTAAACCCTATCCCTGGCAGGACTAAAGAAATAAACTTGATATATCAATTTCTGCAGGTTATGAAAATTTGGGACTGATAAAGAACAATGAAAAATTGCAAAAGTGCAATGCCCTGTATTGCTAATTTGTTCTTATTTAAAACTTTTGACAACATTAGCTTCTTCTTCAAGCAAAAATATGACAACTTGACTAATCTGGAATCCAACTAAAAAGATACACAAGACGAGAAAAGGTTGAAACGTTTTCGAGATGAATTTGCTGTTAAAACTTGACCCCAAACTGACACTGCAAATCGAGATTCTAGTCAGAGGAGAGAAAAAAAATGCAACGTTTTTTTTTTCTTTTCGGGCTTCCGTACTTAAAAATTATTGACGTTGCCTTTAGATGGGGTTTAACGGAAACGCCCGTAAATATAAACCTGTTAACAGTCGATGTTTGAATTAAAATGATAATTTGAGTTTATTCAACGTTGAGAAAAAAGTGTTTTTCTTCCTCTTATGACCACTAGCTGAATCAGATGCCGTATGTGCCTGACAGTAAGACAAACGATTCACAAAAGCATTTTGCTCACTGCAACTCATCCAAACCTCATCTTTTTCTATATCAGGACTTGGCGGGTAGCCCGTAGACATAATACCAGTACATTGTACACAGTGTAATATTCGCTTGGCTTCTTTTTTTAATTAAATATCCGTCTAACATATCGGCATATACGATATTCTTTTGTTATATGAAAAAAGACCATATTACAAGTGTGTTTTAAAATCAAAATTTTATGATTTCTCTCCAGAAGGAAGTAATGTTTTACTGTACACGACTCATTGGAATATCACTGTACCAGGAAGTCATTTTGGGAAGGGAGAATATATATTATAGCCCCCCCCCCCGCTCATAATACTAGTGCATTAGACTCAGTGAAATATTTGCATGGTTTAAAAAAATCAATTAAATGCAGTGAGTGCAAAAAATATACTGTGAGTGCAAAAAAAATATACGGTGAGTGCAAAAAATAGCCGATACATTTCAAAAAGTTACTTTCAACGTACTTATACAGCTTCAAAATAGACAGGATTTGGACTAAAGATTTCTGTGCATAACTCTTAAATGTTCAATCTTGTTTCAACATACATGTTAATCTTTGTGATTTTTAAATCTGCCGTTAAAATTCTGTCAAATTTGAAGTCTAATGAGTATTTTAGAATTAACTTTTTGTAATTTTTCGGATACTTATCGCACTCTCTGTATACCGGCATTTACAGTAGAACGCTATATTTCCCAGCCAAACTCATGTCCCCTCTTCTACCACTTTGGCTGAGCCTTTTCAACCCGCCTCCATCCTTTCACGAACGACGGATGACTGAAACAATAGCCAGGGGGCACCAAAGGCAGCTTTACTTGTGATGTAATACAGCCGTAAATTCCAAACTTCTTCTAAAAGGCTGATAAATCACGCTTTTCATTTAAGCTAAACGTTATGATTTTACTTATCACTTTCCCAACTATTCAAAAGAACTGAAACGCCGAGACGAAATTTCAGACAAACGAAAAGGGGGAAAAAAAGAAAGAAAAATGGTGGCATCGGGACGTTTTTTTATTTTTTATTTCGCGCCTTTTTCTGAACTTATTCCCGCTTTTTATTAGGAGTCCATATTAAACGTAATTAAGTGGAAATCGACGTGTGAAAGAAGAGCCGAGTTTATCGCCACGGGACATACATCAAATTGCCACCACTGGAGATGTAATAAGAATAGTAATGATAATGATAATAATAAGCGAATAAGTATAATAAGATAGTAGGAAAAGAGAAAAAAAGAAAATTTGGTAATTTAATGATATCACTACTGGAGAAATAATAATAATAATAATAATAATAATAATAATAATAATAATAATAATAATAATAATAATAATAATAATAATAATAATAATAATAATAATAATAATAATAATAATAATAATAACAGCAACAACAACAACAACAATTATGATATAACATATTATTATTATTATTATTATTATTATTATTATTATTATTATTATTATTATTATTAAAAGAGTGAAAAACTAGGAAAATACCAGAATCTGAAAAGGGGACTGAAAACAGCGTGGAACATGAAAGTCAGGGTGGTACCAGTAATAGTGGGTGCACTTGGAACCATATCAAAGAAACTGAAAATGAGATTAGGGGAACTAGGGATAAAAGGAAGGATTGAGACTATACAAACCACGGCATTGCTAGGGATCGCACGAATACAAAGGAGAGTACTGGAAATATGGGACGTACGACCCCCAGATGGCAGCAATGGCCTAACAGTCAAGAAAAAGACAGAGTGAAGGCGCTGCTGTGACAGGTGAGGATGATATGAGAGGAAAGCAGAAGAACTGAGGAGACTTACAGTCACTTAGTCTCCAGCGATAATCACCAGGCATCTAGTGTGAAACTTTGATCATTGCTGTGGACTATGTGAGTGTGAAGAGGATGGCTGGAGATTTGAAGAGACTTGCTGTTACTCAGTGATGACTACCAGGCAACTGGTGTAGTAATAATAATAATAATAATAATAATAATAATAATAATAATAATAATAATAATAATAATAATAATAATAATAATAATAATAATAATAATAATAATAATAAATTGTTGGTCTCCGGGGGGGGGGACCCGGGTGTAATCCTGCGACTATTGGTGAATTCTGGCTTGTGTTCCCCTCATGGCCAACAGGAGGGAAACAGTCATTATCAACGACTCTTGGCCAAAATAATTCGGAAAAATGGAAGAAAGGGGACAACAAATTAGTTATTTATTGTTATCTAAAAAGCAAACTATCTGAAAGGGGTTACGGAAAACACATGATCATTATAGGCGGAAATCCACAGTAGAAACATTGAGTCAGCGAGAGAGAGAGAGAGAGAGAGAGAGAGAGAGGAGGGATTGCTGAAAAATACATAACACATGAACAGCCCACGAACTGTATTGTTAATTCCAATGGGCGGTAAAAGGAGAAGTACCAGACTGGATTACCAGAGGTATAACGAACTTCATCCAAAAGGGCACTGGCAGGCAACAATAGACCAACCTCGTGTCTACCGCTAGCGTGGAAAGTTCTGATAAGACAGTTAGTAGTATGAATATATACTTTCATGGAAAGAATACTCATACTAGAAGAACAGAAAGGGTACAGGAAATAAACCAAAGGAGCGATGGACATTGATAAGATTATTCTAAGAAACTATGGAAAGAAATGGGATGGATTGATTATAAAAGAGTATACGGCATGATTCCACGTTGCAGGATACTCGAAATCCTGGGGATATTCAAGATCAGCGAATCGGTGAAGAGAGATTCATGGCCAAATCTATAAACAGGAAAGTCGACTTGACAGCTGTAAAAATAAAATTTGAAAAAAATAAACAACCCCAAAAAACAAAACACGGGTAAGTAAACCATAACATCATTGAACAGAATCTCGAAAAACAGCAAAAGATACCAATTCTCCAAAGGGGAAAGTCATTCACCCTATGTACATGGATGACTCAGAGCTATTTTCAATGAACAGGGAAAAGCTCGAAATGTTATTCAACAATAGACTTTGTGTGGAGGAGAAAAAAACTAGACAGATTGCAAATGCCGCCTACGTTGAGAAAGGGGTGAGACTGTTAACATCATAACTAGTAGATATAGTGAACTGATTCGTAAGTAGTACAAAGACGGGCATGACAGAATGGCCACTGTCATACACCGAGAACTATGCAAACGACTGGGATTCAACCATGCAGACATGTAGGCACAAACCAGAGATCATCCTGGAAAGTAGGAGCCACAAATAACTCGGGGATTTCGACATCCAAACCGATCACCCCATACAAATAAGAGGATCATAATTTGGTAGTCGTTGACAAGGGGAAGCGAACCTGCCAAATAATAGACGAGGGTGTGCCTGCAGATCATATAGTGAATATGAAAAAGAGTGGAAAGCTAGGAAATTACCAGGATTTGGCAAGGGAGCTGAAAAATGTGCGAAACACGAAGGTGGTGCCAATAATAGTAGGCGCGCTGGGAACTGTGCAAGAGACATTAAAAAAATTGGAGAAGCTGGGGAGGAGAGATTGGGACTATGCAGACCACAGCACTACTGAGGTCTGCATAAATGCCGTGGAAAGTATTGGAAATATGCGAGATACAAGCTCCAGTCGTAAGCAATGGCCTAATTGCTAGAATTAAAAGGCATGTGTCAGTGAAGCTGGAGGAGGATGGTCGGATACAAACCACAGCCCTGCTGAGATAGGTGAAAGTGATGGGGAGAGGACTGAAGACTTGAGAAGACTTGCTGTCACTCAGTCACCACCTATGATCACATAATGTATTGTGTGAACAGGAGACCTATTGTCACTCAGCCTTCAGCAATGACCACTGTGCAACCGGTGTGAAACTGTAAACCGAAGTATTACTGTGGCCTATGAGAACTAGGAGAGGAGGGCTGGAGACTTGAGGAGACTTGCTGTCACTCAAACTCCAGCAGTTACCACCAAGCAACCGGTGTGAGATTGCAAATAATAATAATAATAATAATAATAATAATAATAATAATAATAATAATAATAATAATAATAATAATAATAATAATGATAATAATAACAACAACAACAACAATAACAATAACTGGAGTATTCTCCTGATTTAACTTACGTAAACAACTTTTTTCCGATAAAGTTGCTTGAGGAAGTGACTGTTAATTACGATAAGGAATTGCCTTCTTGGGAGGCAAAAGATTTTTAGATTAGTCGACGCCAAACGATGCCGCGCGGTAAGATTTTGGTCCAGTCAGAATTTGGTTACGTGGATATGTATCAGAGGTTGTTATCAGTAACTTACAAATGTAGACATGTAATTGTGTGAAAAATACACTAATATCTCTCGCTCTCTCTCTCTCTCACACGCACATAAGCATGCACACACGCACACAGACATATATTTTCCATGTGCCATATCTCTTCAGGACGTTTTCTTGGAACGAAGGGTGGAGTGGTTTCCCATTGCCTTCTCCACATTTTTGAATTCAGAATTGTCTTTCTCTTAGACTGATTGCCTTTCAATGCAGGGGAGCTCTGCTATTTTATTCATGATTATATATGTACAAATTATATATATATATATATATATATATATATATATATATATATATATATCAGCCATCATCAAGACCCAAGCCCTTAGTTATTCAAATAAAGGATGCAAAGCTGAATTACGCCTTTTCCAATCAAAATAATGTATATATATATATATATATATATATATATATATATATATATATATATATATATATATATATATATATATATATATATATGTATGGAATGAGCTGACATATACAGTTGAATTGCCTCAACCAAAGTGTGAACCAATTCCATTGTTTGCATCCTAATCTAGACATAGTTTTAAAAATATGTTATATTGGACGCAACCGATTGATAGTTTACTCATGGAAACAATCATTTCATAATCTTGGTTGGTTCTCCTAAAAGCTTGGTGCATGTATTCTGCCATATGAAAAATACCTTCTCAAAAGCTACCGTTTTGCAAAACCTGATGACGATTTTGATCTTAAAACTATTGAATAACCTAAATCAAACATTTGGAGAGCTATCCAAAAGTATGAAAAATCCTATTTGAGGAGAATTAAGTTCTGTAACATTTAAAGAAATTTGCATACAAATATTACATTTTGGAACTTATCCTTCATGCGCACATAAATTCACATGATCAAGCACACATGCAATATATATATATATATATATATATTTCCTTGTTCTTTTCAATTTTCACTTTCCTGTTTCCCGTACGATGAAACGGAGATGTGTGGTTTGTGCACATAGGGACTGCACAGAAGATTTTGAACAAGCATTTTCAGCAGTTCGCTTAGCCATCATCAATCAGCCGTTTAATGCATTCAGAATTCCAGTATTTTCATTGGAAAAGGCCTTATTCAGCTTTGCATCCTTTATTTGAATAAATAAGGGCTTGGGTCTTGATGATGGCTGATATATATATATATATATATATATATATATATACATATATATATATATATATATATATATATATATATATATATATATATATATATATATATATATACACATATATATATATATATATATATATATATATATACTAACAGGGATTCCCGGTGTTGCATGGGTATCAAATAACTTGTTGCACATCCTGGACCACGCACGATCCAGCATACAGTTAAGCATAATTTCCTCGTGTATTTAGGGTTTGTTTTCCTTATCAACGCCAGAATTTGGAGGTCGGAGTGGTGTGAGCAAAAAAAAATAAAAAAATAAATGATTGAGTGTACCAACTAGCAGATTGTACAATCGAATCTTGGCATGGGAGTAGCATCTCCTCGGGCAGGTTCATGCAGACTCTTGGGTAGACCTGCGTTGTCACCCACGCACCCTTGGACAAGTCAAAGAAGTTTGCGCAGCTTTCCTTGCGACTGTTATAAAAATGTAAGCTGAAGTTTGGGCTTGAGATTCCGATAATAAGAAATTTACTAAACAATTTCTTTCAATCGTAAATGAGATTTGGCAACCTTCCGTTCCGTGAAGGCAAAAATCTCTGTCGAAATCGACCACGGTTGCAGAAAAGGGCAAAAATAAAAGTGCCTTGACTGAAATCGTACAAATAATTAATTTTATTGAATAAGGATGGTAAATTGTAATGTTCCAGGCACTCACTCACACGATGTCAAAAAACGGATTACAACTTTAATGCACCATTTCTAACATCGAGTGAGCAAGTGTGTGAAAAATTCATAAAAGAAAAACAGAATTTAACACGTAAATGATATTGTTATTGCTTTGAATACCACCCGGTGTAACAATAGTTTTTGCCTTTTTCTGCATCTGTACTCGATTAAAACAGTGGTTGAAATCTTTGCGTTCATAAAACGAACGATTGCCCATATATTCAAACAAACTGAAAGGAATTAATGGAAGTAACCGAATACTCCAAATGTGTACTTCCGTACGACGGATGAAAAGTAACGGTCTAGTACAACTCCGCTCTTGTGGATTAAAAAATATCATCTCTAAATACTGAATCTGGCCTTCATTACTTCGAAATTTCTTGATTTTCGAAAAATATTTGATATATGCCAAAGTTTTCAGGGATGCAAATTCCCAGAAAAATTCGTTTGAAAAAAATTCACTAAAATACTTTTGCTAAATACTGTTACTTGAAAAGATCCGATAGAGTGTTCGACTCCCAGCAGGCAGATAGCATGTTTCAAATATGAGTAGAAATCTTTAAAAAAATATATCTCTTTGCTTCTATTTCAATTTGTGCACACAAACTCGATTACAGACATTATACATGTACACACATACGGATAGATAGATAGATAGATAGATATACACGTAGTCAATCAAGAACAGCCATTGTAAGTTCACTGCTGGACAAAAGCCTTTCCATCTCCTTCTACTCTGCCCCCCCCGCCTTGTCTCATGGGTAAACCTTTCTATATCATCCTTCTATCAGTTTGGTTGTTCGGTCTCTTCCTATTGCGCTTACTGTCCCATAAACACTAATTGGTAAAACTTTTATTTCATCTCATACCATTTCTTCTTTTTAACCCATCATCATTTTAGTTCGATTATTTTCATAATACCCTTCACACTAGTCCTCTCTCGAAGCCTTGTTGATTTTTCTCCTGTTAGCATTGCTCTCTCCATAACTCTCCGTACGATCCAAAGGTTCGTTTTGTTAATTTTCATGCTTAGCATCCATAAGTCCTAGCTGGTATTTTGCGTTCATTTTATACTTTACGTCTGAAGCACAATGGCAAGATGCTCTTCAATATGACTCAATTCTTACTTTCCTTGTTTACATACATGAACCCGTATTTGGATCTAATGAATATGAATATCATCCAAACGTTTATGATCTAGCGCTTCCGAACACAGTTTTTGTTATCAAGCTCAGGGAAAATCTGTATATTTTATTCACTTAAAATTTTGAAATACTTCAAAACTTGGAATTACAGCGTTGGCCTTTTGTGCGTAATTAAGATGTGGCTCACGAAGTGACATGCAAGCAGAATTTTTCACTATGCAAAATTTATCTACCAGCCTCGTAGGTACATCAATAAGTTCGAACCTGATGATGAAAAACGCCCGTGTTTTACACAATAAATATACATAATCTCCTTCTTTGTCAATGCACTAAATTTTGTGGTGAATATTACTCACATAGATCGAACAGTGAAATTTTCAAAAAAGAATTCAGCCAATAACTACGTGTCAGGCTAAGGACTTGTAGATCCACCCTTGTTTATGTGTGCGCTTGTGTTCGATGTACAAACATGTGTGCATATATGTATGTACGTGTGAGAATTGTATAATGTGGGTATGTGTACGTGTATGTATGTGACATTGTGCACAAATATATTTTTGTGTGAGCTTATTTTCAACATGTGTTGTGAATTGATAACAATTCAGTCCCACATGAATCTCATATAACCATCAGTAATATCACAAAATATTAGGCGTCGACCTTAACAACGGAAATGTAATTACACATCAAATCTAAAATAGACACGCTCTCTCTTTTCACGTGCACGAGAATCTGTAGTATCGATTAGCATCACTGACAGACTGACATACCGAAAGAAAACTTGCTGAGTTAGCTCTTTTAGAGATAGATCTTGCTCCTTTTTTATGCAAGGGAGAGAACTTGTGTATAGAAGATCTGACTTCGGACTTGTCATTGTGACACTCGGTGCCATGTTTTTTCTCTCTCTCTCTCTCTCTGACCCATGTCCTTTCACAACGTGGGCGATCATGGCATTGTCATAATTGTTCCGGTGAGGGATCTGGGAGTGGTTTCCCGTTGCCTTCTCCACGGTGCCTTTTTTTTATCGACACCATCTTTATTTAGCTAGCCACTGACTCTTGGAGTCCATCCGCCCTTTGACAGGTCTTATTTTCATCCCCACAGGGTTACCAACCACTCTCCTCATCCAAACAAAAAGTAAAATGGGGGAGACGGTTTAATCACCGACCATCCGTCCCACCACCCAACCATGGACCAGGTTTAGTGTTGTCAACCGTGCTATATTTGAAATAACAATTCTATATTTCAAAGCAATGTCTTATATCTTATATTAACTTGTATATGTCTTTATCCCGATAACTATCCTATATTGACTTGCAAATGTACAGTAACCCTCCAGTTTGCTGGCTGAGTAAAATTAGCTACACTACAGCGTATCATTATGTATTTTTTTCATTTTTTGTGTCATGAGGTACTTCTGTCAACGGAACATTTTGTTAAAAAATGGCCGCTATTCAGATATGTTCAGATTATTCATAATCATTTAAGTGTGCTTAAATTTCCTTTAAAAACTGAAAAAAAAAAGAAAATTGAGGAAAGGTAATATCTAAAGCATTATCCGGACCCCCTCCCCCAAAACACCGGGGCGTTTCATGACCTTTCTTCTCCGCCCAATATTTTCATTTTCCAAAAGTTGGCATCCCTACAGCTAGTACTAGTTTACATGGTACCAGTAGCCAGCTAACCATGAACTGACTGGAATACGTCATACAATCAAGTTAAACCTTGATAAACCCCTTACCGAATATTTGACAATGTATTTATGTCTGATATTTTCTATTACATAAAAAGGTTATAAATCATCTATTATCATTATCTCTTTAAAACTATGATTCCACTCCTTTTTCTGTTTTTATGTTTCCCTCTGTTTATAAAGTAGACAATTTATCTTGAGCAAATGTGTAATCGTAAAGGAAGTGTTTTCTGAATCTCAAATCAACCTGTTTATTTATTAAACAGAAATGTCTCGATGGACATCTCTGCATACAATTTTCATTAAAAATAAATTCTCAACATTAAAATTCACATTGATTAAAGCGATAAAAATGTGTTTGAACTTATTAAAAAAATTACAAGCTTATCGGTACTGAGAAATATTTACTAGGCGTATTTTTCTTTAAATTCTTCAATATATTTCAGCAGATAACGTTTGGAGTTGTCCTGTATATTTATTTTCAATCCTAGATAACGTAAATTTGTTTAATTGAATCATTTATGCTTGTAGTGTTGGAACCGTTAACCGATACTGTCGTAAAAAAATCTTAAAATTGGTTTCTTCAGTTTTTAAGTTGGTCTGGCTTGCTAGCTATGTATGTAAGTATGCATCACGCGCCCAAACAGAGCTAGAGGACTAAAAATTTAAACATCTACTTTTCATTAAGTCTAGAGAAAACATATTTCTTGTTTATTTTTACCCCCCATGGGATTTTGGGTGAGGGTTGAATTTACAATCTAAGTTTAAGCTAAATTATTAGAATATTGTTAAATATGAATCAGTTTTTTTAATAGTAATATGGTTGTAGATATAAACAACAATCAGGAGGTAAACATTTAATCAAAATATTAGATGGAATAATCTTTTTCCAACGATGCTCTAGTGACAATATGCCATCTCTATGATTTTTTTGGGTCTAGTGGTCATAAATTCAGTAAAAGCACATTTATGGCTTCTCTATCATTGATTTACAGATATAGATTTAAAAATCATTGAAAAGATGATATGAAATGCCGGATGAATATAGATGATATACAACAAGACTTCAAATACCAATTCTCCAAGCCTACACACAGTCAGCTGAGAAGTGTGGGGTCTGGAAATCTCATGGAGCAATCCGTTCAATTCATGTGGGACCAATTTTTTCAACTCTCAAATTTCTTATTGCTTTATGGTGACGTGATATTGTCTCTGTTGAAGTCCTAAAGTATCCACAAAGTGGAAATATAACAGCTGTTGATATTCCTTCATCATCAAGAACAGGTTGGGGCGCTAAGGTTTATTATCGGTATCCATATTTCCCCATTCAAAACTATTCAATCAACAACGAACAGTTCGCACCGTCGTAGCGTTTCCTCTAAGCACTGTGTTGACGTTATCAGCAGCTTGAGCAGTAGCTATCCTTGCTGGAAATCGCACTGGAAAAATTAGTCTAACTTCTTGCGTAGACACTATTGTTGTTAAAGGATAAACCCTGCCACAATAATACAATGATAACCTATTATATCTCTATTTACTGCAAATCTGCAGAAAAGTCTATTAAAATAGTAAATATTTCACTGTTTATATTATTCTTTATGATGTAAAAAATACATTTCTTATGTTACAGCCTGATATTACGCAGAAACAATGAGACAATTAGTACTACGACTAATGCTATTGGTATTAATACTAATGTAGCATTATGTCCTAATTTGAAATCGTACATAAAAATCAGTCTAAATTCTTGAGTAGACACCATTGCTGATTAGAGATCAAAGCCACCAGTAACAACAAATTACATGTCTATTTACATCGAATCTGTAAAAAAGCAATAATTACATTATTAAATCTTTCACTTCTGGCATTATTCTCTCTGCTACAAAAAACGGCAGTTTATATGTAACAACCCAATATAAACCCCTTGAATGAAGAAAGCTGTCAATATTTGTTTGTTTAGACTGGATGGCTTTTTTTCCTTTTTTTCTTTTTCACCGCAGGAGTGTGATGATATTTTACGCAATCACCAAATGCATCAAACTCGTGTTTTGCATTTTCTTGACAGGAAAGTTCCACTTCCGTTCGTGAAGCAGCTTTTGTCGTGTTGAGTTAATTTATGTTTCCGGTTCTTCGAGAAATTTACAAATGCTAATTTCAAAGAATTCTGTCGCTCGAAGAAGAATGTGTGAAACAACGGACCGGAAATGTCTTATTCAAGAAATTAGCAAAAATTTGCTCGAAAACAGAACAGTCAAGATGGTTACGTCAACAGAGAGGGGCCGCTTCAAATGCCACGAAGGATGAGTGCTCATAATTAAAGCAAAAGATTTATCTCTCTGAGTTGCTCTTTACATTCAACAGGAACTAATGATTTCCTTCATTTAAACTAACATGAGTTTTTATAAATGCCTGCAGAAATACTGTGTGTTCCAAAATTAACGCCCGACTGTTATACCATTTCTAAGAGAAGTAACTATTCAAATGTTCAGAGCGCCAGTAAGTCCGAAATTTTCAGTAAAATTGAAGACTTTTGCTAATTAATTGGACGAGAATTTTTTTCCCAATTAGTTTGTTGCTTACTCATTCGATTAATCAACAAGAGACACCAATTTTATTGGTAATTTTTGTCGTACTGGTGAGATAAACATTTAATGAAGTAGTTGCTTTCCTGACAACTAGCATTAATGTGGGATAAATTGACGTCACTTTTGGAACATCCTAAATTTACCTCTGCTATAATGAAGTTGTATAGAAGCTATGTATTAACCCATGTTTGTCTGTCTGTCTGTTTGCTGGTCTGTTAGTCCACAGAATATCTCATGAAGTTCTGAATGGATTTCAAAGATATCTAGCAGAAAGGTGGGCAATGGGTAAAGGAACGATTGACGAAATTTTGGGACGGATCTAGGAGTTTTCGATTTGGTTGATATTGCGAGATTGGACAGTTTCTTTGCTACTTGCAATCGCTTCCTACTGATGCCCTTGGGGAAATGCATGAATCCAATATGGGTATTTGGAGCATTCAAGCCCTGTAATGCAGTCCATTTAAGAGAAGGATACCCTGACAGAATAGCCTAGCAACTTTACTGCACATCATCTACTTGCTATCGAAACCACAGAAACATCCCGCATTGTGTAGTTGAGGCCCTATGCCCGACAAGAGATCAACAGGCATGAACAAATATGTCTTCCACTGATCTCCACTGGTTTCCTCATTTCAAGGGTTTGGGTAGCTTGTTGCCTGACTAGAGTGAGAAGGCGACAACTGTGCATACAGTTCTAGATGAATAAATCAGTGCATTAATACTCGCGTTTAGGTTACAATTTACGAGCACCGCTCATCCCCCTGCTTGTTCCAGAGACGCGCCTGTTCTTCGACACCCCTCCCCCATGCCTGCTTCGGGCTGGAGAAGGAAAAAGGACGCAGACTGTGGGAAACGGGTTTGCTCGAACCTTTTTCGTTGGCAGTGTGTTGCGATGATTTAGGATTGACTCAAGCGGAGGAGGGAGTCGTCAAATAACCTAAAATCATTGCCGATTGAATTAGCATATCTCTTTCTCTCTCTCTCTCTCTCTCTGTATCCCTACCCCCACTCTATTTCTGTTTCTGTCTCTCTCTGTCTCTCTGTCTCTCTTTCTCTTTCTCTCTCTCTCTCTCTCTGTATCCCTATCCCCCCCTTTGTTTCTGTCTCTGTCTCTCTGTCTCTGTCTGTCTCTCTCCGACAAGCTGCTGGTGCAATTGAATTTCTAATGGAAATTCAATTTTAGTAAAAGCATGTCGTCGGAAAAGTGATGGGAGTCAAGAGATCAAAATACAGATTTCTGCGTTAACTGAACGTAGAACGTTCATATAAAAACTTTTAGTAAGCCATTATGGCGTAAAGCGAAAAAGCAATCACCATTAATCTATGTAAAATACTCCGAGAGCGCAAAGCCATTGTCACTAAAAATTGAACAACCGGGTTACAAATCCTTGACTCTGCGTGACAAAAGCTTGTAATATTTATTCTCCAGTGATATATAATCAATAATTAAAAAAAAAAAACTCATAAATTTTATCGTATTCATTTATGATGACGTCACTGTGATGATGTCATTACTGTTAGAATATCAAAAAAGCCGAAAAATTGTCTTATCTTGCAATTTTAACAAAATCACAAAAAATCGTGGATATGCCCCCAAAATTAATCTATTGTTCCCAGGACCATGTCCCAGCCTTCCACGAAATTCCATTGCCATTCATTGGGAATTTTTGGAGATTAAGACCACTAGACCAATATCTGCAACCTCCATTAAACCGAAAAATGTCCAAACGCAACACCTTGGAAGTGAGTTCATGATATACTTGGCATTTGTATTTTAACGAGGACACAACAAAGGGTCTCAATTTTACAGGACTTCGTAAGATGCAGTACCTAAACACTGCTCTGAACATGTTTCACACACAGTCATTGAAATAAACTATTCGACAAACGTGCAGAACATGGCTATCAACATAGACCGAGTCATTGAAGCTATCTGACGAGACATTGTGACAATAAGAGTAGACAAGTGTGGAAATTAAAATGAGAATTGATGGGAAGTCAGTCTGGCAGTGGAAGGTGCTCGGAGCAGGGAGAGGGTCAATTTTTTTTTTTGCCATGATTGTTTCCATCTTGGTATTCGTCACCCATGAGACACTTATCACTGAGCACGGGTTTCCACTTGACACTCCCTTTGTGTAGACGACGAAACGAACGAACAACACTTGATTCCGACTTTTGTATGTACCCATAGCCATTACAAAATGAAGAGGTTTCTAGGCACTTAATTTACACAACAAAGTTAAAAAGATACTAATTGCTTTTGCATTTAAAGGGGTAAATGGGTATGTGTATGTGCACACACACACACACACACTTATACATACGTAAATACACACACACACACACATATATATATGTGTGTGTGTGTGTGCATGAATGTAAACATGTACATATATTGATGTGTCATAGATATTTTTGCTCGAGCCCACACATGATATATATATATATATATATATATATATATATATATATGTAAGTTACAGTACATTGGCAAGTCCGAGTGGCAATTTAATATTAGACTCAACAATTATAGACATAGGATTAAGTCAAAAAATAATCGTAGCCCACTCCCTGTAGAACTACATTTCCGCACACCTGACCACAATTTTGCCACTGATGCTACCTTCACCATCATAGAAAAAATAGAAAAAACTACTCCAATTGACATAACTAAAGTTCTAGAAAAACACGAAGACATGTGGATCAACAAACTTAAAACCCTATACCCTAATGGATTAAATACTAAACTGAACAACCCGCACCACACAGAACACTAATACACACAACTCCTACCATTAATATCCTCACACCCACATCTTAGACACACTCAATAATGGAAGCTTCAAAGTCACCTAGACCCATAGGAAAAACTTCACCTTAGCCTGTTACAACCCCTGTCCAATTCTTAGCTAAAACACTTTCAGCAACATCTTCAGTAACTTTTAAGGTTGATACCTATGTAGCTCCTTGACTCCACCACCCCTCCTTCTATACTATCCCAAACATACCAAAAAACCCACCTCCCCAACACTACCCCCCACCTTGACACACTCTGCCCTCCCCAAGTCCAACTGCTGCTGCTTTACCAAAATCCCAACACCTGCTGGTCATTCTTACATTCAGCATGAGGCCTCTTGTAGCCCTGACAACAAACCCTACCCACAATGCATAGCCGCTGACAGTGGACTCTGGTTCCACATGGTACATTTTAATTCACACTCACACAACACGCACCACTGATGATGAGAGAAATCTCGAAACATGTATGGACTATTGACAAATAAGGATTAATAAACCTTACCACCAAAAACTTCACTCCCGAGTCTGTCTCACTCTCTAAAGTACACATTATATATATATATATGTATAACTGCGGTGCCATATTAATATAATTGATTTGTTTTTCAAAATCCCCGAAACGGTTACATGGTAAACAACTGATGATCTCAACAAGAGAAAAATTCATATATTGTACCATGATAACAAAGGATATTTAAAACAGGGGAAAAAAATGCTGAAGAGAATTATATAAATAGCATTGACAGATATTGAGAAATAAGTGACCGAAGTGACGCAAGAAGATTTTCGAAAAAGTTTTTTTTAAAAACTTTTTTCAAATCCAAATTCAAGTATTTTAATGCCAAGTTAGCTTCAATATAGAACATAAATTTATTGAATTATAAACAGTCGAGAACAAATCGGTAGGATTCGTAAAACGTAATCGTCCGGCTTTAGTTTTGAACAGCCGAAACAACTCTTGATTCCTGTTCAAAGTATATTTACTTGTAAGTATATTCACTTCTTTATTATTATACTTGGAGACAATCTAATAAATATAGGTGTAAGAAATTGGAGTTATTTTTTATAGTCTGTATAACATTTTTCCGTATAACCCACTACATTCAGTACAGATTAAAAAAAACAGTAAAAAATGGAAAATTTTAAATTGATAAAAAACTGATATTTATTTAAAAGAAAATGTTTTTAACGATAAAAAAATTTGCTAACTGAAAAACAATTTGCTGAAAAAATAAATATGCCACAGACGCGCACGGACACTATCTAATATGTTACGAAGACCAATTTAAAGAAAAATTTTCAATTCGTTACACCAAAATTTATTCGTTTGTCTCATTAGTCGAGTAAATATACTTTCAGACAAACTTTTTGTTAACTGTAGAGAAATAACGAGCGATTGCTACCCTGGGGATTTTGCAGAAAAAAAAAATGATATTTTGGATGTGACATAGAATCCCGCAGTTCAATTCGATGACCGAAGAATACATCGACTGAAAACATTCTGATGGCCATAAAGATGAAGAAAATAGTCAAAACTAATGATATAATTTTTTTTTTCATGCGCTAAACATCGATCACCGTCCCTGACTGACTGACACACTAAGATGTGAGTTTGCTCAGTTGCCAATTTAGATGTTTTTCATCTAAATCTAGATGTTTTGGGTCGTGTCTCGCTATTGCTATTTAGACGATTTTCAGTACAATGAATGATATCTAAATCTAATTTATATTAATGAAATAAATAATCTCTTTACAGATTAAATGGTATTTTAGTGAATGTTGAAAATGAAAGTCACGTTTGATTTGATTTTATATGTAATGTATTGCTGAGATTATATATATATATATATATATATATATATATATATATATATATATATATATATACATATATATATGTGTGTGTGTGTGTGTGTATTTGTGTGTGTAGAATCTAAATGTTACAAAGTGTTTGACTCAATGAAATACTGAGGTGAAGTGTAACATACGCACAACCGACCACTCCCTTTGAACCAAGAGTTTACATCCAAAGGTCCGCTAAAGAGACGCGAATATATTGGAGGCCGTAACGCATTTGGTAAAAATTCAATCAAAAACATTTGCCCGTGTTTCAGTGAAGTTCAAGCTGGCATCTTCACATTCCCTTTTTTTATTGTAAGAGTGAAGAGTACACAACATCAAAGTTGCTTTAATATATCTGTAAATCCATTCACAGGTAATAAATAGTTATTCATCGCAATGAACAATGAGGATAACCTTTATTCGACATACTTCCAGGGGTCTAAAAAGTTCGGTTAGTGAAGTGTTAAAAATTAATTATGGAAAAATGTAGACATTTAGGAAGACACGGCCACTTATTTCAGTTGAGTAAATGTCGCTATATTCCTTTCATTATCCTATCGCTTTTGTTTTGTAAAGGAATAATGTTTTTTCTCCATGTTGGCCGCTACACTCGACCCAATCAGAAAGCTAAACATTAAAAACAGATTAATTTCGAAACAGCAATGAATAGGAGAGTCGCCATTAGAGCGATTCGCCCTCTTGCTGTTTCAAGAGGCTGATGACGTCAGGATATCGTCTGCTTATCTTTCTTTATTTTCTTAAAAGCCGTTCGTTTTTGTTCTTTTAGGCTTTTCTTTGTTTGATTAAGTATTAACTTTTGTTTTGACTGCGTGAAAAGTGATAATGCATTAAATGTTACAAGTACTATTAAACACCCGTTACTTTGCTAACTGTATACTTAAAGCTATGTCTTGTGACAGTATATTTTCATAGTAATTTGAAAGGTTAATACAAAGCATTATTAACTGGAATTCTTGTATTCATTTTGTATTAAACTTGAAACGACTAGAAATCTCAAATGTATACTGGTTGGTATTAGGTTTTATTGTGAAAAGACTGATTAGATTTGGGTCATGATCCTGATCGGTGAAAAGTACTGATAACATTTATTTTCTTCCATTTTAAAGGAAAGAAGTTAATTGCTCACTTCGATATTTATTGAGATGTCTTAGAATTGAATAAGGTTTGGCTATTCTAAACTAAAAAATATTTCTACTTTTTTTTTCTACAAAGTAACCTTTTTATAAATAAATTCAGTAATCAAGAAGTAAATGTTGGAAGTTTTATCAAGTAAAATAAGAAAGTTTTATTTACTGTAATAACCATTGCTTTACGAACGGTATACCACGGGATGGAAATCTAAAGCATTTTAATATCTGAAAATACTCATGGAATTAGTCTGAAGTGACTGGCTTTGGCAACTAACAAAATTTTCCGCTCACAGACACTCAAAGGCGAGTTCAATTCCACTTCATTTTACTTGCTGACCTTACTTCTTTTCTCGATGGATGAGCTCAACCGTTCTCGTTAAGCTAAAATCTTTATACTTCATCCCCTATCCTCTTGCTGTCCCTGCACAGCTTCTCTCTCCCACATCTTCACGGTCTTTGTGTTATGATTCTATTCCCGGAATCTTTCTTCTAAATAACCCTTTCACCGTATCTAAAAAAAAAAAAGATTATTTAGGTATGACAGACGGATGCACAGATGGAAATGTGACAGACTGATAGGCGGACAGACGAATAAGTTGCTTATTATAATGTAAACTAATTTACTTACCGGGAAATGTATAACTCTTGGATTTTCATCTCCCAAAGGATGGCAGAGTGGTGCCTAGTTTGGAACAGACGACAGGGAGATCTGAGTTCAATCCCCCAACTCTGAAGATGAAATAACTTATGTCAAAATAAAATGGAACACTTGTAAATAACATTTTACTAAAAGGAGAAATATATATATATATATATATATATATATATATATATATATATATATATATATATATATATATATATATATATATATATATGATGAAGGTAATAAAAGCTAGGACTTATTTACTTTTTCGTGTGTTGTATTCACACACACACACACACACACACACACACACACACACATATATGTATATAATGTATTTGAAAGCTGTGTTGTTACCCATTTTGAAAAGGCTACTCCGCTGTCATGGCAAAGAAAGCTCGGAGTGATTATATTAAATGGAGCAGAAACGTAAAGAAAAACTTGCAAAACATATAACTTTATCATTCAGACATTTTGACAAAGCAGTCAGAATGGATGAGTGGTTTGTTTTCATTCAATGTTTGGGGTGTGGAGGGAAGATAGAAAAACAACACGGAAAGCAAGAAAGAGAAAATGTAAATAAAATAAAAGAATGAAAAAGAAAAATAATCAAAGAAGTGTGAGAAAGAGAAAAAAAGATAGAAAGAGGATAAAATGAAGAAAAAACAAATGTTAGAAGGAAAAACAGAAAGAGAGCCGGAAAAAAAGGAAAGAGTAGAAAAAGAAGAGAAAAAAAAAGGAAAGGAATGAAAATGTAGAAGGCAAGAAGAGAGTAATAAGATGGAACAAAGAAAAAGAGTGGGCAGAAAGGAAGAATTGAAGATTTGAAGGAGAAAAACAACGAGAAGAAAGAAAGTGCTAAGATGGAAGAAAGGAAAACATGAATTAAGTTATATGATAAGGAAAGAAAGAAGAGAGGAAGGAAGGAAAAAGAATGAATGAAAGATTTAAAGGTGGAACACAATGAGGAAAAGAGAGTGTTAGAAGGAACAGAAGGGGATAAGAAAGAGAGAAGAATGATATAGGAGAAAATAATGAGAAAAAGAGGAAAAAGAAGAAAGAAAAAGTAATAAAAAAGGGGATGTGTAAGAGGGATCAGAAAAAAGAAATAAGGAAGAAATGAAGAATAGAGAAGAAAATGAATTAAATGGAGGAAGGCGAAAAGAGAATGATAATAATAACGAAAGAAAAGAGAAAAGACAGGAAGAAACAATGGAAGATTTAAAGGTGGATAATGAGAAAAAGTTTTAGAAGAATTCTTGCAAGGAGTAAAAGAAAAAAGAAATGTGTTTTATTTGAGGGAAGACTGTGAAAACAATCGGGTATGATAACATTGAAAGAATGAAGCAAATGGAAAGGAAAGAAAAGGATAGAAAGAAAAGAAAAAGGTTTGCAAAATAGTTGGAGAAAAACCACAACAGAGACAAGACAGTAAGGCCAGAAAAGGACGGGCGATGGGCGTTCAGTTTTTTTTTTATAAGGACAAGAGAAAGTGTGCAGGGTTTATACTTTATCAACCAAGCATAAACATTGCCACACGTGAAAAGGAAATGGCTCGGATAATTTGCTTGCAGTTGTTCGTGATTTAAAGAGAGGCAAACAAAAACTGTCAATCTAGTGGTTAAAACATCGGATTAGTATTCGAAATGACAAATTTAGTCGATTCTTCCTTAGCCCTACCTTCCACACAATATCATTGAAACTCATTGAAATCTGTTGAAGACATAGTGTGAACAGGGAGACAGACAGACAGCCAAACACGAGTGAGTACAAAAATTCATATAGGTATGAATAAAAAAAAGTGAAAAATATTGCTCTTTAAAAATATATTCCTGGAACCACCCCAAAATTCGATCAATTCTTCCTCAACCTATGGCCCACGCTTTAACAAAATGTCACCAAAATTTACTAAAGACTTTTGGGAATAGTGTGTGGACTTCAATGGCTGAGGCAAAAGATATAACATAAATTATGATAATAAATAAATGTGAGTTTCTGGGTTATCTTCAGCCGTTTCGTTTGAGAATTATCTTCAAGGGAAATGAAGACAGATATTCAGATTCAGACAGACACAAAGATGGGCGGTCAGCAAAAGAAGAAGAGGCAAAGTATCAATGCGAAAAGTATATACACTTTCAGGGAATTAGGGAAAGCACACTCATATACGCATACATGCATACAGAGCAGTGTAAATATACACACATGTGCAAATAAAATATGTTAAAAAGACGTACATACAAATACACATACCGACTTGTATACATACACGTGTAAATAAAATATAATAAAAAAAGACCTGCATACAAAAATAAACAGACGGACAGAAATAATTAGTTGATGCGAAAGATTAAAAGTCAAGCGGAAGTCTTCCGGCAAGAACGGAAGAGGCGGCCAAATATGGCGACAGTGGTAACAGAAGGAATTATGTCCTGATTACAATAAAAAAATAAAGAGCGAAAAAAAAGAAGAAATCTGTAGAATCTTATTATCATAGATTAAAAAGATGGCGCCTGACTCCCCCACGCCCCCTTACTCTTGCAATGACAGAGGAAGGAGGGAAGTATTTACACTTTAGGGCCTTGACAGTGAAAGCAGCGAACGAGGAGGGCAGCTGGCGATGACAGGCAATTGGGGACAAGCAGCCGACAACAGAATGTCGGTGATAATATCTGTTGGCAAACAAAATGTCTGTTGAGTTTTGATCTAGTCACGGCCATATTGACGACTTCCGGGATTTTCCTAGAAAATGGCGCTGGTTCCACGGGCGGGAAAGGAATTAAGTATGACTGTGTGAACAGGCTGTCAACACTAATTGCAGATGGAAGGTGAAGAGGGTGTAATGTACGTGTGTTTGTTGGAGGGAGGTTTGAATTTATATTATGTATTATACGAAGGATTCGATGAAAGTTTTTAAGAAAACGAACAGTATTGTGAAGAAAAAAAAAAAGGAAAAAGACAGGTGGTGAATCATGAATAGATAGATAGATAGATAGAAAGATAGAGAGATATATAGATAGAGAGAGAGAGACAGAAAGAGAGGGGGAGAGAGAGGGGGTGTACTTAAACGATATCGGACGAGAGTGAACATACATTCAAAAAGAGAGAAAACCTGGCACATAGAAAGAAAAATGAAGAAATAGATTGTAAGAAGCAGAGAGAGAGAGAGAGAGAGAGAGAGAGAGAGAGAGAGAGAGAGAGAGAGAGAGAGAGAGAGAGAGAGAGAAAGGGGCGAATAAAATGTAGCGAAAGCTTACAATACATATGGGTAGGGGAGAATAAGAGAGAGAGGAAGTGAGATAAGAGAGGACTTTATTGGGCAAGAAGAAGAAGATAACAAGAATACAAATAAAAGAACAAAAAAAAAACAAAAGAAGAAAAGATGGAGAAGAAAAGAAGGTGGAAAAAAGGAAGAACAGAAAGGATAAATAAAAGAGAAACGTTGGAGAAGGGAAACAAATATGGCGATGGATATCTTAGATAAATGTGAACAAGAAAGGACAAATGAAAGGTGAAATAAACAGTTGAAATATGAAAATCATTAAAAATAAATTAATTTAAAAATTTCAAAATAAATTAGAAGGAAAGAAGATGAGG
>OY735228.1:10262327-10344827 GCA_963457665.1 Thysanoteuthis rhombus | reverse complement strand
GGAATGTTGGGACAGTACGAATCACAGCGCTGCTGTGATTTCAAAGGACGCTGAGAAGAGGGTTGGAGACCCGCGGAGACTTACTGTAACTCAGCCTTCAGCGATGATCTGGTGAGAAAGTGCAAACCACGGCTCTGCTGCCGACTGCAGGAATGTTGAGAGATGGGTTAGAGACTTGAGGAGATGTTGTGTCACTCATTCTCCAGCCATGACCATCAAACAACTGCTGTGAACATTATTATTATTATTATTATTATTATTATTATTATTATTATTATTAGTAGTAGTAGTAGTAGTAGTAGTAGTAATAAAAACAAGAAACTATAACAAAAAACACCACAAATAGTGGTGGAGGTACAAACCACAGCGCTGCTGTGTTAGGTTAGGGAGATATGAGAAGAGGGCTGAAGACTTGGGAAGACTTCAGGGATAACCACCAGGCTACTGGTGTGAACTGTGAGAGTGTGGACAGGAGGGCTGGAGACCCGAGGAGATTTGCTGTCACTCAGTTTCCAGCTGTGACCACCAGGTAACTGGTGTGAAAATGAATGATGATAATAATAATCGACAGAATACAGACAAATAGCAAGTGCTGCCCACATAGTGAAAGAGGCAAGATCATAAACCACATAACTAGCGAATGTCGTCAACTAGTCCAGAAGGAGTATAACGCAGACATGATAGAGTAGCAACAGTGATACACTGGGAACTGAGTAAAATAAATGAAATTTAACCATGTAGAACAGTGGTACCTGCACAAACAGGAGACATCCCTGGAGAATGGAAACCACAAATTTCTTTGGGACTTTGACATCCGAGTAGACCACCTAATCCAAGCAAGTAGACCAGACCGGTAATCATAGACAAAAAGTGGAAAACCTGCCAAATAATGGACGTGGCCGTGCCTGCGGACCATTGAGTAAAGAGGAAAGAGAGGGAAAAACTGGAAAAATACCAAGATCTGACAAGAGAACTGAACGAGGTGTAGAACATGAAAGTCACGGTAGTACCAGTAATAATTTGTACACTTGGGATAGTTCCAAAGACACTGAGGGCGAGATTGGAGGTACTCAGGATTAAAGGAAGGCTTGAGATTCTACAGAACACAGCATTACTAGGAACTGCACAAATACTGAAGAAAATGCTAGAAATATAAGATCTACGACCCCAGCTGTTAGCAGTGGCCTAACAGAGGAGGAGGGAGGAAAATACCCAAATGGTAGTGGGGGTACGAAACACAGCACTGGTGTGATAGGCAAGAGAGAGATGACATGAGATGAGATGAGGGCTGAAGACCTGAGGAGACTTTCTGTCATTCAGCATTCAGCGGTGACCACCGGGCAACTGGTGTGAAACTCTAAACTACAATACTGCAGTGGACTATGAGAGTGTGGACAGGAGGGCTGGAGACTTGAGGAGACTTGCTGTCACTCAAACTCCAGCGGGTACCACCAGGCAACTGGTGTGAGATTGCAAATCATAAAGAGCGCGAGGGATAGTGCAACAAACAATAAAGTAGAAAACAATGGAACAGTACAGCAAACTAGAAAAGAAAAGTGGGAAGGGAAAAAATTGTACGGCGAGTTTAAAAGACAGATAAAAGATATAGCAGACGAGAAATCATGGACGTGGTTACGAAAGGGAAACCTTAAGAGAGAAACAGAATCGCTCATCATGGCAGCCCAAAACAAAAGCATAAGGACAAACTACATAAAAGCAAAAATCGACAGAACACAGACAAACAGCAAATGCTGCATGTGCGGTGAAAGAGATGAGACAGTAAACCACATAACTAGTGAATGTAGTCAGCTCGCCCAGAAGGAGTATAAGCATAGACACGATAGAGTAGCAACGATGATACACTGGGAACTAAGTAAACAAATGGGATTCAACCATGGGGAAAAGTGGTATCAGCACAAGCCAGAGGCAGTTTTGGAGAATGACAACCACAAACTACTGTGGGACTTTGACATCCAAACTGACCACCTCATCCAAGCAAGAAGGCCGGACTTAGTAATAGTAGACAAAAAAAGGAAGGCCTGCCAAATAGTAGACGTTGCTGTGCCTGCTGACCATAGAGTAAAAAAGAAGGAGGGTGAAAAAAGGGAAAATACCAGGACCTAGCAAGGGAGTTAAAGAAAATGTGGAACATGAAAACCAGGGTAGTACCGGTCATAGTGGGAGCACTAGGAACTGTCCCCCAAACGCTGAGGGAGAGACTAGAGGAGATCGGGATTAGGGGGAGGATAGAGACCGTACAGACCACAGCGCTACTTGGAACTGCACGGATACTGAGGAAGGTGCTAGAGATATAAGTACTGCAACGAATAGTAGCTCTGTCATGATATGCGAAAGAGGGAGGAGACGTTAGCTGAGGACCTGAGGAGACTTATTGTCACTCAGCCTTCAGCGATAACCACTGGGCAACCGGTGTGAAACTGTAAATCGTAGAATTACTGCGACCTATGAGTACTAGGAGAGGAGGGCTGGAGACTTGAGGAGACTTGCTGTCACTCAAACTCCAGCGGTTACCACCAGGCAACTGGTGTGAGATTCCAAAATAATAATAATAATGATAATAAAAAAAAAAAAAAAAAGAAGAAGATCCTGTTGCCGTAAACTGGAATAAAAGGTGTCAGACAGTAGATTTCGCTGTTCTGGCAAAACACAGGATGAAACTAAAAAAAAGTGAATCAGCGGATAAGTATTTTTACCCTACCACCAAAGAAGTAAAAATGTTGAATATGAAGATTTCAGTAGTACCAGTCGTGGTCGGAACCCTGCCCCCCACCACCACAAAAAAGAAGCCTCGGTAAGAGGTTAGAAGAACTGGGAATCCGTGGAATCAAGACCATCAACAGGAATATAAGAGGATAATTCTAAAAGCATTACAGCTTCCGGTTTGTTTATAATAACACTTATTCAATTTGACACGTCAATAAATATCTTACCAAAGCGAAAGTAATTTGTACAACAATACCTTAATTGCGCTTCATCAAATCTCGTACCAATGTGAACTGCACAAGTCAAGGTATTACTATATAAGTAAACAAATAGAAACTGAACCACGAAGTCAGAGATACACCGACATGTTACGTACGATAACCTTACAATGTATTTTAAAAAGGAATAAACGAATGTTGCATGTAAAATTGAGAACAAAAATTTCGTTTTTTTCTTATTGAAAATAAAGGTTTGATTTTAAAAATATCTAGCCGAAGCAAAATTACTTAAAAATTGAAAAAGATTACGAAAGATCAGTTCTGAACGTTTACCAATTATCATCAAATCTCACCAAGTCTCACCAAGTATCATTGACTCGTGACTCAGCAACCTTTTCCTTTGTTTCAAATTTCAATTGGCCAATCACATATATTCCTTGCGTTATTTCGAATAATCTTCCTGAAAAAAAAACAACTTCAAAACTAATTATAGTAGAAACAAATTATCGATTATGTATATTATAGTGTCACGTATACCATTCAATATTTATAATACTATTTTCGCAGTGTATTTAGTCGGGAAATAATTAGGTACACACTATAAAGATCATTGTGTGGTTCTCTGCTGATTTATTTACTCGATTTGTGCACATACACACATATGAACAAATACATCTAAAATCATCTCATAGGATTTCAAATATATCCATGGCTTTTTCCATCGAAAATAACTACTTATCTCAACTAGAAAGCATTGAGAGAGTGCATGACTCCGTCAGCACCACGGTCGGGGGATTAATTGTGCATGGATCCGCTTAAAAATTCAACCATTTCTCCTATGATCCACTGCCACTCTTCCACAAAATGTCATTGAATTTCCTCTAGAACCTTCGAAAATATTGGGTGGACGGGTATGAAATTTTTGCGATATTACGTAGTGTGGGCATATAGCTAAAACGTAGAGTAGGTAATTTTACATGAACACGCCCCAAAATAGGATCATTTCTTTCGTAGCCTATTGCACAACCACCATAAGATTACGTTCTCCTTTTGGAGATATCATGTGGACAGTCATGAGCGTATACATGATTATATATATGTAAAAAGGAAAAATATCTTTCAATCAAAGAAATTTCGAGATCAACTCCCAAATTTAACTAACCCATCCTTGCCTTATTTCCCACCCTTTTGCAAAATAGCATTGGAATTCATTGAGTAATTTCGGGATATCGTGCCGACAGACTGACAGACAGGCGGACGCGACTGAATACATATAACTTTCAACTTCATTGGCAAAAGTAATAACGGGGAAAAGAAGAAACTAATAACAATGAGAAGAAGAAACGCTTTTCTTTTGGTTTATATTTTGTCTAGCAAAAGTTTTTGTAGAGAAAAACGCATTTATTTCTATTTGAAAGGATGAACCTAAAAGCAGACGTTAATGAAAAGCATGGAGCCATATTGTTACTGTAAACATAGCCTCGTTTTGATGTCATAGAAAGGATATGTTTTGATCTTTGAACTATAAAGCAGACGTAATTTCTTTTTTTTTCTTGTCTCTCCAATTGGCGTATACAATAACATATTTCGTTGGGTTTTCACTTCTCTGTAGTAATTGAAATGGGGCTGTTAATCAACACTTCTTGAAGAACGGAATGAAATAACACATTTCAAAATAAGGAACATAATGAAACTCTTTAGCTTAGAAGATCATCCAACTGGTAGTTGGCAGCAGATGGAATGTATGGGATGATCACATAAGGGTTAATTTACTGGATAGCTAACTACGTATGAGAAGACTGGACTAGATAAGACAGAATGGGATAGATAGATATGATTAGACTGAGATAGATAGATAGATAGATAGATAGATAGATAGATAGATAGATAGATAGATAATGTATGTTTGAATGAGTTGTTCCAACAGATGCTTAATCAGCTTGTCTGTTTTTTCTAGTTTGTTTTTACTTTCTCCAAAGAATGTATCTACATACTCATAATTCAATTTTCTGCATTGAAAATCACCAACGTATGACGGTGTATACAAATAATTCCCCTTAACAAAGGAAGTCCGTCACTCTACATTGTCTTCTGGGTACATTCTTTGCATAGCAGGAATGAAAGGAGAGAACCAACAACCGTTTTTCCCTCTTCCTGGTGGGCATTCAATAAATCCTCTGGCATTCGAGAAATATATCGAACAGCCTGGCAGTTTACCCCACCGGTGAAATAAAATACATTCCTATAAGAACAGATTATGGACTCTTTCTCTATCTTTACTTTCTTTCTTTTTTTTGCTTTCAGCCTCTTCAGATCTATCTAATCTTGCTGTTGTTTTCTGTTGTTTAACATAAGTGGGACCGAGAGACCAACCAAATAGCATATAATAGAGATGTATAGACACATCAATAAATCTCCTTAACCGTGAGAGCTACCTGCTCTGAAAATCTGCAATCAAAATCATAAGTTGGTGTGGGGGGGGGGGTATCCACTGTCCTACTAAAGCAAAATATGACACAAGGTCGAGGCTTGACGAGGGAAGAATAGGAACCATCCGTCCAAAAATGGCTCCAGCCGACGCGACGTCGATTGCCAAGCGACCGTAGCTAAAACAACCTCCGACACGGAAGCGTCCACTTGGGGACCTGCACCTTTAAGTGCAATGGAGCAGTGCTGCCCTAGGGCAACGGATCCCCCGCAGCCCAAGGACGAGAGGTGGTGTGTCGACTTAGTATCGAATCTGAACTATGGTACGTGCCCCGGGCACCACTTGAAATGGTACAACTGAGCAGTTTCTATTAAAGTTAAACTAGTCATACTTAGATTGTGAAAAATAATTTTTCTCCAGATGTCCGGAAATGAAAGCGTTTTCTCCAATCTTCGTATTACCATCCAGATAATACTAACCTTACGAGTTTCTATCGCCAACTGGGAAAGATAATTCAGGAAGTTAAAACTAATTCATTTGTATTTTAGGACCTCCATTGGCCAAGGTAGATTGTGATCTTGCAATGCTAAGTGTAGAAAGAGAAGAAACCTAAAACTAACTTAGAGTACATCATAGACCAATCTACATCAGTGAAAGCAAGGAAAGCGTACTGTTATAATTTGTTCATTAAAAGATTATTGAGTTAAAGTTGTACTTTTGAACGGATGTTATAATAAAGGTATTTGAAAGATAGGTATCACCATGTCATATTTTTGGACAGGGACGTTCTACCAGTGCTTGCCATAGGCAGTATTTTCCGTAGTTACACCCCTATATTCATTTATTCCTTGTGATCTGATTCTTGAATGGTTTACCATCAATTAATTTTCAGTGCAACATAGAATCGAGATAATTCATTCTCAAAATTCTATTATATAAAACAATTGGCTTCGTTTGTCCCTATGTTCCCCCTTGAGCATTGGCGTAGGCAAATTCAACGTGCGTACTCAGTGGACTTGGGGGAATGTTCTAAAGTGAAAAATTTGAGAAACACATTTTAAAGGATTTTAGAGGTGGAGTTCTCTTTATAATGTGACTCTACTGAATCCTCACTCTTCGTTCAATATACAAACATACAACATATCTACTAAAAACAAATAGATAAAAGAAATAGTGGATGGTACTGGGCGGCTTTGTATCAAATCAAATTTGTTAAAATTCTACTCGACTTCAAAAAGAGGAGCCCTACCCACCATTCATTTGCCTTCCCGAGGACTCAGAACCTTGCTTACACTTCACCCTGGGTCCAAGTTACTGAAACGATCACTTTGTTTTGAAACAGTTGAAAGACAAGCCAGACAAATCTATCATTGATAATATCAACAAAGCAGCGTATCTACCCCAAGGCCACGCCTTGCAGTCCCGAAGATTCCCCACCCACCTCAGAGATCTGATTCGAAAAAGAGAGTAATTCTTGTAAACCAAGCAGCTCGAGTCAGATGGCGTCGCGGAAAAATTCCAGCCTCGTCAACTGCACGGATTGTTACTACGATTGTTGCTTGGTTTGTTTTCAGTGGGCATACTTAAATTACCTAAATACCCGATCAGGTTCTAAAGATCAAAGGAGAGAAGATTGTCCTGGAACGCCTAGACAACTTCAAGAGTGAAATCGGAACCAACTCCTTTTTTCCAGTCTTTTTTTTTTCGACTCAGAAGTACAGGCAGGCACTGGCAATTTACAGGAAAAGCGTCTTACGCTGAATCCCGGCTTTTATTTACCTCCACCCATGAAATTGAATGAGTGTAGACGGATTCATTCATATATGTCTAACATTGTCGTAATTAACGGATACATAAGCAGATGAGGAGAAAAAAGAATTTAATCAAATCTGATGAGTCAAACGAAATAAGATTATAACGATTTATTAAAGAAAAAAAAGTTAAAAACTTTTTTCTCCCCCCCTTCTTTCTATAGTGCCTTTGCTAGTTTTGTGCCCCATATGTGTCTGTTTATCCACACAATGTCTCCAAAAGTTCTCGAAAAATTTCAGTGACATTTAGTGGAAACGTGAGCTAGGGACGAATTGATTAAATTGTGGGGAGGAAGAAGGAATTTTCTTTCGATTGAGAGATATTTTCCATTTTTTTTTCTCATTCTCATATTTTTCCACACAGTATTTCAAAAAGTTCACATTCTCACCACAGTTGAAGACATTTTTGTGTGCCTGTGAGCGTGCACAAATTGACGTTCCACAGACATATAAGTCAACATGCAAAGCAGTGCAGTGTCGAGCTCGAAGCTGTTTGGGCCAGTAGTTCTCAAATCTGATAAAAATAAATATTACAGATCATTCTTAATACTTTCTATAAATTATCTTGTCTCTCTCTATATATATACATATATAATTCATCCACGAGAATTCCATGATTTTTGACTAATATTATGCAAATAAAGCATATGATTAACTAATATGACTGATTTTAAATCATTTTGGTTTCCAAAGGCCAAATTCGAACCTAAGACATTTGATCAGAGAACTAATACCATGACAATGGAAGCAATGGTATTCGTTTATATCAATTGAGTTTTTAGCTTGTTAGTCTTCCATTCGCTTGCACCATCAAAGACATCGTGGTATTATATCCTGAGAGCATTTTATTATGATCTGTTTCCAGCTGGTCAAGACCGTCGCAGCTCCACCAAAGCCACATTTACCGTACCTTTCACGAACACGTGCCCTACTCAGTTTGTTTTCAGCCTATCAGTGCGCTGTACGAGGGATCGTGCTTTTCCAGTTTTGCTATTTTCACTCATAGCTGGAAGGAGTAATGGACTCATGCCTTTTCCAAGGACACTGGCATGAGTTCCGTTCTCCATGCTGTTAACTACTCGGTTAGCCCAGACCCTTAATGGTTCTGTTCTGGACGAACTCAAAACACTTATGATATATATATATATATATATATATATATATATATATATATATATATATATATATATATATATATATATATATATATATAATAATGATACAACAGAAGAATGGGTTGTCGTCAGATGTGCACATGAAATGAATTTTTGTAGGTTTGTAAAAAAAGAAAAATCGTTTGATACACTCCAACATAATAAACGAATACGACTAATTTCAAATTAAAAAAAAACAAACAAACAAATTGCCATATCACGTGTTCCTGAGATGGTTTTCAGTAAAGAGTATCTTATTAAGGAACATCTTCCCATGAAGTTTCAAGTAAATCTGACTCAAACAGCTGAGAAAATCGATTTTAAAACAAAGTTTAAACGCCATTATTGCCAGATCACATCGCCCTGAGTGAAATATAAGTAAGAAATACTTTATCAAGGGACTCATCTGTATCAAGTTTCAAATAAATCTGTCTTGAAATAGTTGATAAAGTCGATTTTAATCGATTTTCAAAAATACAAAGTTTAAACGTCATTATTGTCAGATCTCGAGACCCAGAGTTGAAGATTTTTCTAGGTAAGAAGCATCTTATCAAACTACCATTCTACAAAGTTTCAAGTGAATCTGACTTAAAACAGTTTAGAAACAATACAGATACAGACAGCCGACAGACGGACAGACAGACGGACAGTCTTCAATAGAGGCTTCTGAAAAGAAAGTTTGCAGAAAATGTTGGTTCTGAAAGGCCAGGTTCGAACCCAAAACATTTGATTAAAGAAATAATACCATAGTCAGGGAAGCAATGACCCTCGATTCTATCATTTGTTCTGTTGTGTCCGCACTTAAAACACCCACTTTGTGAAGAAAGCCTTAGATTATTTTACTGCTGTCTTCAACGAAGCCGACAGGTTGGCTAAGGCTGTAATTTACCCCCTGAAGCCATTACATCACTTGGAGGCAGACGTGGCTTACGTGGCCCGTACAATGCAGCACATTTTCACACCATTTTCTAAGACAGACGCCGGTGCAGACATCGTAAAAACCTCTGCTTATTTGAGGTTTTGCAATAAGAAATTGTGATTTATGATGTTCCTCCTCGGCCGGCCGAGTCCCCAGTTTTTTTTTGTCACCAATCACTGTAGGCTGTATGTAACTGCATTTCGTTTCTCTTGCCGGGACGGGAGCTCTGTCTGTGACTGTCGCCAGTGAATAGGTCGACTGTCCCCCACCCGCTTACAGGCAGCAAAGACCCCGATCATTATGGGGGAATTGTGTGTTTAATCTGATTATCGTGAAGGACACTTGCGATGGATCGCCCTCACTTTTGCTCTGTCTCATCGTCTCAGCAATTGGATTAAGTCAAAATATCTGAGGACAGGGCACAGGGAAAATTTCATTGCATAATGATTCTTGCGCCCGGTGCACAGAAACTATAATGTTTTCATGACTTCTATTTCCAGACGTCCTATCCATTTGGCCATATTCTATTGGTAGACTAACAGACTTTCAATATTCATATTTCCTGAATTTTTAGATGGTGTGATCGTCAACATGTATAGATTTTTCAGACTGTTATCCTCCTCTTGGTTCATCTTTTGAACACAACGTTTCAGCCGCTGTACCCTACGGACTTCTTTAGGTTGGTGTTGTAAATTGGAAGGATTTGGAATGCTGGGAAAAGGGACTCTACCACCCGAAGATAGACTACAGAATGAGGACATTCTGTTCCCATGCTTCGATGGAGCCCCTCTTCCAAGCATTCCGAAACCTTGCTTGCACTGTCATGGAGTATTTCTATTCAGTTGAAGTGGGCCCCTTGTTCCCCCACCTTTAAGCCTTCCCTATTGCCTTGAAATGACGGGATATAGTCGTTGTACAACTCCCTAAGTCCCCTGAAACTGCTGTCAACAATTCTGCATTATTGAGGTTAAGTTTGTGTGTTGCTCGAGGTTTATTATACATCTCCATAATTACCGACCATAACATATTAAACCAACGCTATATTACTATTCACTCCAAATGTTTTGTTTACATTATCAGCAGCTTGAGCAGCATTATATTCTAATTTCAAATTCTACCTGAAAATTCCAATATTTTTTGCTGTCAAGGGCTAATTTCCGATATTGACGAATAATGCCTCTTTATACATGGAATCGTCATAGAAATTACATTAGTAAATCTTGCACTTACTGCATCATTCTCTATTATGTGAAAAGGAAACATTCGTATATAACAATAAAATATTTTAGGCAATAATCTATTGGAAAATGCATGAGTCTGTTTATTGCGCAGTCATAGAAAACAATAGTTAATAAACTATGTCAACACCAGACCTGTACTGGAATTTGACAAAAATCTCCGAAAAATTTCTACTCGATAGTGAAGTTACCTTTCTCATAGAGCTAACGGTGATGAATGAACTTACTGACTCAAGGGTCTTCAAGATTGGCACGCTAAGCTCTATTTCACAGCAGTTGATAGAATACAGGTGGATTGGGAACAATGAAAATAACGTTTCATTTCCTGATAATGTTTGAAAATTTCACACTTTGAAAAAAAAAAAAAAAAAAAAAAGAAAAGAAAAATCCTCCGATCGGCATCTTATATATTATTGGGTAATTTCTCCTTACACTGAAAAGACGGAGTCACGGCGTGAAGCCGTTGTTTAAAACGACAGTTCAGGCCGTAAAGTGTCGCACGGGGCTCGAGCTGTCTGACGGGTGGTGAACCTGGGTAGAAATACATACTTGCGTGGATTTGGAAATATCTTCACCCCAAGAAGTCAGCTGATCGGTGCACAATGACAGCAGGGACATCGGGTCCAGGGGTTGTACAAAGCTGCTCCATTGCCCCGAAAAAGGTTTCACAGGCACGACTGGGAGGGACCTCGTCGGTCATCAAGTACAGTTTCGATTAACGGGACATTTGAGGGTAGAAAAACAAATTACTCCATTCTCAACCGTCACATAACCACAAAAGGAATACTTGTACTCCTTACGCAGATTCGATGTTTTAATAGAAAAGACGAAAATTCACACCAGACTTTGAATTCGCACGTGCATAAACCGAAGTCTATTTGCTTTTGAGTGTATATATCTGTGCTTACATTACGAAAACACAGAAGAAGAAAAATTCTATAAGTTATTATATATAAAAGTACGATTGGCATAGCGGTAACGGTTGGCGCTGTATATGTTCCCACTGCAGTAGTGCCCTTGGGAAAAACATGAATCTGTCTCTTCTCTAAGCCATGGTTAAAATAGATAGGAAGATTTGTTTGTCTAGCCTTTGGAGAGCAACCAGTTTCCTCTGGAATACATCAGCGAGGCCAAGAGAACATTCCAGGATCCCCATACGCTTCATCCAGGAATGTGCCCTGGAGTGGGGGTTCCATTGTATATAGAGACAGAATGGGGGCCAGTCATTCATGTGTGTGTGTGTGTGTGTGTGTGTGAAAGAGCGGGGGAAAGAGAGTGCATGCCTGTATGGATATAAAATACACCTGTTCTTGTATATCTACAGCATGGACATATATATATATATATATATATATATATATATATATATATATATATATATATATATACATTATCTACAGCATATATATATATATATATATATATATATATATACACGTGGTCTGTCCGGAAAGTATCAAGCTATTTTGAATATCTCAAGAATTGGTTGCACGGCTTTGATTCAACTTGACATCCAATCAGAGGGGCCATACTATACAACCATTAACAGAAACTCTCTCCAGGGATTACGCAGTCGGTATTGAGCCGCCATTGAATGAGATTTGTACTGTATGACTGTAGCATTCTCAATGACCCACCCTTCCCATTCTTCACATCTCATGCAGGGTTTTTTTTCTGGCAAAATGTCGCCTCATTGAGATTAGGCTTTTCGCCGTTGAAAGGGGGAGGGTAAAAGAGAACACTACGAAGCAGCTGATAGTGCTAGGTGACTCTTTTGAAAAGTGGTAGGGACCCTCGGATGAGTGAGTGAGGTCCCCAGGGGACTACTTTGAAGGGAACTAAGGATCCATTGCTCTCGGGCCGTGCTTTACACCTTTTTTTCGCTGTGGTCCGTATGACTTTTGATGTGACATGTCATGGTCCATTAGGGATCATAACTAGCACAATTTTTGAAACCAAAATAATGTCGATAAAAACAACAACTTTTTCATCCAATTTTCAAGCGTATATCTCATTTTATTGTTCACACAAATAATTTTCATGTGAGAATTTTCTCTAATCTCTAATCTATTCTCAACACAAAAATTATTATAATAAAATTGACGGCTTACAAGTCTCGTTTTGTTTATCGATACTTGTCGCTTTGTTGTTAAAAGTCCGTGAGAGTCACTAATTGAAGGGAAGCCAAAAAATTCAAATATTCATGAACACTGAACCTGAGAATCAAATTTGTCAGGTACAACTAGACTAGGGTAATGTGGAAGTTTAATTACTCGTCAGATGGCTGAATATTTACCAGACATAACCCGTATGTACACATGCAATAATGCTTCTCGAGATAATCTCTGGTAATCACTGGAGATTTTGATCCTCATTTCGAGTGCATATTATTCCATTTAACCAGAATAAGCTAAATTCACTAGATACCTATAGACATATGGAGAAGGAGAGATAAAGACATCTAGAGAAAGATAAAAGAAAGAGAGAGAGAGAGAGATGTTTGAAACAAGGGTAGAAAGCGAAAAAGGTGTAATTACTTATGTGTCTACATATATCCATTTGAATTTAATAAAATGGCGTGCATTTGTTACATAATGTATGTGCTTATATATGTAGGTATCTGATAACAAAAATATAGGCATAGTTGTAGTATTTACGTAAATGTGACTGTACATCGTTGCGTTTATTTACATCTGTTCATATCTATCTATCTCAGTCAGTTAATTTCCCTCTCTTTCTATCTCTCCCTCCTCTAGTTTGTATATATTTATGGCCTTGTTCCATGACTTGAACAATAACAGTATTATCCCCGGTACCACTAATTAGTATTCGAGTCCTGCTAGAAGTATAGGTCTTGTGCCAAACTAATTCAGATTAAGTAAATATCTATAGGAATGCAAGAGATGTTCATTAATATGATTCAAGTACGTCACAAACCCGAATGGGAGATTGTGTTACGTAAATATTCAAAATGGGTAGATATGCCGCTCCTAATAAACAGCAATTTAGCTCTCTCTATACACAGAGAATGCACCAGGAGAAGGCTGTAGAAATGATCAGCCTAAACTCTGTAGGAGTAGCGAGAGTGACCAGAAGAATGAGATAAATTGCTCAAAACTCTCTGATCTCTAATAAACAACATTAAAACTCCCTGCTTTTTCTCAACCTGGCTATTGACCACAGGCAACGTTGGCAAATACGCAACAACACCAGCCACCAAGCACATCGTATATCAAGTACAATGAGAAATGCTAATCATGGATGTTGAGGAGTGTTTTTTTTTTTAAGTTGGTTCGAGTCGGTGCTTGTTTCAATGTTTTTAATGGAGAAGCGAATGAGCGTGGGAAAGTCTGCTTTGATATTTGCATTCAGCAAATATAGAGATGTATCATTAGGGATATACGTATGGCTTTCATATAAGTACTCAGTATATATATATATATATACATATATATATATATATATATATATATATATATGTATATATATATCAGAGTGTGTGTGTTGCACGTGATTTGACAAATGTTTCTCTCCATACATGTATGTATTTGTGCACTCAAGAGCATTCCTTAAATACACACACACACACACGTATATATATACGTATACACACAAACACACACACATATATTCACTCACATCAATTAAACTCACACGTATAAGTAAAAACGGATCTTGCGTATGCGTGCATGTGTGTCTTAGCATGTGTACTAATGAGTTTTATACATGTTATTGGATATATACATAGGGGCCCAAATATACGCCAACCCCACAAGTATGTGTATATATATACATATATATATATATAGAAGTGGAAGATGTGGAAGAAGACGAGACTTTCTCTAATGAGCCCCATCCCCCACCCTGACCAAATGCACTTATTTGACGCGGACATCCTATACAAGAGTTTCTCCTAATTTGAAATGTCAAACTTTTTCACTCCCACAGTTGGTGATATAAAGAACACCCATAGATTATCATGACCGACCACCGCAAACCAATGAGACATGCAAACACATGGACAACGTACCAAGACTACGCTTAAATATTCTAACAACAGATTGATGAACGGGAGGTCTAGACAGTGGTGTAGTGTTGTGGGAACAGATGGGAGTGGCGTTTCCTTGCCTCTTCTTTTGTGGTAAAACGGCATTCCCTCGCTATCTACATACTACTAAAATCTTCTTTTTGAAAAGTTCTCCAATGAAAAAATTAGCTAGTATATTCCCCAAAGCTCATCCCATATGGCCTCAAAACGTTTCTTGGGGATGGGAGACCGAACAAAAGTAGGCAGCCCTGTGTTCGCTCACTTCTTTTTTTAGCGCTACGCCGCTAAGTCAAGGTGCCCAACCCCAGGTATATCGTTTCTTTCAAAGCTTTAAAAAAATGCTGTATTTCACTCAGATGGTCTTTTCTTTTTGATATTTCAGGGCAAGTGTTGGGTAACTTTTCGGGGCATTACCCTAAATCTGCTTGTGTTAAATGATATTACCCACAACACTTCAAAATAAACAAAAACAAATTAATTGCTCTTAAAATGAAAAATAAACTTCTCTAAAACTCGAAAACTAAAAGAAGAACTAATAAAAGAACCATTAAAAAATTCCACATATGCTGTAATTAATGTACCAAGCACAAACACACACACAAGACTAAAAATTGAGATACTTACACTTACCTACAACAAGAGAGAAAATTGAAGCAACTAAGCTAAATAAGACCATCCAAAAGGAATGAGGAGAAGATAAAAGGAGAGAGACAGTAGCAATCTCAAAAAAGGTCAGGGCTTCAATACAGGGTGGAAACAAATAACTAGTGTACTCAAATAAATGAAGACCTAACAACCGACTGAGACCGGATTGTCGAACATGCTCAAGAATTTTATCAAAAACTCTACTCCTCCAAACAAGGAATACAAAACAACAGTATGTGCAAAAGATTAGAAATCAGTTCAAGGACTTCCCAAAATTTACGCCATTTGAAGTGAAGCAAGCCATCAAACAAACAAAAAAAGGCCCCTGAACCAGATAACATCACCATCGATCTACTCAAAAAAGCTGGTTAGGTCATCACGAGGAAACTAGCTATTTTATCTAACTTATGCCTAAAACAAAGTAAAGTTTTAGAAGATTTGAACACTGAAATAATAATGATGTTATCTAAAAAAAGGAACCGCGAATGACTTCAACACTACAGACCTATAGGCCTACTCAACTGTAACTACGGACCAATAAGTCTACTCAACTGCATCTACGAATTTTTCACCAGAGTTATCAATCAAATCACCTAAATGCTAGACAAAAATCAACCACAGGAACAAGCTGGCTCTAGAAGAAGTTACTCAACCATGGACCATCTGCACTCAATAAATCCACTAAAGGAGAAAGTAGCAGAATATAAAATTCCACTCGCGGTAGAATTTATAGACTTCAAGAAGGCCGTCAACTCAGTGAAAATTCCCAAGGTCATTGATGCTATCACACTACAAGGCGTAGACCCCGTATATGTCTGAGAATTGCAACTTATATATTATTGCAGCAGTTTCTTTATCAAGCTACATGAAGACCAGAAGCCTTTCAGCTCCAAAAAGGGATAAGATAAAACGATACCAGCTCACCCAAACGCTTCACAGCCTGCCTTGAGATGATCTTCAGAAACCTAGACTGGGAAAACAAAGTAATCAGAATAGATAGTGAATACTTAAATAACCTCAGGTTTGCAGACGACATTGCAGAGAAACCCCACGATCTCTATCTAATGCTAGATAAACTGAACGAAGAGAGTTGGCTTTCACATGAAATTCAGCAAAACAAGTCATGTGCAACAATCACATGTCGAAAATAAGCGCACAATGATCAAATTCGAAAACGCAAAGCTGAACAAAATAGATTACTACATATACCTAGGACAACGAATATCTATGAAATCTTAAAGAATCACTTTGGGATGGCAAGCTTTCAGTAGAGCTGGCTCAACTTTCAAGAACAAGCAAGTCTTCTTAGTCCTAAAAAGAAGAGTATACAACCAATACATCTCCCCGATAGGAAGCAGAAACATGGAACTGACCTGCGAACTGAGAACCATGCAACGTGCACATGAGAGAATCATGATCAACATCGCATGGAGAGAACACAAGACAGCACAGTATATCAGATAGAAAATAGGAGTCCAAGACATCATAGAAACCATTAGAAAACTCAAATGACGATGAGCTGGTCATGTAAAAATGGCAGACAACCAATGGACATCATGACTCACGAAATGGATCCCCAGAGATCTAATGTAGAACCAACGACAGCAAAATATGAAAAGGCTCCGCAACGCCTTGATGGAGAGGTGTGGGGAATCTTAGGGAAGGTCTATGTCCAACGACGGACGATAAAAGATGATGATGATAATCTTGTAATAAATGAATTTTACTTCATTGCTTATGTATGGTACAATGTAGTGGAGGTGGTCATGATTGTAAAATTTTACACCGTCAATGATACTAACAGCATACAGATAAAACCATTTTAACAATATTTATTTCGTTTTTTTCCCAATTGATCTTTTATTTCTTTTTATTTGTGCGTCGTTTCAACATTGGGAAAGTAAAGTGTGAAACTCAACAATTTTCAATAGATTGAGCCTCATTTTGAAATATACGTACAGAAATATGAGTTTGTTTCAAGTTCAATAATAAACTTCCATTGAACAAATAAGTCAGTTAAAAACTACAGTAGGTCCTCGACTTACGATTGGGTTCGTTCCGACTGGTAGGTTGTATCTCGAAACGTTCGGACAAATTTCTTTCTGAAGTGTTTGTATGCTAGGCTTCATCATAAGAAAAACAGTGCATTTTCACTTTTACTCTTTCTATTCCCTGCAATTTAAAAAATGAAACAGAAAACAAATAGGTAATTGTATTTTTAAAATAAATGCAAAAAAAATATGATATTTTTTTTTTCAGAAAAAAGTTCCAAAAACGATGGATTGGGAAATTATGTATTATACATATCAATCAACGTTTTAAAATCTAAAATCTGACCCATACCTCGCTATCATTGCGTGTTTCATAAATAAAATATCGTTTTATAAAATAAAATAAAAAATATCCATACAACACGGAGTAATACGTATTTATGGTATCTACATAGTATGTATATTTTCTTGAATGTACAAGTATAATTTATAGACTCTCTTGCACTTCATCAGCTCTCATACACACGCACTACCAAGCAAATGTTTACATGTACTTATGTATATTTTTTCTTATCTAGGAGTGTAACATATATTTACATGCATTTTTATAGCCACAAATTTAGATAATATGTACGGACGGTCGTAAGTCGGGGACTACCTGCATTGAAAAGTGATGATGTATTTATATTAGAATGTTCAAATATATCTTTTCATACTTGGCAGGTTAAACAGCTATTAGAAAACTAATAGGATAAATAGCTGAATGGGAGTTTCTCTATTTCTGAAATACGAAGACTGCTTACGTAGTTTGAGAGCTGTCTTGAAATTCCAAAATCGTATTTTTTGAAAAAATACCAAGACTGTTCACGTATTTTAAAAACTTTTGATAGAGAAGGGAGAGTAAGAGCCAACATCCTCAGAGAGGGTGAGAGTATTTCTTTCGGCAATCGATAAGCTGCCACAAAAATGTAACCATTTTAGAATGAGTAAATCGACGAACCTCCCCGCAAGAAACAACGCATTTTTTGTCGGTGGGTGGTTGTGGGTATGATTTAAAAGAAATCAATATAGTAAAAAAGCTACCTATCGATCTCAGTAATATTCATATGAAATTTCATGGGTTTATGCTGAGTGATTTTTGCGGTAGGCAGTCGCATACAAACAGTCGGGCGGATGGACTGTTTTAAGATCCTCAATGACCAATTGCCTGCAATTCCTATGTAGAATAGATAAGATGTTTCAGCAAATCAAAAACAATATAAAATGTGATAACAAAAAAAGCAACAAAAAACAAAACATTATAGAAGCAATAACATATTTCTTCATTCAGTGAATGAAAACAGTTAAGAGAGTAGAGTCCGTTACCCCACCAGGTCGGACTGCATTTCTTCCAAATTGATATCCCATTCACAATCGGAAAAATGATATCACGTTTCATATTTATTATGATTTCAATATCTTAATAACAATAAAATGAACTCTAACACAATCAAAGAAACGGTGATGAATTTTAAACTTAAAAGCAGCAGGTGCAGTTTTGAAATGTAACGAAAATTCAAATTAACGTTAGATTTAGTTTTCATTGTTTTAAATGACTTCAATGCATCAGTATTATTGGGGAAAAATAAAGAAGTGACTCATTCATTACTGCGATAAATACATTCATACTATTAGGTTATCCAGAGAGTAATATCTTTTTTTTCTCTCACTGACATTTATACTGAAAACGAACAGTACAGCTTAGGGAAAGTAAAGGCGTAGCCTGGTTCTAAAGTTGAGGGTAGCAACCACATTGAAAGTTGCCTCGATACGTACCAAATAATTTCAAATTCATCATACACTTTTTGTTTTGCATTTAAAAATCAAAACATAAAGAGGATACAGTTTTGAAAGAAATACATGATTCTTATTTGGTATTTAAACCAAAACACTCTAAGGAAGTTTTAGAATAGGAACACAGATCTAAACTGTATTTAAAACCAAAACATAACGTGCGTTAATTGATTATGTCATATGTTAACCAGAAAATGGAAACAAAAATAAGCAATATGAAAAATGTATATTGCACAGGGTTCAGAGCATTTGGAAATAATAAATTCCGTAAGTTCTTCTAACGTTAAAAATTTTTTATAAATCCCAATAAAAAATAGATTTGATTCGACTTTCATTGCACAAGGCAGCTCAAGTTTTGGAAAAAATTGTTCAAAGGCGCCACTCTCGAAGGATGTAGTTAGGGAGAGCGACTTGTTCTACCTCCAGATACGCCACTGGTGTTATATATCCTTTTATCGAGTAGTTTTTCATTTACATATTAGCATGATTTTCTAATTTCAGGTTGAAGAGATTAACCCATGAAGAAAATGAACAAAGAATATCATCATCATCATCATCATCATCAGTCTTTTAACGTCCGTAGTTGGACATAGACCTTCCCCAGGATTCGCCACAATTCTCTATCATGGGCGTCGCGGAGCCAGTGTTTCCTGAGGACAAAAAATAACTTCCGCATTATTTTTCTTTATTAGTTTTGTTCGAAAGACAACTGAAACTGCAGGAAACATCACCCAAACATTTGACCAAAAATCGGTTCCTGTTCGCAGAGTTCCAGATCTTTCTCCAACAGACTTGCATTTATTTCAACTATGTTGACAATTTCCAGAACAGCTAAAAGAAAAAAAAACAAGCTATTGTAAAAGCAGCTTTTTGAGAATTTATTGACTCAAAGATGAATTATTTTTATAGTGTCGACACAAATGATATAAATGGCATTTTATAGAACAGGCATAAATGACATTGTTACTTGCAGACAAACGTGTACTCAATCAGATCGCCTCTATTTCTCACACCAGTCTGCAGATAAGGGTAGTTTACTTGCTAATGATTTTTTGTTGTCGGCTCGTTGGTAGTTTTGATATAATTAGTGAGTTTAAAAGTAAACATATTGTGGTCAATGTCTTATTTTAGATTACTTTTGAAAGTATATATGAATTTTGAAGAGATTATTTTCTCACTGAGACTGTTCTACAGACTGGTAATTCTGGAAGAGAAGTGTCGAACTAACTCCTGTATATCTCCTGCTCTCGTGTCGCAATACGGAATGTGATGGAGACAGCATTATATTTGATAGACATTTATGCAGTGACAGTTGAAGTCTGCATGTATGAATGTTATTAATGAGCCTTGATGTTACCAGTAAGTTTCCCCTTATATTGTTGGTAGTGCACAGTCTCCAAATTCAACGTTTGCAGTCTCTCTGAGTAGGATATGCAAACTATTTTGATTAAACATGTTTCCCATCACTTGTTTTATTTCCGTTTTAAACTTATTTTTTTGTGAAAATGTAATTAATTTCTGTACAACCTAATACAATCTATACTATGCTACTACACACACACACACACACACACAGACACACACAGACACAGACACACACACACACACACACATATATATATATATATATATATATATATATATATATATATATATATATATATATATATATATTACACACCTAGGATGCAGAACCAAATGACATCATTTCCGTTATAATTAAAAAAAGGAACTTGGTAAAGCTTCCTCTTCTTCTCCAACTCTCCCTCTCAATACGATTTAGTCAAACTCTTATTCAAATTTGGAGTTGACTTCGTGTCTCTTCCGCAATAAGAACAACAAAATTGACCAGAAAATCCTCAACAAATTTAGGGCAGTAAAAATCAGCATTCCCCTATCGCGATTTGAAATCACAAATAAGTGATGGAAAAGTTTTATTACCGTCTGATCCAAACCGGCAAGCCATAGACATTTCTCACAGATACGTAAATGCTTATTTCACCGTGAAAGATAAATGCTTTTAAACTAAAAAATATATTAAATAAATTTTTTGAATTCATTTTATATGCAATATAAAAATTGCAGTAATTATCTTCCGTCGGGAAAGTAGAAATGGAGTTCGATCCAACAGCAACAAGGCTTTCCTTTTTTTTCTTTCTTTCTTTCTTTCTTTCTTTCTTTCTTTCCTTCCTTCCTTCCTTCCTTCCTTCCTTCTTCCTTCCAACAAATGATAAGGAGAAGAGGAAGGAAGGAATCCTTCCTCCTTTCCTTCCTTTTATTTATTGCTGACTCACCTCTTTTTTTTTCTAATTTTTTCCAATCCCACTCCCTTCTCCGTTGCTCTAATTTTACTTCGTTTTCAAGACAGGCAAAATGATAAGCCCGTAATTTCGATCTAGGGATATCCGTTTTTTGTCCTTTCGAACAATGATGCGTGTCCAACACCAGGCTGAGCCACTTCTTCTCCACATCAACACCCCCCTCATCATCTGAGCACCCACCCGACACCCGTTGATCGAGTTACCCTGACTTCTCACCTTTAATGAAACCTCGCCAAGAGATTCCACTGGTTTCATTTTCATCCGGAGACAAAATTCTGTCCCTGCCCTCCACCCATCAGACGCGCCCAAAAATTTCACACACACACACACACACACACACACACACACACACACACACACACACACACACACACACACACACACAGAGGCAGACAGAGGCAGACACATACACACTCCCAGACACATACACGCACTTATTACATTGACAGATATACACACACACGCTCAGAGCCCGCATATATCTGACCCATTTACGTGTACTCACATCCATATACATAACACACGTACGCACTTACAGGCGCACACGCTTACTCATGCCATGCATACACACGCACATATTTATTATACTCGTAACTCTCTATTTTCATCCTTTTTCTATCTCGACACACGTCCTACATACAAACAGAGACATACACATATACATCACACATGTATATACTCACATAAATATACGTACTCATAGCACACATACTCACATGCACATGTCTTGCACTCTCAGACACACATATATGTGTGAATATATATATATATATATATATATATATATATATATATATATATATATATATATATATATTACATCAAGGACATATCTACGGAAAAAAGGCGCCTTTGACAAGCACAAAAATTTCGCCTCCTGTCCAAACATCTGTCCTGGTGACACCCATCTTTAAGATAACATTACCAGAATACCAGTTCAAAAATGCATGTGTTGATGGAAACTGCAATGGTTAGAATTATCTGAATATTTCATATGTGTTGAACGAGAGAAGAACAGGAAGTGAGCAACCATGGTTTCCAAAACGAGTCCTGACTGTACAGCCACCAAGTTGAATGTATGATAGTTGCGATTCCCTAACACTGCCGGGTTATTTTCTCACTTAAAAAGGATGGCTTGTCTGACTTTATTTGAGACTGTTCAGTGGCAGCCCCTTCAAGTGGCTCCCAGGACATGTGCCATACCTGCCATATCTAGATACAACTAGATATTACACTCTTTCCTATTAAAACACACTTTCTAATTTCGAGTTACGCTGGTTGAAACACTGGATTTAATTGCAGCAATATTATCTTAATTTTTTTTCTTTTACCATTATTATTTGATGAAGCATTGTCAACCACTATTGAAGTTTGAATAGTACTTTATTTCATATTGAATCTTTAGTTGTTTCCTATACCGAAATTCACCCAGGCCGTCGGCTCCCGGCATTGAGTAAGCAGCGTTGATCGGAAAATAATGGATAAGCTCTCAGCGAGACTCAGACTTACATTTCTTTTGGTCTCAGGGCTGGTTGACTGTACCAGCTGCAGTTCAAATCCCGTCGAATCCTTTCTGATTGGCACTATTCCCTCACTGTCGTAGATTGACTGCCTGAATAAGTTGCAATGAGAAAGATAGTAAAAATCTTACTCGAGAGAAAATACTGGTGTACAAGGCTGGCTGGTATAGAGTCAAACTGAAGATGATTACTGTAACTTCTGTATTGTGTGTACATACAATAATATAATACTTTATGAACACAATGCTTTCCACGAAGATTCCTTGATCACAACGGAAGTTCATCGTCTCTTTTTTTAGCTTTACTTCTCTGGAATAAGTATCTGTAACTATATGACCCAGCTGCCCGTCCAATCGGTGGTCTCAAAGAATCGGGTCGTGCAATAGGGATTTCAACTGTAAAAATCGAGTAAAATTGAAAGTTTCAATATAATCTGATCCATACTTTTGCTGAGTATCGCCAATTTTAACAAATACATGGCTGATACAATGCAGAAATCTTTAAAAACGATCAAAATATTTCAATGTGAACTAATGAGTTCGATGATGTTCATGATACAGGAGAAAATGCCTATTAATTATTGTCAAGGTGGAGTTGACATTTCCTTCCTAACACGAACAACAAGAATACTCCTCACCAAATTTAGGGGAGTTATCTCTTCACTATTTGTCTATCATGCATGCCACGTTGAACTAGACCTACATATAAAATTAGAAACTCCGTATTCTGGTTTGAAATAACGACCATGGAATCAGTAGGCAACTCTCTCATCAATCGAGCTAAATTGACCTGTCTTACGTACCTATGAATTTATTCATTATATATACAATAAAAAAAAGTCGCAGTAATCATCTTCAGTCGGAGTAAAGGTTGAGGGGGGGGATTTGATCCTGCAGCATCCAGGCTTGATTTTATGATATTTCTGAAGAAATGCCAAACGATGACAGGGATATTGTCTATCATTTAAAAAAAAAAAAAACAACAAAACATTAGCATTCAACAGGTTTTTCGGATAATTCAACTAATTCTTATTGTTAATTATTTTGTCCACAAAACGTTTCGGCCGATCATCGCTAACAAAATATTCTACGCAGTGTCCCTGTTATGCAGCGAAAGCCACACCAAGCTGAGATCCTCATTGATCTGACTTTGAGACATTTTGCCGACATGTTCACGTACATCATTTCTATTAATTTCCTCACTCTCCATTGGCACCCTCTGTTTATTATTCAATCTTCCCCCCCAGAGAGGATAGTATACACCTTACACTCTTCAAACATGGTCTGCCATACCAGATTCTTTCACTTCGCCTTTGATTATAGCTTTTTATGTCAAGCTTGACTGAAGGAAATGCCACGGTCATACTTAACAATAAAGTGTATGAAGACAAAAACAAAAACAAAAAGCGAGCAAAGAGGTATTTTTGTGGGTATGCGTATGTATGTAAGTTTTCCTCTTCTAACATATTTAACCTAACAGGAAATCATATCCCTGTTCGTTTCTTTCGATGATTTCTTTTTCGATGTTACTTTTCCCATAGTATGTCTCACTTTCTCCTTCCCGCAAGTTTTCCTATTTACATGAAATTCCTCGACTCTCGTCTTCTCTTCTCCCCCCGTTGTCTATGCCACGTCAGAAATTCACACGCGCTAGTCGCTCAACTGCGCATCTGTTTCCGCTTGCAAATATCATTTACTTGCAATCAACACATAAATAACGTTGAATCTCGGTCATTCCTGACATTTGCAGGACATTTTGATGGTTAACTTCCTTTGTCTTGGCATTTTCCTTTTGGGATTTCCTCTTTGCATTTCTTATTCAGTGGCTGTTGGCGGAAGAATATCTAATAAAATATCAATGTAAAGAGAGAATTGAGAAGTTATTCTTAATAAAAACTGAACATTTTGGTATGGTTCAACATTTTTTGTATGCACTGGAATAAAAAAAATTACATAAAATCAAAAAAATCTAATTCCCAAAAATGGCTGTCGAATTTTGATTTTTTGCTTATAACTTCTAAACCGTTCCAACTTCAGAAAATTTACACAGATAAAAATATTCCTCATGCAAAACTGAACATTTTGGTACATGAAGTTTTTTGTAAGATCTCGAAAAAGTTTCACAAAATCCTAAAAAATTGATTCTGGGAAAAGGCGACCGAATTGATTTTTCAATACAAAGTGTTCATTTTTCAAATGTAAATGTTCTGTCGCTCTAACAGTTCAGAAGTTATTGGCAAAAAAATCAAAATTCGATTGCTATTCTCTTAAAACGGATGCTGGAACACATTTATGTAGACTTTTAGTATCTTCATCAGACGGACTTGAGTACCAAGTTTGAGCATCCGGCCGATTTGTTTAGTCGATTTTACCTAAAATTCTTCCACTAATCGTAAATGTTTTCTATTCCAACAGTTTCATTTAATTTTCTTTCATTCTTCATTCTTTCATCTTTCACTGTTCACTTGTGACATGAAATCGAAACACCTTAACCCCACGAATGACCAACCAACCAGCCAAGTGGGCCAGAGTTTCTTCTCTTTTGGGGGTATCCATGTCTGTGCGTATATCTATATGTCTATCTGTGTGTGTTTGTGTGTCACCAGGCGCTCCTGGTCCCATTTTTGGGGTGTACAACCATGAAAACTTCCATATGTATACCACAAAACACTATCTTAGAAGTTTTTCTTTGTTGTCTCTTCAGGAAAAATGCTTTTGGGGGTCTCTGTGGTTACTTCAGATTCAACAATGCTTAAATCTTGCGCTGGTATTTTAGATAAAAGATCTATTTTCGATAATCTTGGATAATTAGTTTTGGTACGGGCGCGGGCTACGGTGATTCATTTATGCGAGGAACGATTCTTATTGTCATTGCTTTTTTTTTTATTGTCTTTTCTTTCTTTTTTGGGAATGGCCAATAATTGCATAATTCATTTCAAAAGGTTTGAAGGATTCTTACTTACTTTTTTAGTTTTATTCTTATTTCTTTTTTTTGATCTGCAACTATTTGGGTGGGGTTCCCTGTCCCCTCATTCGTTACAGTCCTGTAATAATATAAGAAATGACATCTATAAGTTGCGAAAGGGTTCAGAAGGGTATCTGTCAGCAGGTGGGAAGACTCCATTGCGTCAACAACGGAGTGATCTCTTTTGCCACTGGAAGCAGACAGAATAAGTTGAAAACAAACCTTGTCGCCTTGCACGCAGCAGGAACTTAACTAGCTGTTCATTATTCAAGTTTTCCTTCTTCTCTCTCTTCTCTTCAATTGTTTTTGTTTCATATTTTGTTAACAAAGACTTTCCCCAAAGGCAAAACTTTCACACCGAAGTTGGCTTCGTATTTTCTAGCAGAAATTTCTCCTTCTCTCTCTCCCTGTCTCTCTGTCTATCACTCCCTTCCCCTCTCTCTCACACACACTTTCTCCCTTTCCTTTTCGCGTTCTTTCTACCTCATTCACTCTTTGCCCTTCCAATCTCAATAAACGCGTGACTTGGAATTCAAAGAGAAACAAGATTGGACATTAATTATTGACTTTCAATTCATTCTTCTTTTCTTTCTTTCTTTCTTTCGTTGCTAATTTCCTTCCTCCCTTCATTGTTTCCTTTCTTTCAAACCTTACTCTTCTCTTCTTTTGCCCTATCTTTTGTCCCTTTTTCCTTTCATTTACTCGCATTCATTCTTTAATTTATTTCTATCTATTCTCTCTTTCTTTGTCTCGTTCATATTTCATTGGTTCATATTCCTTCCTTCCTTCTTTCTTTTCTTCCCTCATTCGTTTCTTTTATCGGTTAATATGGCATATATATATATATATATATATATATATATATATATATATATATATATATATCGCTTCTCACCGAATTAAAGTAAAACAATCAATCTAGTCTCAAGACTAGATAAAGATCCAAGAGACCAGCATTGAGTTACTTTTCCTCTGTTTTTTTTTCTTTTTCGTTTGAACCCTGCTGTCAATTACTTGAAACACAATTATGCTTGTAAAATCTTTGACAGACCAAATACAAATCCCGAACAGTTAATGAGACGACTTAAGGACATTTGTTTATATTATAATTCATTTCCTACCCCCTTAATGACAGGGGTACATCTGGTTGACGATTGGGTGGGAACTCTCACGGGGGACATGATTTTTTTTCATGTCTACGGCTTGCTGTTAGTTGAGAGGATAAATGCAATGCAAGCTAGGGTCGGGTAAATGGGCAAAGAGAGAAAGAGTAAAGATGTTTGCAAAAAAAAAAAAAAACAAAAAAATAAAAACAACCCAAAAACATGTATAGTTAGGGGTGAGGATAAAGGGTATCAAACCCTATCCTCACATTGAATGACAAGTAGGGTATTTATTAGAATCAGATTTCCAATCCTGAAAAGGGCAGCCATTTTGAACGCTTTCCGGCTATACATTGCAGGCGCTACCAACACACTCCATGAAAAGTCGTTTTGGTGGTCAGTTACAACCCAATCCTGTTCGATTTTGAATAAAGAGCTGTCCGTCTCCTAGACAGGTTACCGCCCAAGGCTAGAGATCACAGTCTGTCTTGCTATTTCATCCATAGCAGTGTCAAGTGAAGAATTGGATTCATGCAATTCTCAAGAGCATAAAAGCGAAGTAAAAGTAAAAAGTTTCAGGCGGGGTTTGAACTTGTCTTTCCGATTCCATTGCCTGTACCGTTCAGCGTCACACCGTCCGCGCTCCGGTGACATTCTGGTAATAGCTATACACAGCAAAGAATGCCATGATCCTCCTCTTTTTATGCATCAGGGGAGAGCAATCACGAAATGGAATCCCGGTGACGATAAGGAGCCGATCTTGTGGTCTGTGGGCGGAGTAACAAGAAGCGCAGGTTGGTTATATCAATGCAGATAAGAGTTAAAATGGTGGTGTAGATTATAATTCAGAACTTCACTTATGTGGTCTGTTGACATTAATCTAACTTTACATTTCATGCTATTCAAAAAATGTATAAGTCTTGTCCTGGGTTAGGTTTGGTAAATGTGAATAAGAGAAGAAGAAGGAGAAGGAAAATGAGGAGATGAGTGTGTGTGAGAGGGAGGGTTAATGTTTGTCTATGTGAGTGTCTGCTGCCACTTTTTGGGGGAGTTGCAGAAGAATATATTTTCGGGGGGATATATTTCACTAGGGGTGGAGAAAAAGATATATTTGGTATATATTTCAGTAGCTGCCCTGTCGCCAGCAAATAATAATACTGTACCATTTTTTCATATGAGTACATTAGGCTGGGAATTGCATGAAGCAATTGAGTAGCACCATTATCCTTTATTGACTATAAGTTTCCAGAATTTAAACCCTCTCCCACTGGGTAAAAAACTTGGTCCAAGCAGGGGGCCTTGTTTGCCCCCACCCTCGTTGTGCGTATGCATGTGCATGTCAGTGAGACAGATAGGTTAATAAAAAGTTATTTGTTCGTCGAATCTCGCTGGTTTGGTTTCTCCTCCGAAAGGCGTGTACTTTTCTGAATTTTCTTTTTCTTTCGGAAAATTACTGCGTTCATTTCTTACGGACTTGGTATCAATATATTCTGAGCCTGACTAGTGAAGAACTAACTTACTAGGCTAGAGAATGGTTCTCGAGACTATTTTGCTAACCATAGCTCCATGGCGAGGCTGCTTCGTGAGTTAAAAGCTAGTAAATAGTGTACATCAATGCACATATTTGTATGAATGCCAGTGTATTTATTTGTATTGATAGACATGCGTCTGTAATCGCGTGTACGTACACTTGCAGTTTTCAAGACGGACTTTGAATTACGTTGTATGATATACTTTTTGTTCGACGAAATATTACAATCCATTACGAATTTTGATAACTATTTTCCTTCAACTTGATTCTTTTTTTAGTAAACAATTTAAATCGGGACGTTGATCAACGTCATTGAGTAAACGGCGTAGTTCATAAATGAAGAATAAGCTCCCAGTGAGACACGAATTCACACCATTTTTGCATAGGGAAAGCCAGTAAACACACAGCAGCTCTTGTCCGTCTGGGCTACGGTGAACCCGATACTTCGGCGGAAGATCAAATATAACCCTTAAATCTATCCTTCATTCTGATTGCTTTCTGAACTGGTAGTATAAGTAATGGATTTTTACCTTTCATTGATTTATGATTATGAGATGATGTATATTCATCAACTATTATTAATTTTGATTTCTATTTTCCTTTATCCTGATTAGAAACCCTCAATCGAATCTGTCAACATAGGTTTCTTCAGTTTCACAAGTGAGTTTGGCTAACTGGCTTTGTATGTATTGCGCGTACATGACGCGCCCATGAAGTTAGAAGGCTGGAAAATTAAACATTCACTCCTTATCAAATCTAGCAAAAACCTTTTTGATTTTGTTATTCTGTCACTCCCTTCAAAAAAAATGGGATTTTTGAAAATGCAAGATTATGCTAAATTGTCCCCTTAGTTTGTGCCCAGCAGCGCTCACGTTTTTTTTTTAAATTTCAGACATCACCACCCAATAAAATCTGAAAAGAGTAATTCTTTTTTGATAATTCCCCCCCCCCCCGGCATGCTTCCAGAAGATGTTTGTCACGCGACAGTTTCTACTGAGAGACTAACCAGACCTATTTTTAGTTGCTTTTTTATCATAATTCAACTTGAGCTCCCAACACAACGACGATGCGTAAACAGCGATGTGATATAAAAAGCAACAGAATTATGAGAGAAGAAAATAGTTGTTAAAATTAATAATGATTGTGGGTGAAGTTCCTTCTGAATGTGTCATTGCGTTGTTATATATGAACAATTCTCAAACATTTAGTATTTCATCATTTCGTTCACTTCCGGCAATTGAGATTCCATTCTGCAGCCTTTTTCTGGGCTGCGCAGTCGGGAAGAGAAACGGGAAGGCTCTAATAATTAAAGAAAGGAAGCACTTTGAATGTTAGCAGCGAAAAGTACCTTGCAATTATGCCAACTACCACTTCTGCAGTTTAATACACATACGTAGCCAATGTTAGGGAAGGTGGGGCAGAAGGCGCCGGAACACATACCAAATAATCTTGAATTTATTCTACATTTCTATTTAGTATTCAAAATTAAAAAAAGCAATATTTTTTTTAATGGTTAGCTCATAAATCTATACCGTATTCAATACTAAAACACAACGAAAAGTGTCCTTTAGTTATTTAATATTAAAAAGTGACAATACAAAGAGATTCAAATCTTATTGCAGAAGAGAACAAACGAGCTGAACATAGTTGCAAAGGCGCCATTCTTGAAGAATGTGCTCAGGGAGAGAGACTGCTCCCCTCAAGCTTCGCCACTGATCGTACAATGACGTTCTTTGCAACGCAAATTCTTGAGGGTCTCAGCATCAGTCCCTCTGGCTCCAGACGTCCCAACTTTGGCTCCACATCTCACCTTGCCACTTACTTGGGCCGTTTGTGGCATGTGGAATAGACTTAGTGGCGACATGCACCCGAAGTGGTGTCATTCATTTCTCTCTAGGAAGATAGGCAAGTTTTATAATGTCAGACATTCAACACAGGAAGCATTTGTTTACCTCTGCCAACAAAGTTGGACAGAGATTATGCAATCAAGCATGTCTGTCTGTTTGTCTTTCCACACTATATCTCAAAAAGTTTTCAATGAATTCCAATTACATCTTGTGGATGGCTGGGCCATGGGCTAAGGAAGAATCGATCTAAATTTGGTGCCGATGTAGGATTTTTTTTTACATTTACCTCCGCTGCATTCAAGGTATATGTCTTTCCACCCAATATCCTCAAAAGCTAATTGAATTATCTGGTACGCCTTGGGATAAGGGAGGGTTGGTGGGACTTTGGGGCGGATCTATGAATTTTCTTTCGATTGAGAGATATTTAAAAAATATTATTCCACATGATTATGTACCCATTTATATTTTTCCAGACGATATCTCCAAACATTCTCAGTGAATTCGATGATATTAGATGTTTCGGCCACGGGCTGAGGAAAAATCGATTAGATATCATTGAAAACTTTTGAGATATTGTGTGGACAAGCATATAGACAGACACGACTGAATACATATGCCTCATCCAACTTCGTTGACAGAGGTAAACAAATCAGAAATAATGCAGAGAGAGAGAGAGAGAGAGGAAGATGGAAGAGAAAGAAAGAGACAGACACACAGAGAGTGGAAAGATTGCGAAAGAGAGAGGGGCGAGATATTGAGTGTGTCTGCGTGTGGGTGGGTGTGTGTTGAGAGAGAGAATGAGAGAGAAGGATAGGAGCTTTTTAGTCCTTTTTTTTCCCCTTCATTTATATATTTCTTTCATCTTCCCAGATGAGCCGAACACATTTAAGCAAATTCATATATTCCATTCACCACCCGTCTTTATCCGATTAAGCATTATTAGAAAGACACACGATACCTGAAATCAACCTGTCAAAATATTTACCCTTACTTAAACAATTTCATGACACTTAGCCACCCGTTTTTTCCTCCCCGACGCCACCGACGGTCAACTGCTGAGAGAGGCGGCGCTGTGACACTTTTCAGTTTGCAAAAACTGAAATGCCACCAGAGAAATTTCGATGGTGCAAATCACTGGCAAGAGATTGCTTGATACGAGTATCCCCCGCTTTTCGAAGATTCACTTACCCAAATAAGGCGAAAAGCGAAAAAGCATCCAGTGCTTGTTTTGTAGCAAATTGTTTTTAAGGCAGCACGCACCCTCTCTCCTCCATCTCAGTTCCTTCTACACCGATCACCTCAATCTCCGACGAATCAGCATAACATACCATCACAGCCATTTCTGAATTTTCGGAACGTTCAAAAATCTTTCCTATATGTATGTTAATTGCTTCTTCACCACACAGAATTTTTTTTACAGAAATGCTCTGCTTTCAGATAGCGATGGAAACCTGTAAAACCTCAATTGCCGAGGCAACACTGAGAATTGGACTCACAATGTCTGAAAAGACTTGCTCGCTTGAACATTGTGGGAGATCCCCTGACATAGATCGAGTTACAAAGAATTTGTATATAATGTGATAGACGGGTGGTTTTCAACGATGGGGGGCGCCCTAGGCGACTGGAGTAGTATTGAAGGGTGTGAAACCACATGAAAAAAAAAAAAAAAAGAATCACTCTAATCATATCGGGATTTTTCTGAACAAGTGTTAGCATAATATCGTGACGATCAGAATATATTATTTTTTCTCAGATTTGCTGTACCCATTTCGAAGTAATCATTTGGTTGATGATTCGAGGGGGGGGAGGGCATGGAAGTAATTACTAAAGAGGGTTTCTTGAAGCAAGGTTCACCAACAATACTGGGTTTGGAGACAAGGTCCAACTACTAAAAAGGTACGTGGAGGTAAGTCCAATTACTGAAGTTAGGTTTGGGGTAAGGTCCAAACTATCAAAGGGAACGTGGAGGTAAGTTACAATCAGTAAAGGGTGAATATAGGTAAAAAGGTTAAGAACCACTGTGATAGAGGTTACAGACACTTTTGTAGTTCTTGTGTATGAATTTGAAGAATTTTTGAATTAGGGTTGAGCATTCTAAGCATAAATGGTAATTGATTACAATTCACGTATTTCTTGTCACATGTTGTCTTAGAGTGGTTGCAAGAATCTGATATAATGGGCCGAGTAGAATGGTTTTGAATTTCCACTTTACCAAAACGCTACATGCGATCTTTTACTCAGCAAGAACAGAAGAGATAACAATCGCCGTTATTAAGAAAACGACGATAAGAGGAAAAGTCACAAATCACAAGTGTTACATTTAGGGCTCGGTTTTTTAATCGGGAATATGCAGATGTTGGACATTAAGAAGAAAGACATTAATACTCAGAGGGGAATTGTAGTGCAGAGAGTGATTACGGGGTGGGGTAAGAAGTCAGAGAGAGAGAGAGAGAGAGGGGGAGAGAGAGAGGGAGAAGCAATTGAGTGAAAAAATGTCAATGGGAGATATATACGATAAGAGATAAGGGATAACACACACACACGCGCACACACATGCAAATACGCTCACTAATGACTATTGTAATGGAAAGAGACTGAGAAAGAGATACATTCAACAAGTGGGAACATGCGTGAAGTTGTCAGAAATTCATATTCATGCGTATTTATCTCTTTAGACACTTATCGTAGAGTGGGGTCAGAAAGTGGAACAAAACTTGAGGCAGTATCTAGAGTTTCGAGAAGAGTCATTAACATTCAATGAGCTTTTCGGACGATTGAACAATTGTTTGTGTTGTAAACACGACGTTTCGACCGGTTCATTCTACAGCCTTCTTAAGGCGTAATATCCAAATGTGATGGTGGTTAACAGGACTTTCCAGTGATGGTAGTTGACATTTCCCAACAGGGACAAGGTATAGAAATCCAAGCTTAACAAGAGAAGAGGATGATATCGACATTACCCGAATCCTACGTTGTATTATAGCTGCTATCGGAAAATTCTGTTCATCGCCATTACATTTGGGTATTATACATGAGAGAGGCCTTAGAATGAGTTGGTCGAAAGGAGTCTTAACAACACGAAGGAGATAGAGTTCCAAGCGTCTAAAAAACACTTTGAAGACTGTAGATGACATACATTTCGTTCCATTTTTTTGGCAAAAGATGAAAGTTCATTAGTTTTAAACTGACCATCAAAAGTTTCCTTTTGGGGGTAGCTTTTGGTCATTTTTAGACTTTTGGAACTTTTATTATTATTGACAGTTATTATATTGACAATTATTTGTCACTCGGGTGTGGCACGTTATCACAAAGTTCAACTTTCCTTTGGAAACTAATAAGCTCAGCTCCTGCACGGTCAAACTATATTCCTATTTTATTCCGACTTTCGATGATTACTGTAACTTTTGTATTGTATACATATATCAAATATATTTGTGAATGCTCAATTTTGGCTCAATCGGTAAGAGATCCGACAGCCAATCACTTAGTTCTGATTTTAAATCACTGCTTTTAGATGTCAATTATATACATAAATTTGCATTAACATTATGTGAGAGAGTTTACTTCCCTAAATTTGGTGAGAATTGTTTTTGTTTTTGTTTGCTGTTGCGGTAGAAAAACATAGTCAACTCCAGACATCGACTAGAGTTTAAAAAAAGCTGTTACCTTGTGACTCTTGCATGGCTCTGATACCTTTGAGCGATTACTCTGGAAAAATCATTCTCTACCGTCAATTAAGGAGGGGCAAGTGACATAACGGTTAATGACACCAGCCGAATCAAAACCCTAGCCGAAATTATTTACGTTTACTTTGCATCGGTGGGAAAGGCATGGATACACATCTTCTCCCAGGAGATACAGGTGAAATAACAGGGCAGCCTGGGCTTTCTAGCCTTGGGAGGCACCAAGATTAGGAGAACAACAACTTCAAAACTAAAAACTGAAGTGCACAAGACAGTCTCACAATGTCATCTGCCTCGTTTTGGCAGCTCCTGCGACTAGTGCTAACTGTGTTGGCCCTTGTCCTCCCTTGGACAACATGTAGGCGTGTAGAGGAAAGACTTGCTGCAAGGGCAACCATATGTCTCCCATGAAACCTCGCCCAGGCCTACGCCCCTGGGGAGACTGAAAAGACCGGATTTCTCGGATGCACATACGCAAACTCATGGGACACCGATACCTGATTATTTCTACTACTTCTGTGTTATCAGCCAAGGATGATCATTTTCTACCTCAGATTCAAAACATGTGAGAGTCTCCTGAAACAACGAAATTGCTTTTTGCTTGATTTGACCAAACCGGATTCAGTTGGAATGAGATCTGGAAAGTTACAGGGAAAATTTGAGCAGCTGGGGATCATGGGGTCATCTGATTCTCCAGTTAGCAAATTAACCCTCGGAGTGATCTCCTACGACAATCCCCGGGCATTGGCGATAGCTTATCGGCTCTAACATTTGGCAGGGAACAGCAAATTAAATTGTGTAAAATGCGCACGTACGCATATACCCCCAAACTGAGAATATATATATATATATATATATATATATATATATATATATATATATATACAGAGAGAGAGAGAGAGAGAGAGAGAGAGAGAGAGAGAGGGGGGAGTGAAGGGAGAGGGGTAGTAGGAATGTCACAGTCAACGCTCATGTTCAATATGTCAGTTTTATATATATGTAATACAAATCAGGGATGCAATATGATATGACATAACATAATACGATTTCCGATATATGATGGATTAATTTCATCGAGTGCTCGATACATTCACGTTTAAACATCAAATTGATTTCGAGTTGATTTAGAGGAGAGCTTGAAATATAATGGAGTAAGAATTCGCTTACTCCATTATATATATATATATATATATATATATATATATATATATATATATATATATATTACTCAAAGCTGTAAGGTTTTCCAGATTATATACATTTTTTACACACACACACACACACACGTATAGATACAGCTGTCTGCAGATGACGTTATATATATAAATATTTGTATGTATATGTGTGTGTATATGTGTGTATCTACGCATGCGATGCCCTGCATATGCATGGGTGTATGAGAATGAGTGTGCATGTATTTGGATACATGAAACCATTGTCAATGTTAGAACGAAGGATATAATTTTTATTCTAATTCAATGCATTGTTTGGGACTTGCCAACTGGAAAATAAACAACGCTTTAATTAACTGAATAATAATTATTACCTCGACTGTTATGTTTATTTTTGGAAGGTCAAATTGGTTACTTCACACCATCATGAATTTAAGTGAATTCTAATTGATGTTTCAGGTTTTCCTCTTTGTAGGATGATATCTATTCATTTAATTATCTCGTTTACACTCAATATATATATATATATATATATATATATATATATATATATATATATGCAATGCTCTTCCATAGGAATAGAGCACTCTGGTGGATGAGGAATTTAAGTAAGAAGCTAAATAAATATATCGCTTAAATTCAGCCTTACTGACTGTCCAGTTCCGTTGGCCAAACTGAAGAGTTGTAATACAACGAAACAGCTATCTGTGGATGACACAATATATAAATATATACATATAGCTTTAAACACTGAATACATTAAAAAAACTTCTCTTGTATCACTTCAGTCACTTATTTTTCAATATCTGTTGATGTAATTCATGTCATTCTCCTTAGTTCTTTAAAGAATATAGTTTTCACTTACTTTGATATTGTAGTAATATGTGTAAATCTCTCTTGTTGGGACCATCAGTTGTTTACCACGTAACTGTTTCGTTACAAAAAGTTATATTGACATGGCACCCCAACAGTATTGATCAAACACCACTTCCTTTTCAGTTATGATTTTAATACTTAGTTTATGTCATACATATAATTCATCTCATATAGGGTATTATCATAATGTAATTTATATGAATGTTATTTCATGCTACACCTCATTTAAAAATTTTGAGACACAGGGCTTACTTAACGTATTTGACGATGAAGGATCAGGAAGTTGAGTAATTCATACACACACACACACACACACACACACACACACACACACATATATATATATATATATATATATATATATATATATATATATATATATATATATATACGTGTGTGTGTGTATTCATGTGTGGGTGTGCATAAAAGAAATATGTATATGTATGTGAAAAAATCTCATTGATCTGATTATATTAAATATCAAGATTCTTGTCTAATCTGATTCAATTTTTAGAAACCAGGTTTATTCAGTTTTCAAGTAAGTCTATTTTTCTTTCTGTCTATGTATATATCAAGTGTAAAGGCCGCACCAATGGAGTTAGATGCTTAAAAAATTAATCATCTACTCCTTATAATGTCTACAGAAAACTTTTTTTTCTTTTTAACTCAAATAGGTTTCAAGTCGGGGTTTGGTGGGTACTTGTGTGTATGTGCCTAGGATCAAAGTGTTGTATCTCTGCGCTCATTGGAATTGAAAACACACACACACACACACACACAATCTTTCCCCTTCTCTCTCTCTCTCTCTCTCTCTCTCTCTCTCTATATATATATATATATATATATATAGATAGATAGATAGATAGATAGAGAGACATTTTTGTTTATTATATTTCTTCAATACTTTTCTTATGAGTAATCATGTTTCACCTTTGGACGAACCAGAAAATCTGGTTTTTACTCATTAAAGAACAACAACCCTAAAACTGTCTGCTCCTGAAGCCAGGCAAAGATATCGCCAGAGACTTCCACCGAATCTCATTTCACGACGTCATTAGGCCGCCAAGCAAAAGCCGAGAATCAGATTTCACTTTCTTCTCTTTATAAGCAGTGGACATTGATGGATGGAGATCAGGTTTACTTCCAATGATCACCTCAGCCAACGAAATGAGACGGAGGTATATGTATTCACCCGGGTTTATTCATGTGTCAGTCTGTTGGCTTACTTCTCTCAACAAAGTTGAAAGGTGTATGTATATTCACTTGTGTCTGTTTGTCTGTCGACACAGTATCTCCTGAAGTTCCCAATAAATTCCAATAACATTTTGTGGAAGGGTGGGTCATTGGAGGAAGAATGATTGATTGAATCTTAATATAGATTCAGGGATTTGGAAAAAAAATTTTTGAACATTTCGGAATTGGACACTTTTTCGGCTCTTCGGTTATAATGATACACTAATGTCACGGTTAACCAGGCAAAGAGAAATAATCAAGCGTTGACATGGAACAAGGTTCACAGGGGAGTCTTCAATGGATAATTATTACAGGCTCTTGTCACTGCATACTCGACGTATTTATAACCTGACGGTTTTCAGTGATAATGAGGCTGACTGAGGCATGTCTCTCAGTGCTTTCTAGTTTATTAAGAAGGGTTCATTTAGAACATACAGATTCTTCTGGACTTCATTCTGAATTGAAACTTCTTGCTTGATATGATTTCAATACTTCCCATCTTGAAACGTTTGACATAAAAAAAAATAATCACGCATATTACTTATCACACATATGCACTCACATATACACTACCATGATTCTAAATTCATTTTACAACCAGGAAGATATCTTGTATTTGGCAGAGTCTATATGAATGTAGTTTAGGGGTTTGGGTAAGTGTTAGGGGTAGTTTGCATTAGAATTGGGTCACGACAGGATGGGCTGAAGTATAATTGCATATTTCGCCCTAGCGTCCGTAGACAGTGTTCGAATCCAAATCAAAACCAGAATTTTGTTTAAGAATGAAAGCTCAAGACTGGAAATCAGAGAAAATATTCTAAGCAAAATTTTCAAATATTTAACCTCACTTATGCGAGGTATTTTGTAATAGATATGGTCAACCTCCATTCATTAACATTTTTCAAAATTTCACGCTGGATCATCTAATTTCCACTGAATGGTATAAAAATTAGGGATTTTTGTTCAACGTCTTTTACAACACATTTTATTAGATGGATTGGTAGTGCAGGCGTTAACCGTGAACCCTTTGGAGATGAACGTTAAAATCCCACCTAAGACTTATTCTTTAAAAGTCATACTTTTAACCTTTTTCTGGCTTTGTCTTCGGGATCAAGGTGTAGTATCTGTTCCACGGCACAGACCGAGGAGTCGGTACTGACACTTGCCGTGAATGGGCCGGAGATTGTGTGTAAGTTGGCATCAAAGACCGAGTGCGCCGGTGCAAACGTTGGCCAATGAGGTTACACTGAGGCTGCGTTTGCTAAGCACATCGGGAGGCCTTTGGACTCGTCCTTAGGCTCTCCTATTATTACTCGGCCCAGCTTTCGCAGGTGACGTTGTCTAGCCATTACGATGAGCTTTTCAACGGTAACTGCGTCGGCTGGAGCCATTTTTGGAAGGTTGACTACTATTTCTTCCCACGTTAAGCCTGACCTTGTGTCACATATTGCTGCGGTGGGACAGTGATTAAATAGAAAGACTTATTCTTTATTTCCGTTCAATGCTCTTAGCTCTCTGTTGAAGAGTAATCAGTCCGAGTAAATAATAGATAAATAAATAAATAAATAAAAAGCAATTAATAAATTAAGATGAAGGTAAAATGTAGGGATAGAATTGAAAAAAAAAAATCATCTATAGCGTGGACATTCTGCTTTAACATTGTGAGCAAAAGATAATGACACATCTCATTCAAGTGGAAAATTAGTATTCAGCTTCTGAGCAGATCCTCTTTTTTCTGGTACAATCATGTATAAATAATCAAAATTTGCGAAGATAGTAATCTGGAATTTCCAGGACATTTACGACATGAAGTTGAACTTTTGTTCCACAGACAATTATCGAAAAATGAATCATATATTTTCTGATAAGTGTAAAAAAACCCATCTCCCACTCCTTTGTTTATTGAAAAATTCTCTCATAGTTGGGCCTATATTTCTGGTAGTACATGTATACATTGATTAGTGCAGTTAATTCTTTCTAATATTTTCCGTACTTTTCAATTCTTATGATTTAATGTTTTTTTTTTTTCAGCTTCACATTTAGTTACATTGATTTGTACAGCAATACCATAACCATACTACATCAGCTAATCGAAACCGACTTTTGAAAATATTTCTGTAGATGGGTGATATGCATTTATACTATTCTGGACCGATATTTCAGGAATCGTGGATGAACAGTGTCTGATGGAATTAGTTTGAATTAGTTTGAATCCTGTAAGGACCGATGCCTGTAGCTAAACTCGAAATCGCTTTAAATAGCCAAGGCCTTAACTAGTTGAATCACAACATATGTGTGCCTGGTAAATTTATCACGATAAATTATCAACATCAACCTTTTAGCGTCCATTGTTGGACGTTGGTTCCTCAGGATTCAGCAGACCTCTCTATCGTGGGCGTCACTGAGCCGGCACTCTCTGAACTTATGAAGTTCATCACGCTATATCATATCTTATAGACCTCGATTACACACATGACCTCTGGGGATCCACGTTGTGATTTGTGATGTCCAGCAGTTGCCTGGCGTTCTCACAACATGACTAACCCATTGCTATTTAAGTTTTCTAATGGATTTTATGATACATCGGACTCCTGTTTTTTCTCTAAGATACTGCATTGTCTTGTGATCTCTACATGTAAGGTTCAGCACGATTCTCTCTTGCGTACGTCACATGACCACCCGTAATTTCATTACCTGGCAAATTAATTGCAAGGTAATTCCATCACGATAGAATACATCGCCAAAACTTTATATCTATACACTATTTATGAATTCATACATTATATGTATAAACTATATATTTATACATTATATTTATTCTCAATATACAGTATATTCATACAATATTTATACATTATGTTGTTGAGTGGAAATCGATGGATCATCTCGATAAATTTAGGTCGGCCAGAAGTGAACTATAAACAGGCCATTGCTTACTTATTTCATGAATTTACCGGGAATCATGTGTGTGTGTGTGCGTGTGTGCGCTTCATGTTTTTAGGATCGTCTTTAAATGAAGACAGGAATGTGACAGGTGTGTCGAATCTTGTTCCCTCCTTCAGAGACGTGGGTGTAAACATGGTTTTGAGATGGAATCAAAATAAAAAAGCGTGCGGAGCGGCTTATGACACTTGCTTGGTTGACAGGGTAGCATTGGCTGGGTATGTGTGCGTGGAGGACGCAAGGGGAAGATGGGAGAGGGTGTATCGCGCTTACACCTGTGCTCGTATCTAACGGTGATAGTTTCAATTTACTGGTGAGGTAGGTATGCAGGTATTTAGATAGATGTATAGATAGAGGTGGTGATTGATTACTCCATAGACAGGTTGATTTGAACTAACTGGATGAGATTAATCGATATAATCAAGCTGATTGATGTATATATTTGAACGGATCAATTGTAGAATCCGGACCCCTGGCTCATTTTTTCAGTTTGCACCGTAAACATGATTCAATTTAATCAAAACGGGGATTAAATACAGAATTCGGTCCCCTTTAACTACATGAAAGAATAATGAGAAGAAATAGTATCGTAAAATCGTTGTTTTGATTGAATTGAATTAATTTCTTTTATTACGTTGCAATCTGAAAATACTTGCTTCTGGCTTTAATCTATTTAGGGGTCCAGGTTCAAAATTTGATCCATTCGATCAGATTTAGGAGGAGAGAGAGAGAGTAAATTATGAAGGAATAGTTTGCAATATACCGACTTCTGTTCGGTAAGCCTAATCTCTTCTTTCCGTCTTTGTTGCTGACACAACGTTCCGATCGATTGATTCTTCGTCCTGCTTCAGGTGTTAACTGTAATATATACAAAGAAAAAGAGTCCCTTTCAACGATCTTTTTTCCCGACGATGAAAGAGCAAAAAAAGGTATCAAACAGAACAGTTAAGCGTTAACAGCAACGCCTGCCATTGGATAGTGCAGTAATTTTGTGCATGTAATCATTTGAGGGTACACCATCACCAGGTGTTTTCTCTATCTGCCAAACTGATGAGTCAATGGCGAGACCGTAGTTTTGATGACTGGCAGTGGAACAGATCGCTGGATTCATATCTTTTTAATTTGCATTTTGCATTTTTAATTTGTCGTATCTTTAAAAATTTGTTTGCCTCAATTTTTAATTTCTCTAGGAAAATGTACCGATAAATAAGCTATATCGATGCCACCAATTCATATTCTTTATAAATGGTTTTCTTTTCAAAATACACTGGAACGTCTCACTGATGATGAAATTATGAAGAATGTATCACAATCTTGGCCTAGTAGGAACTCCACTAAAATATATTAATTATCAATGGATTTCGTCCATTACGATTTTTTTTTCTCGAAAAGATGGTTGAATTTTACTTGATCAATTGCATTTTCATGGTTACATTTGGAGCAGGTTATGTTCTTTAATGTGACGGTTGTTTAACTGAGTTTGTTCTATAGAGTGGTCCCTTTGGCAACTATAAAAGTACCCTCTTGGTCCTTTTGCAGTTTGCAGCTATGTCCTAACTTTTGTCTACTAAGTGTGGAGTTGTTTGGATATACAGGAAATACTGTACAATATGTGGATTGGTTCCGAATGTGATGTCCCGAGAAGATACAAATGGTCTCAAGAATCTCAGCACGGGTTCGCCAGTACTTCAGAGTTTCTAGGTCAAACCTTCGGAGTAAGTCAGTGTTATGTAGATGTTGGATTTAGGGGGATTAATTTTGTTCCTCTGCGTTGCACACATTCCACTGCATCTATGTTATACTTATATCCGGGAGACCATATGGTTGAAGCTACTTCTGAATGTAAAATAGAATTAAACTGTTTGGGAGAATATGTTTTTTTGTTGTTTTCACTGCCGGAAAAAAAAATCACTGATAAAAGAGACCCTCTTTCCTTACAGATATTTGATTTTACACGTAAGGAAGGCTGAAAAATGAATCGACCGAAACGTTGCGTCAGCAGCAAAAGATGGGAGGAAAAGATTAGGCTGACTGAACAAAAGTAGGTATATTCCAAACTATTCCTACATAACTTTCTCCCTCTAATCCTAAATCTTTATTTGATATTTGAGCCACATTATTATGAAAATATCTAATCTCAAAAAATTACCCAAAATTTTTTACTTAATCCGCCAGAAATTCACTGGACAATATTCGCCAGTGAACATTGCATGTGCATTTAACCATTGGAAAGTATACCATTACCAGCTGTTTTCTATATCTACCATCTTGGTGAGCCAATGAAAAGACCACAGTCTTGATGACTGACAGAGGAACAGAAAGCTGGATTCATATTCTCTTTCATTAGCATTCCGTATTTTTAACTTGCTTGTCATGTTTTTAAAAATTTGTTTGTCTCACTTTTTAATTTCTTCAGTTTTCACTTTTAATTTTCTTAGTGACAAATTTAGAAAATGTATCGATAAATAAGCCATATTGACGCCACCAGTTCATATTTTCTATAACTGGTTTTCTTTTCTCAAAATACTCTGGAACGTCTTGCTGAGGATGAAATCATGAAGAAACATTGCAGCAATCATCTCACTACAGTCCACTCCTGACGCTACCGTCCGTCAGCATTCTCCTCCACCTCAAGTCAACAGAAACCTTTTAGTGACAGATGCCGAAGTCATGAGGTTTTAGGTGTGAGCCATATTTGCTTTTTACCGTTGGAATTCTCTGGCAAAGATTAGAGACACTTCTCCTTGCCCCCCCCCCCCCGGCCATGAAGTCGTCATAGGATCGCCTCCAACAAACAGGTTGACCAGAGGCAAGTGAATACCAACACATTGAAAATTCAGATAGAAATTTACCGTATAACTACCGTGTCGCACATAAATGAGTACACACCGAACGGATTTTTAGAGAAAGTTAATTTTCTTTTAAAACAAACATAGCTGGATTTTATTATTTCTAATGAACCATCACACAATCAAAAGAGATTTATCTTATTTATGACCAAACTAAACAGCATTGAAACTCTGTTGCCAAAAACATGAATATGTTGCGTTCCAAAATTTAGTACACCCCACACGAAAAAGTTTATTTACGACCAATAGTTTAGTCATGAATAATACCTGTTTATGTATGTTTTGATTGAGTAATATTCCCTTTGAAAAAAAAAATGAAATCCTGCTAGGTTTGGTTTAGAACTAAATTAATTTTCGATAAAAAAAAACTGTTAGGGTGTACACATTTATGGGTGATGCTGTACGTGTCAGGCTGCAGATATTTATCCCCCCTCGTATGTACATGTATTTGCCAATCGGTAAACGGGCTTTAGGGGATACATTTGTAGAAAGTGTTCCACCAGAGGTAGGTGTTCAAATTCAGGTAATGGATCTCTGTCAATCACTCAATGAATTTGTTTGAAAATTGACTCAGCACGATCTACTGAGACAAAGAAGCTTTTCTTTTCGTAATAACAAGAGCAAATTCCTGTGATCACTTTGTATCAGGAAAATACTCCTCTCATATACAGTAAATGATATGGTATGTAAGACTTCCTTTCTTTCTGCAGGGAATATTAAAAACCAAGCCTGGCTATTGTAGGGTCAAAGACTTACTCCTGCCTCTATTCCAACTAAAGAAGGATTACTGCGACTTTTGTATTGTATGAATAATGGATAATTTCGCAGATGTACAGCTTGTTATTTTGGCTCAGGTAGCAAGAGGACCGTCTAGCATCCACTTGTTTGTGGTTTCAAATCAGGATAGGGAAATCTTAATTTAATACATCAGTTTGGTTTGCCGTGACTAGATAGACAAAAAGTGATAAGTTTACAGCCATTAATAAGGTGTTGATTCTTCTTGTTCTTGTTACGGGTGAAAATTAATGTCACTTCCAACTTGAACTTGAGTTTGACAAAAACGCATTTTTCCAGGATTCTTCTCATTTATCACCTGTTTCTTTTTCTTCTTTCTAACCTTCCTCAAGTGGGACTGGACATCGAAGGTTACGTTTAGCTTTTGATACATTTGGGGATAGGTGAAAAGGGGTTCTTATGTACTGTCAAACACAGTACACGTTTTTACTTGTATTTACGTAAGAACTAATGTATCATGCATAAATGTGTATACATATATACATATGCATAAATACATAACGTAGAATACTCAAACATACTAGATATTCATACAGACGTAAACGTATACATGTGTCCAACATTCTGCTCTGTGCATATTGACACACTATACGCATATAAGCATAAATCATTTATCATCTTAGGTATACTTTATGGGCATATCATCAGCCCTATTCCACTGTCGGCGCCAGGGTGCGATGTACTTTAAGGACATGATTTAAAGTCCAGATTTCAATGGAGTATTACTGGAGCTTCATAATCTTCTCTCTTTTACTGTATTACATACTTGTGGAATCTTTTATAAACTCCATATCATGGTTATATAGTAGGAACCAATCCACTTAGAGAGTATGGCTGTAGTGAAAACGTTTTTTCGCAGCCTGGGATTTGATTGAATTTGAATTCATAAAACCAGAGCTACAGGAAAACCATTCAACGATGAGCCCAACATACACCAAAATAAGAGCAAATTGCATTTTTGAAAACTTGAATATAAATGAACAATTTCGGGAATGAGAATATCAAATTTTGATTAGATACAAGGACAAATAGAAGGGAGGAGAGGTAAGATTATGTTGTGCCAATCTTCTGCTTGTTATGAAAATCAGTATTTGAAATCTTTTTACCCGGGTATCTACAGCAGTCACAAATAAATGACCTTTAGAAAACAGACGATCTGCTATAGACCACATTCACTTTTTATGAATACACATTCTTTGTCCACCTTCCTCTCCCTCCCCCCTCTCTCTCTCTTTCTGTCGGTCTGTCTCTCTTTCTTTTTCTTTCTCATCTACCCTGATACCTTTCCATAACCACCCCGATACAATTTCCTTTCCACCCAAACACACTTGTCCTTTCCTATCCGAGCAAATATTTAACCAATATTTTTTTTCCAGAAATGCAAAGAGATCTTTGGAAAAAAACTCGTCTTGTGGGAATAAAAACAGGTCGGTTGAGCGATATTAGCGTTGGGGGTCGAGTGGGCTTATCACCCTGAGGTCGGATAGGTCGGGGGAGACGTGTGTGTCATACAGGCAATATTTACGGAGAAAAACTTGAACATCGTATTTTAAATAAGATGATCTTTTAAAAAGATTCTTTTTTGTAATCAAAGGAATTACATCATCTCTGAAGGAATGTGTCGAGCAGAAAAGAAAAAACATATACCATTTCAAATATACGCGCCCACGCAAACGTACATGTGAATCTTGTAGAAAATAAATCCTCCAAAAAAGCAAAGACATTACAAATTATGATCATAGTCACAGTGATATACTTTAAAGCAAGTTTAATCAAACACGACAGATATATTTTGTCGATATAAGTTTTTAAATATTTTTTTATTTTTTGCAAAAGAGCTGTTTTTTGCTGAGTTACAAGAATGAAACAGCTTATGCGCAAACAAGAAAATTATTATAAGACGAATATTTTTGTTGATTTAACTTTTTTTTTCTTGTTTGCAGATAAGCTGCTTCATTCTTGAGACCCAACAAATAACAGCCGATTCACAAACAAGAAAACATAAATAGAAAGTTAAATCGACAGAAGTTATTCGTCTTATTAAATGAAATTTGTTTGAAGAAAAATTGCTGTCCAAATATATATCATTTAGCAATATACTTATAGATATTTTGAGGGATTATTCAAATCTGGTACGAGACTGTTTTTTTTGGGGGGGGGGGATTAGATAATGACGTTTAGGAGCTGAGGCTAGTGATAGAAATTTATATGTGTATTTTTTTAATGTTTTGAATCGGGGAATCATTCTCAAATCCGAAAAATTAAAAAAACAAAACAAACAAAAACAGCTTGGTCGTCTACATTGGACCCACAAATTCGAAAAATGAAGATGATAAAATATCAAATTGGCAAACTTGGCTGCGGCATTAAATTCAAATTTCCAAACTAATTCCTCCCTAGGGCCTTGACCTGGACACCAACTGAAATATAGACAGTGTCCGAGTAACAAACAAGATCCGTTGCTAAGTTCTGTGTTCAAGTCAAATTTGTTGGCAAGTCAAAACAGGTCAAGTCAAATGTATGTCCTGGTATATAGTACATATTTTATCACAATATATTTCCTCATAATCATCTATACTTACTAAACGTACAGCTTTTAAATCATTAAAAGCTTTCAATCTTTTTCTCATACCGGAGTATTGGTAATAGTCATATAACACTTATTTTAAAGAACTAAATTATCGGTAGCTTTTCATTTCGATAATCAAACTGCTGCATTGCTAAGTAATGAGTGGTGCATTTGTTGGTTATCACTGCATATTGTATCTTAATAATTTTCAATATCATAGGCTTTGTGGTTATCCGTACATAAGTACACGTTGCCCGCAAGACGGACGTTCGTAACCTGCACCTACAATAAAAAACGACAGAGAAAAAGGAGTGCGAAGCCAAACAGGAATGTCTTCAACTTCGGTGGAAACTTTCGTCATAGAAGTAACCGACTTGTGACGACACAAATTGATAAAAACGTTCTTGACTCAGTTTTGTTTGTTTTTTCTTCCTGGGTGCGTTGCTGAGAATCGCGTGGGACTTGGGACTGTTTATCTTAATAGTCAGAATATCAACATGCCAAATAGCACGTATGTGCATCTACGATCTTCCTGAAAGGCGTAGCTCGATTCATGATATCTGGTTTTGTCATCGGTCAATCATTCCATGTCGATACGCCGAAATTATCGTCTCTATTCATATATGTCAAAAAAGCCCACCAAATCCAAATGACCCTCCCTATCTATATACAGGGTACTTTGAAAAATGAGAAAATTTGACATTTTTTGATGGTCTATACGACGTTTGCCGGGAAGGCATCGGGGCAATTCTAATATATAGGGAACCATATTGTAACTTGGCAACCAATTATAAAGGATCTTACAGCTCTCCCGTGGCGCTACACAGTCAGCAATCAGATTTGGCTCACTGCGATTTCTGGCTTTTCGCTCTTGAAAAGGTGGCGATTTCAGGCTGTAGACGAGATCAAGGAGAACGGAACAAGGCGATTTTATAGACCGTCTTGAATAATGGAGGGGACACAGGAATAAGGTCCCTATGAGAGTAATTTGAAATAGATCGAGGCATCGTTGCCTGAAATAGGCAATCGATTCGTTTATATTAAATGGCCGGATACTTTCCAGACAGACCATATATATATATATATATATATATATATATATATATATATATATATATATATATATATATATATATATATATGATAATTGAGTCATTCACAGACAGCGCTTTCGTTGTATTGTAACTCTTCAGTGTGGCTATAGACTATCGATTATACCATCCAGTACCACAAGATAGGATCAAAAACCTTCGCTTCAGACCCAGAGGCTGGCATTCTACCTCTGCTCTACGCAGTAAGGCTGAATTTATATATATATATATATATATATATATATATATATATATATATGTGTGTGTGTGTGTGTGTGCGTGTGAGTGTGTATATGTGTGCGTGCGTGGGTGCATGTATGTGTGTGTGTGTGTGTCCTTGAGGGTAAGAGAGAACAGCAAGACATTCAGTAAGATTTATTTACTCAAACCAGTAATAATCAGGCAATCTAGCTAACTAGATATTCTCTTTATCAAGCTTAGCTTCAGCTTGTTCAACGACGCTTTAGTGAGCTTCACCGTAAGAAGATGAAGATTACTTTTGTATTGTATATATAGTAGACAAAATGATAAAATACATACATTTTTCTTTTTAGTGTAAATGTATTTAATTATCAGAATGAAATAAGCTTTTCCGTATTTCTCACTAACATTTTCAAATATATGAAAGACTTGTCAGTTTGCCAAGTCGGTAAGCGATCCCCCTAGCAATGGTTGTAGTGGCTATTTCAAATCAGGGTAAGGGAATACTTATTTTATTTGACAGTTTGATTTAACGTCCCGGAACAGACAAACAGCGAAGAGTTTACTCTCTTGAATTAGGTGAGGATTATTCTTCTTCTTGTTTTTTTCTTCAATCTATTTTTTTTTATTATGGTTCAAAAACAAAGTCCTGACTTGGGCCAGAGTTTGACAAAAGTTGATGTTTATTTATAAAACTTCATTTGGCACAGAGTTTCATTTATTTGTTCTTACTGACTGTTGCATGATTGTTGCCTTGTGTCAAAGTTGAAGAAAAAGAACAAGCACTAAACATCGTGTCAAATGAGAGCCAGGGGAATGCAGGTTCAAAAACATAATCGGTCAGGTTGTAAAACAAAATATAGAATGCAAACTGTGGATATAAAGAATCGCATTCCAGTGAACTTTTTTTTATTATCCTTGTATACAAAAAGTGACGCATTGGAATTCTAGTTTTATATATAGATTTCTTTTTTAATAAAAAAAAATCAGGAATCCATAGCTATGATATGAGAGAGAGAGAGAGAGAGAGAGAGAGAGAGAGAGAGAGAGAGAGAGAGAGAGAGAGAGAGAGAGAGAGACGGGGGAGAAAAATAGTTAGAGAAAGAGACGGGAAGAGAGAGAAAAAGAGAATGAAGGGGAGAGAGAAAGAAAGGAAAATAAGGAAAGAGATAGGAAATTGATAGCAAAGGACGAGAGAGAGAGAAAGACGGGGAGAAAAATAGTTAGAGAAAGAGACGGAAAGAGAGAGAGAAAGAGAGAATGAAGGAGAGAGAGAAAGAAAGGAAAATAAGGAAAGAGATAGGAAATTGAGAGCAAAGGGTGAGAGAGAGAGAGAGAGAGAGGAGGAGGAGGAGGAGGAAGAAGGAAAGACGACTGGGAAATAAATTGAGACTCGAAAACTGAATAGTTTCATACCAGAGCCAAGTAAATCACAGAATGTCCTTGCTCGTTGGGGAGTTTTCGTCATTAGATATCTTGGCTCCCCCTATTTCCCCAAAAGAGTTTCAATGATCATATTACCTGGGGAATCTATGATTGAATCAATCATTGATTCTCTCAGGCAGTTTTACAAGGCTGGTTCACCCCACGGTGGGTGGGTCATCAGCCCAAACTTCCACGGCCTCAATATTCGAACACAGGTGCGCATTGAATTCCATTGTCGGTTCTTAAGTACTTCTCTTCCATCTGATCACAAATTTAGGGATGGGGGCATCTTCTTCTAATAAAGACACGTTTTTTTTTCTGTTATACTCTTCTAAAATTCACGCATTAGGTACATCAATATGTTAGTCTTGAAAGGGTTAAATGGTTTTTGAGAATTATGATTATTATCAAACCCATGCACCTAAGACAAGGAAAATCTTAATTTTCAAATAAATCAGCATTTTGTTCCATGCCTTTCTTATAAAGTTGTATGATCACAAAATCCGTTGAACCCATTTTGAGACTCAAACAATAAGTAAGATCTAAGGTTTCCTAAGGAGAGTTGAAATGTTTGGTTGGACACATTCGAACGCAGTCAACCCGGAAAAAGAGAATCCAGATTTTGAGAAATTACAAACATGGCGCTCCTGTGTCAACATATCATCTGCAATATTTACGTGGCTTAAATAAACAACCAACGTAGGAGAGAGAAAAAAGACGGGTTCCTCTCTGCACCTTTATAATATTTTCTCATTTCTCTGCCGAACAATGGTACGAAAAAGGGTATTTTGATAGGGCTAGCAAGGGAGGGGGGGGGAATAAGAGAGAGAAGGCGTGATGGTCGAAGGAAAGAGGAATGAGCAGTCAGAGAGAGGAAAAAAGATAAAGAGATAGAACGGTAGGGAAACACAAATATACATACACACACACATATATATATATATATATATATATATATATATATATATATATATATATATATATATATATAGAGAGAGAGAGAGAGAGAGAGAGAGAATAATTGATAAATTCCCTTCTTCGCTTGCCTCCAGCTCCTCCGTTCCATCATTCATTTTCTTTCTTTTCTCGATTTGTCTCCTTCGAAAATGCCCTCATCGAGACGTAAACTGACAGCCGATACCCGTAACCCTTAACTTAACCCCAACACTAAACACATTGCTGACTGCATCCAAACTACCAGCATTCTTTCCCAAACTGCACGTTTCGCACTGGTCTAGGGATAGGAAGACCTGTATAAAATGCACGATCATAGCAATCTTTTTCTTCCATTTGAAAAATAAAACGTCAAGAAATGTGTTCCCTTTGTTGAATTGTTACTTGGGCAGGGTCTGTTCCAAAGGTGCATGTTTGAAAGGGGTCACACGTTATGGCACGGAGAGCAACCTGTTATGAGTGTCATGAGAAACAATTTTCCGTCCGTTGCACAAAATTACGGCATCGTAAACTATGGCTTATATATAAATGTTCATGCGCAGCATATAATATCAACAGATTAACCAATAAAATTTGGTGATATCAAGAGGTGCTACTAGGGTTCTCTGGGTCAGTGGAAATTATTCGGCAGTGATATCATATCTGACCCCAAAGGTATCATATGATGAAGGCTTTTTCAGAGACATATCTCTCTCTCTCTCTCTATATATATATATCTATCTATCTATCTATCTATCTATCTATCTATCTATATCTATATCTATATATATATATATATATATATATATATATATATATATATATATATATATTCTAGGAAGCTTTACAGCTTTATGCATCAAAGACGTTGCTGAATTATTTTTGTCTTATCAGTAGAGAAAGTTTTCCAGTCCCAAAGTGATTAAAATGTTACTACGGAAATTTTAACTAACTATCTTGCGTAAAGATATATATTTTTTGTTTTTGTTTATTTGTCTATTTCATCTATCATATGCAAGTCAATTATTCCTGAATAACACATATTGGAGATCGTAATGCATTTAGAAAAATATCTACCCGTTTTCCTGTGGAGTTGAAGCGCTCCCCAACTTATTTTAAGATTTGATAGTTCACTACTTCAAACCTGTAAATAAAACCTTGTAAATAAGAATTCACGCCTTATCAATTTTCATCCGATATTTCATAAAAAGTGATCGAACTCTTTTCAGTTGTTTCAAACGATTGGTAAGAGATACTTTATCAGCAAAATTATTACCTTTTGTTGAAAGGTCTGCTGTAACGGATACGGAAACAAAGGAACAGAAATAGCACTATTAATATCTATCTATTTATCTATCTGGTTTCAAGTTACTAAAGCTCATCTTGAGACACACTTCTTAGCCGATGCAGGTAGTTTTATAAGGCACAAATCTGTTAAATTGAATGAAAAAAGCTCACTAAGACACTGTATCCTTGAACTTTGCTTTTTTTTTTGACATAATCAAACGCTACAGCAACCGAATCATCTTAGCAAGGGCAAATGAGATTCACGAAAAGACAATATTTTCATATTTTGATTCAATCTTCTCCGAAAAAAAAAAATCCGTTATGGAAGTTCATGTCTTTCTCTCAACACGCCCAAAAGATGACAAGTGACAAAACTTCCAAGGTCTCACCTTGATCTGAAGGGACGGACCTTGTTGCAACCTCTATGTTCTCGTCAGGTAGCACTGAACAATTTTATTTGATTAAGAGGTGGAGCCAATGAATTGAGCCTTATTCACTGGGTGGATCCACTTCAAAAATGACACAAAATTACGTTTCCTTTTGTTAAGATTTGCTCGATACAAATAAGAAAACATTTTTGATTTTGGGTGTTTCTTTATTGTTTGTCGTAAGACGCAAAGAAAATATTTGATCGGCAAGAAAAGAGAAGATGAACATTTTCTTTTGATTATTAAAGAAAATATACATCGTTTTTGCCAGTTCTTGTTTGATAACTTGTCAGAATTTTCCCACCGGTTATAAAACCAACATTGCTCATGTTTTCCGTTGTTACAATAATATTGTTCAATATCATCATTCATTTCTTTAATATTTGTCCGACGTAACTTGTTTCACTTTTGTCTGACATAAACAAAGACACAACGTGAATGACATCAGACAACTAAGACATTTTCCCATGAGTCTTGGCAAAAAAGATTTCATAAGTTCACGGGAATCAGGTGGTTCTTTTTTTTTTCAAGGTGTGTATGTACGTGTGTGTGTGGGATGTAACGGACAATAACACTTCAGTAACTGGTCAGGTATGCTGTGCAGATAAAGTTAATACGTATAAGCTATGTTCATCTCTCTCTCTCTCTGTCTCTCTCTAACAAATAGTCTCTCTCTATATATATTTATATACATTATATACATGCATGCACATATATATGTATATAATATATGCATATGCATGTGCATGTGCATGCCACATGCACATATATGTATATGCACATATATGCATGACTGTGTAATACGTGCATATGTATATATGTGCACATATATGTATAAACATATGCATATATATATATACATGCACATGTATATGATATTCATATGCATATATATGTATGCAGACAATGCATATGCATAAATTATATATGTGTATGCATATTGCTTAATTCGGGCCTACTGTCCATCCACTTCTGCGTTAAGCGTACCAGACTCCGGGTCTGGAGTGAAGGTTTCAATCTCGCCAAGCAGCAATGAACTGGATATCGAGTCTATAGCCTCCCCGAAGAGTCGTAATACAACGAGACAGTTGTCTGTGGATTACACTATTATATTATATATATATATATATATATATATATACATATATGTATATATATATATACATATACACACACACACACACACACACACATATATATATATATATATATATATATATATATATATATATATATATATATATATATATATATATATATATATATATATATATATATATATATATATATATATATATATATGTCCAGTGTACTATGATATCTCATCCATGGGCGGAGATATTGATCCATCCTCTCCCCATGGGCATTTGTGCAAAATGAACGTAAACAGTCCCGAAAAGATTTTGAACTTGTTTAACCGATTCCATTGTCAGTGTCGTTGATTATTTTGCTACTAGTATTCATATATTCATATTACCGTCAATCTCATAACTATGTGACTAGAAATAATTATTTGTCACTTCCTCTGAATCATAACAATATGTTCACATAACATCTCTGAAAATCTTGAATGAATTACAAATAAAATTTTTAGAAGGGGTAATAGGTTACATTTTAAGGTGGATCCAGGTTTTTTCATACCCCCCCATTCAAAGCTATATATAAACTGATTAGTGACACTGGCATTGACAGTGGTGTTCACTTTATGATCGCCTTTTCAGTTCGACTGGGTGAAAATGTTCCAGTGAATGCTGAGAACAATCAATCGAATAAAAGATTGCACAAGGTGTAAACCGACAACTAGAAGATAAATAATTATTCGTCAGAATCGTCCAGGAAAACTCATTTTCTTCGTTAACGTTCCCAACTTTGTTTTGCGTGTCATTTTGATTAAGACGTGACACTTGGAAGCAATTGAAAAGTGCAGAGGCGTCCACAGTTTCTGTTTGCAGAGAGATTCTCGTCTCATTTCCTCGATGCTCAATGGTATGACATCACCTCCTTCAAACAATCGCCCCGAAAAGAATTCAAAAGAAAATACGAAGACAACGTGTTGTCAAGTTAAATCTCTTGTCATTGACCACGCGCCCCACCTCCGAAGAATTTCTGGTAGGTGTCCTTTCGTTTAAGAATGTTGAAATGCGGAAAAGCATGTTGACCCTTCCGGTCATTACGTACACTAAATAGACATAGGCCCAGCTTTATTTGGCGAAGAGGAGGACAATGAATTTGGCGAAACGAGTTCAGATTCTCATTGTGCAAACTAAAATCATTTTTGAAGCTAAAGAAGGCATGAGACCTACTATTCGTACATGTTTTCGATAATTAGTGATTTTGACAGATTGTGCTACTAATGCCACTTTCTAACCAAGGTGCTGGCAAAGGCATAAGATCTGGTTTTCTTATGTATTTCCATAGTTTTTATATGATATCAATCAGATGAGTCAAAATGAAGAGGAGGGCGATGCTGCCCAAGTCTCCATCCTTAGATAATGCCTATTGACATTTCGAGATATATGACTACTCACCATTAAAATGAAAAAAAAAGCCCATCTGCAGTGGAGTCAAACCTCATTCCTACTTCTATTCCTACTGAAGATGATTATTACAACTTTTGAATTGTATATATAATGAAAAAAAAATCATAAAAGTTTATATTCTCGGTACCAATGTATTTGTTCATTAGAATGAAATTAGCCCATGCGTATTTGGAACATAAATTCTCGTAGGTATGAAAGACTTGTTACTTTGGCCTAGTCAGTGAGAGAGCCACCTAACGATTCATTTGGTCATGATTTTTAAAAAAGTTCACTAAATTGTCCTTGTTATTACGTGGGAAAACACAGCCGATCCCATCCTCCAACTAGGACAGGAGTTTTGCAAAAGTGTTGAATTCAGTGCTTCATTAGCTTGTAATACACAGCAAGTGTAGGGTAATGAGATCTCTACGTGTACCGGTTGACATTTCATTAGAAACGATAGCCTTCACTGCTCCACAATCTTGTGAACTACACACTCTTACTAAGGCACAACGAAGATGCTTCTAAATAAATAAGTAGACTTTTTTCACTTTACCTTTTTTGTTTCCTTCTGTCACCACTGCCTGACTCTTACACCACTTTCCGTGGACAGACAAAAGCCATGTGTATACAAAACTCGGGGAATAATTCATGTGGATGAATTATAGATTTGTGTCACACACTTTCCCGACCCCCATTTTCCTTGATTTGGCCTTGTGCAGTACTACGCACTAGATGTAAATAATAGTGAGTAAAGCTGCAATTAGCAGTAGCTGTCGGGGTTGCTGCTTGCTTGGTCAGTTGCAAAGTTGTAACTTGAATTTACTCAATTTTCAAGCAGCATAATATGGGTCTATCAGATAAGCTTCTTACTTATCTATCTGCTCATTGGACGATCGATCACGACAGGGTTTCCTCGATTTTATATATATGTTCGCTTTAACGGGACAGAAACCAAAACACACAAAAAGTGACAACAGATTTTGTATTATAATGTACTCTACGATGCTGGTAGTGCATCTACATTTAATAGCGTCTGGGTGTTTGGGGCTGGAATCGCGAAAATTGTCGAAAGACTGTGCGGATTAGTCATGTTATCAGTGGAAATATGGATTTATACATCAAGCTCTTCTAACATCCCTTTCCCTCCATTGGCTTCGTGTAGTACTATGTACTGTATGCAAACAAAAGCAAGTAAAGATTTGATTATGATAGGTAGCCAACGAACTATTTTCAAAGGGTCAATATTTTCGATATTCTTACAGCTACAACGCTCAGTTTAATCTATTTTGAAGCTTGAACAGCTAGCATTATGATTTATGGATTTCAATCTTCAAAATTAATATAAAAATCATTGTAGCTCTAAAATCAACGAAAATGTCAACTTAAAAAAGGTTTGTGATGCACATCAAGAGCGACCACTTATGAATTTTATAGATGTGTGCATGCATAGGTGAAAAGATGTGTTTATGTGTATCATTACGTCATGTTCATTTTTAAAATGTAAGTGTTTGTGTAAATGGATGTAGCCGTGTGTCTAATTATTTAAGTAGAGGAATATATATATTTTTATGCTTACATACCCTAAGCTAAAACTCAGCTCAGATGTATGCGTGATGTCATCTGAAAGGTCAGACCCTCCCTGTTCGTGTCATCACGGCCCAAAGTGTCAGAACGAAAAAGGAGAAGGGAAGACAAAGTTATGCATCTGTCAAAAATGGGTAGATGAGGCGGTGGAGAATTGCATAAGTTTCCACTAATTATCATATGAAAAATGAAGTTTCCCATTCATACCTGACCAAACGATTTGGGCAAAATGTTATCCTGGGTGTTTCAACTTTTTATCCATCTATCTATCTATCTATCAATCTATCAATCTATCTATCTATCTATCTATCTATCTATCTATCTATGGCGAATTTCATAGATAATATGGAAACACGAAAGTGTAGAAAATTGATCGTATTTGTTTCTGTTACATGTTTTGAGAGACGGTTTTCTTTCGTTGTCAAATGTCAAATGGGAGAATGATTTTGAAGAGGATGGGGAAATTATGCGTGGTTATTGCTTCAAGCTTGTTATCTTTTACGGGCGAAAGAGGAGAAAATGTGTTCGAGTCCAAGTTCATAATCATTTGTGTGAGGGAAGTGAAAATAAGAATGGTTTTGTGTGTGTGTATATGTAGTTGAATCTAATAACTGCGTTATCGAGAAAAATTGTATGTCGGTATGTAGCGTAAGTAAGTGTATGAAAGTGTGCGTTGTTGTGGATGTGTTCTTGAGGAGAGAAGAGTGTCTATAGTGGTACTTACTGTGTGAATACGTATATGGGAAATCCAAGATTTTAGAATAGTGTAGGTTGTGCCTTTTTTTAGTTCATTTAAATGTTAAAGATGTGCCAGGTTTATATCTGATTTCGTATTAACCTGTTGGAGAGGGGAATGTATCTGCATTGGTATTTTGATGTATGAATATGTGTGTTAGTTATCCACGATTTTAAAATGTGTAGGTAAGATATTTTGATTTGAAGGTGAGTCAGTTCTGTATCTTCTGATTTCGAACTATCCTGCGTCCATTGAATGGCAGGTGTATTTGGTGTTTTATGTGGTTAGATTTTTTTGTGTCGATATCATGTTGCGATGTGTTTAGATATACCGTAGAAACGTTGGACGTTGTTTTTCTAGTATTGTCTGTGGTAATAAGTGTGGCTCGTTTTGTAGCGGTAAGGTACCAAGGCATTTTTATCTATCCATCTCTATACATTGAAGTGTATATTTTTATAATTTGAAATAAGTATTGAAAGACACAAAAGAGTCTACAACAACATGGGCATACAGAGAAAGAGAGAGAGAGAGAGAGAGAGAGAGAGAGAGAGAGAGAGGGCTAGACAGAGAGAGAGGGGGGGAGGGGGAGAGAAAGAGGTTTATTCAAATCAATTGGACCAATTGCTCCTAATGGTGCCCTGCGTCTAGGAGGGTCTCGCCCTAGAGTAATCTACTCAAATTTTGTCTTATACACACAACAAAACATGACAAAATACACCTAACTTCACATTGCCCTTTCAAATTTTTATTTTCGTCAGGATACTCAAAAATTCAGCTGTGTTTGCTACTGTTTATATTTTCAATTTTTCTTTTACTGTACTTATTTAGGTAATGTTAATTCATTATAGAATAGCGCAAAAATTATTTCTCTGGAATCTTTAAGCGAATATTCCATTCTACTATGAAGATATAAAGTCTATAAAAAACTTTATTTATATCGCTAAGATTTTATCCATCCATTCGGACTTTGCCAAGCTCTTACTGTCCATAGTGGAAACTTGAAGTTTTGCACACACACTCCTCTCAATGAGTTGGGAAAATGCTTATTTTTGATCTTTGAAATTTTCCCTCTAAAATAGGTTTTTAGTGCAGGGTTCAATGTGTAATGTGTGTTTCCGCTAAATTGGTCACTAGTTAGTGTCCACTTTTCTTCTAAAAATCTGGAACTTTTTTTTTATTGATGACAAGCCCCAAAAGGTTAAAGAAATAACTTAAGCACTGATCACCCCTTCTCCTAGCTTTCTAATTGATCACCCCCAACACAGCATATGGTTAGTGGTCATTCATGATTTCCCTAGGAATGCGTCTATCCATGCATTCATGTATATTTATGTCATATCATATATTTCGTGTGCAAGGAATAGTTATCTTCTGTAAATTTTCTTTTAGTACCAAATCTATATTTTCGGAACCAAATAGCTCCGTTCAGTACCAAATTTGTCCAATTTCGATCTGAAAAATATCAGATGACAACACTACCAGCAACTCTTGAGGCTGGTCCTGTCGCCACCCTGACGCCTTTTTTCAAGGACTTTCTTGTGGCTGGCCTTCGTGTATAAGCACGTCTTTCTACGGACACTTGTGTTATGAATACAAACATTTCACCTGTCAATTCTGGAGAAGCTTAATAAGTTGGATGTACTTTTGCATCTCACAGCGATGACAAGGAAGACGAAGCAGCCTAACCCGATGGGATGACAAATAATTATTTGTTATCTTTGCGTCTTGGCTTGTGGTATTGGGGATGAGTGTTTTGTATTAGGAAGGAATGTTGATATGACGATCCAGCAAGCCCACGTCAATTCAAATTATGACATTCTATCGGTATTGTTTTGTTAAATAACACAGTTGAGATTGACAGGAAAGCAAGTGAGTATATGATTTGAAGGACCCGGATGGGTGATGGAGTGGAAGAGGTATTCCGGTACCTCAACCCCCCCACTTCCAGTCCTAGATATCTGAGCCCCCCCCCCTCCTCTTCATTTCAAAATCTAATCAAGAAGATCGGTATTTGTACAAACTGCAACAGTATATGAGATTATGAATCGGAGAAAGGAAGAAGAAAAACTTAAGCGAGTAGAATGAGATGGTTTTGAGAAAGGTATGAGGAGAAAGAACGAAGAGGGAGGGAGAGGGAGAATTAGAGAGAGGTAGATAGCGAGAGAGAGAGAGAGGAAATATGTCAAAAGGCATTAAGACAAATGGAATCAGTCGATATGACAAAATCTGAAGTACGGACTACAGCAAGTTACAGTTGTGTTTGGCCAAAAGCACCAGTCAAAAGGGCAATACCACAGTACGAATATTTTGACTGAATTCGTACTAATCAAGTAACTTGAATCACAAAAGTAAAAAATAACTGACTTGTACAAATTTAGTTGAAATGGTCGTACAGCAGTGTTATCATTTTGACTGAGGCTTTTTGACCAAACACGATTGTAACTTGCAATAATCTAATCTACACTGTTGTCGTTTTGAATGATGCCCTCTGACCAATCACCAAAAAGAACAAAAGAAAACAGGGTTGCCTTACGTTGGGCTAGGATAAGCTTCGGAAGTATTCAAAAAGAATGAGAAGGAATGAAAAGCAGTAAATGAAGAAAATGAGAAGAATTAAGGAATAATAGGGTTTCTGAAGAAAGTACAAAAAAAAAGGAACGATGAAACGAAGAAAAAGTAACTCAATAATTTAATAAGTTGAAATGAAATTGAATTTTTACATAAATTTCTAAAGCTAAATACCAAATTGCTGATGTGGGGAGGCCAGTATAGAAAGGTAGTGACGTTCCCTTATCATTAGTTTTAACTACTATTTTCCTCCATCTTAATTCTTAGATGCTTTCTTCGAAAAAGCATAAAGGAAATGTCAATAAAAACAATAATAGGGGCTTACAAAACATCATCCGATGAAAGTAAAGATAATAAAAGATATTTTCCTTACTGACACTACCAGTACATGAACAAATAATAAACATGATGCCGGGGAGTAGCTTTTGAGGTTAGATTTGATCTTCTGTCGAGTTCTCGTTGCTCAGACGGTTAAAAGCAGCAAAATGTTCAAAGGGCTTCCCAGGGTAAAAGGGACGTGAATTTTTATTGCTCCTAATGCTTATTCTTTGTTTTATCAAAGAAATGACTGATCAGGTGAGTCCATAGTTGAAAATGGCGGGTAGGAGTTATTTTTATTTAGAAAACTGTTACATTTAAGTGGAAGGGTCCATTGTTACGACCAGAGAAACGCACAGTACATGTCACACAGTTCAATATATATATATATATATATATATATATATATATATATATATATATATATATATATATATACATCATCATGATCATCGGTAGCAGCCATTATAATTCCACTGCTGGGAAGTAATAACCATAATTAAAGCATCCTTGTTGAAACCTTAGCCACAGAGTCACAATAGTGCTGACATCCACACTTTAGGGCGACCAAGAAAACACCCGAAGGACAACCTTGAAAGGCCAGGAAAACAATAGAATCCTTCGGTAAGGACATTGGTGTTGGGGACAATAAAACATATACTGTGCCAGGCAGGTGCGAAACGCTTATTGTGTTGGCCATATTCGCAAGCCATAAATTGGCGATCACGTAACAATAACACATATTTTCTTTCTTGTTCTTTAACTTTTGCTTTGCGCAGTCCGACATGTGGCCAGTGAGTTTTGCCTGCTGGCAAGTTATTCAAATGTGACTCTATCGGTAAGGCAAAGGTTTTTACGTTTTTTGGATACGTCGAGTAGGTATCGGAGGTTGTAAAGGCACTGATGTCTTGATCAATTGAAAAATAGAAAGGTTTTGTAGAGCTAGTTGCTCCAGATGGGAAACTTGATATCAAAAATCGGTTCCTGGTTTAGATAGTTGGAAGAAAAACTCGCTAATGATATTGCTTTTACTCTCAACCACTCGCTCTTTCTCTTCCCTTCCCTGCTCTCTCTCTCTCTCTACATATATATATATATATATATATATATATATATATATATATATATATGCATACGCTCTCTCTCTCTCTACATATATATATATATATATATATATATATATATATATGTACATACGTATATATATATATATATATAGATAGATAGATAGAGAGAGAGAGAGAAAGAGAGAGAGAGAGAAGCCGTTTATCATAATCACGAAATAATAAAATAGTTATTGTTATCAAGATCAGTTGGTCTCAAGCACTTCGTTTGAATTGAATCAAAAATAATACATAAGTTAAAAATAATATTCATATTCATTTTTCATAATGTAAATTATTTAAAACAATTGATCTAATAACATGACAAAAATAACAGTGAAAGAAAGTAGTTAAACTTTTTATATTTTTTGCTTAATGTTATCAGATTACTATTATCTTAAAAATACTATTTCAAACTGATCACAATAAGCAAATTCCTCTGTATAAGTATATATCAGGGGATTCTTGCTAATGTAAGGTTATCACAACCAAAAAAAATTAGATGCCTTACCTACACGTGTTTGTATGAAGATATTAACTAACTTGGCACAATCTAACAAAAAGATACTATATTGGGGCATTCAGCCAGGATCTAACTCACTGCACTCTCGAATCGGTCTGCAAAACTGCCTTGTTTACTATCGTTTTATAGACATTCAAATATAAGGACAACAGACATTCATTATACCCCAAAGCTATATTTTTTATTCAACCTTCAAAATTCACCTCTCGACATTTCAAACTTGATTTGTGCCAAGATATTTGCACGCTGTATCCAGCCAGGAAAGCTTTCAAGGCAATCTTTGAAACTGAACTTCCTAACCTGCTAATATATTTCTAATTCCTCAGAAAAAAAAAAGATTTGACTTAATTTTCTCCAATTGCATAAAATGGCCACTAATCATTTGGCCTCCCAAGCAGTGAATGTTTTTGTTAACAATGAAGCTTTTGATAAATTACCCAAATCTTCGACATTACATCATATTCATAGAACGTACGGGAAGAAACGAATTCATTGTCAATGGATTGTGAGATCCATACTGCCAGGTGTTCCATTCATCACACATTTAAACTATATGAAAAATAGTAGTAAATATTGTTTCCTCTTGTAAGCTGTTCGGGCTTAACCTTTCATTTTTTGCCCTTGGTCGGCACACTGAGCTGTTAAAACCTGTTAAAGAGACTGTCAGAAAGTTATTTATCCATTTTGAAGGTCAAGAGATTTTTTTGAGAAAAGAATAGATATGTATGCATATATTTATTTCTGTGTGTGTAATAATTCTCTAAATTCTATACAAAAAACGGTGACTACAGGCAGTAGACCCTTTCAGTGACGTAGTAGCAGTAGAAATAGCATTTTTTGACGTGTTATGCTATAGATAAAAAACACCACATTTATTCAATCAATTTTAACTTTGGTTTGGTTTGATAATCAGGAAATAGTGAACATAAACAGAAAATGCAGAGCAAGAAATGTTTTTGGTATTTAATAAGTACAATGCAATTGCAAAATGACTTGAATATTGTCATCATTTTGACAGCATGGGTTAAGAAGTAGTAGTAGAAGTAGTAGTAGTAGTTGTAGTAGTAGTTGTAATAATAATAATAAAAGTAATAAATGAATTACCGATACTGGACTACAAACATGGCGCAGAGGAGATGCGGATGTGATGAGAGTTCAAGGGTTTGATTTGGAGTTGCACTTGCCACTGCGTTCCAGTAGCTATGTTGTGAGAGCTGTCGCACTTCAAGCAAGCCACCTCTGGCATCATCTAATAGAATAAATAAAATAAAATAAAAACAATAAGTGAGTTCTTTAGCATTGAGGAGACTCGCTGTCACTTGATCCCAGTACCATCCATAAGTCATTATTGTTATCCTTATTAGTATGACGAAGACTATGCCATTATAATTATTATTATTATTTATATTGTCATCATTGTTACTCTTTCTGACATGATTGATTTTATCATCTTGCAAACTGCTTCCTTCACGAAGAAATGTTGTTCAGTAGCTCAGTGCCAAAGGTTTCACTTTGGTGCTAAGCATCCCATAATTCCTCCAAAGATTTGACATATCCGGCCATTAACGGAAGACGCACACGTAGGGGCTGGGAGAGAAAAGACGCATGTTTTGGCACTCCTCACCTGCAAAATGTCGTTCACACGCAGACCTGAGACCCCCTCCCCGATCCAACACATACACATGCAACCGATGTGAAGAGAGAGAGAGAGAGAGAGAGAGAGAGAGAGAGAGAGAGAGAGAGAGAGAGAGAGAGAGAGAGAGAGAGAGAGAGAGAGGAGATCCTCGGCAAGCACGTGTTTATTATTGACTATGGAGAAAAGCTAAAAAGGCAGACTATTCCTTTTCCCGGTAGAATTAGAAAATGATTGGATTGTTTTAAATGTGGGGATTGGAGAGAAATAAAATGACGGATCTGGTTAGCCACAATAGAAACCGTCATGGGACCAATATCTTTTGGAAGTATGCTGTGTTGGGGTGATCAATTAAAAAATTGGGAAAAGGGGTGATCAATGAATTAGTTACTTCTATCGTATTTTGTCACTAAAAAATAAGCGTGTATGTTACTGGAAACAAGAAAGCCAATTTAGCATAAACATACATTACAAATCAAATGTTGCACTAAAAATATATTTTCATCTTTGGATGATTATTCTGGAAAATTTGGAGTTCATACGTAACTATTCGTGAAAATTGAAACTTGTCAATCAGCAATTGTTGAGAAAATGAACAGAATTACCCATCGTGCAGTTACCCGCTCACTGGGTATATTGTTCATCACTGGAAGAGATCCACGAAAATATGGTCACAGATACCCTTTCCTAATGCTTTTCAAAAGGATATAACAGGTGACTGCCCGATGGGCGATATTATCAAATTTCTCTACAGTTGCTGACTCTCAAGTTTCAGTTATCAAAAAAAGATATGAAAATTTTCTGTGTAATCATTTAAAAAGTTTAACTGTGCGTGGATTTAGTTGGAACTATGTAACTCATGTCTTTATAACTAAGGCCACCCTCGTAGCTAGTAACGTATGAACAGATCTTGATATGAGTCAACTTATATAGACAGATACGGACAGAGTGAAAGAAATATAGAGACTGAGAGGAAGAGAGAGACAAGGTAAGATAGAAATATAAATTGATGAAAACAGAGATGAATGTAAACAAGCCTGGGTGCTACAGGGTCAAACTCCTCCCCAACTTTTATTCCAACTGAAGATGATTACTACAACTTTTCTATTGTATATATGATAAATGAATTCGCAGGTATATAACACTTCTCAGTTTGGCTAAGTTGGTAAGAGAACCGCCTAGCAATCACTTAGTCGTGATTTCACATTCAAGGTTGGGAAACGTTAATTTCATCAACCGGTTTGGTTTAACATGACGGGATAGACCAACAGTAAAGTCTTTACTCCTCTAAATTGGAGGAAGATTGTTCATGACAATTTGGGGTGAGGATTGTTTTGTTCTTGTTCCGGGGAAAAACAGCATCAACTCCTGCTTGGACTGGAGTTTGACGATAGATTGAAATCGACACGAGCAAATAGAGATCTGAGTTGTTTGTGTCCTAAAGGACCCAATCCATCCTAATATTTACACATTATTTATAGGAGAGATAGATTCATGCCCTCCTCAATGGTGTAAATGCAAAATGAACACAAACTATCTCGACCGGAATTTGAACTCGGTTCGCAGATTCCATTCTCTGTACTGTTAACCGTAAGGCCAGCCTCATCTCCCTGCGCTGATAAACAAACTACGCGCAATAAAACTCTACAAATATTATCGTTTTGTATAGAGATTCATGCAAATCATTGTTTATTGCAAATAACATCGAAGCTTCGCTTTCATAAACATCTATCGGGAATGTTTGTCTGAATTTAGACGGGGTGTTTTAATAATAATCCCTCAACCCCTCGATCAGGCCTCCTCATTGGAGGCGAATGGGTTTGAAAGTTGGAACTTTACAATCAATGAAGGCTTATGGTGCAGAGCGATTGTTCCATGTAAGTCAAATTGATGTTCTCACGTATAAAGCTAGTTTTATTATTTACTGGTAACAAGGTGGCCACTCAGATATATTCTGGAAATAACATCTAACCCCAGCCATGGATATACCCTCTAGGAAAATTGGCTGCGTATGTATGTTTCGTTCTAGAAAGTTCCATAGGAAAATAATTGTTTTCTTTATCTTTCTATTTTCAAGTCCAATTTGACCTAAAACAAAAACCTCATCATACAATAAATCCTTTTACATACACAGCGATGACTTTCATCGTGTAAACAAGACCGATATCACAACAAAAACATCAACGACAGAAACAAGAAATCAAAAAACTCCTTACTCAGATTCCCAAGTTTAGCACAATGGCGATTTGTCCGTTTCAAAGTAAGCGAGAGGCATGACCTATGAGGGAAAGACATTAATTCATCAACTCAACACAACGCCACGTTTGGGTTGTTTAAATCTTTGGCATGTCAGTTTGAATATCGTTTGTGAATTACCGTATTTGATGGCATAAGATCGGGATTCGCAAAGTACGGATCAGATCGATTGGTGAGAGGTCACGTAAAGATTATTGAGGGCTGCAGAAATATGTGAAATCTTTTTTTTACGGAATAATCATATAACAAGAGTTTTTCGTTTTCTCAATACAGAAATCTACTGCTTCTTACAAAAAAGCTCAGTATTATTGACTTATTGTATATAGTCGTAGTACAAATGCTTTTATAACACTGAGTGAAGAGTCGCAAAATATTTTGCCTCGTCAAAAAAAGTTTCTAAAAATTTGTGAAAAAAAAGTGAAGATCCAGCACAGAAGACATTCTCATTTCAGCTGGGTATATTTAAAAAAACAATGCCCTGAATTCCCCTCATTTATCACCCAGCGTTTTTAACTCCCTTTCAAGTTCTGGTCAATGTAGGGTTGGACAACAAAAGTTACTTCTACTTTTTGAGCCCTCTATTGGGATGAAAAGTTGGGTCTATTAAATACGGTATGTACAATTCAGGTAGACGGTGTTCAAAAGTGGACAAAGACGAAGAGCAGCGGATCAAGTGATATCGAAAACAGATTTGGTTATTCATTCCATACAAACCGTCGGGTGACCAAAAATCTTTTGGTACCATTCCATGTAAAGTTTATGTATTAAAAAAATTGAAAACGGTGTGATCAACGAATAAGTTATTGTTATGTTCCCAAACTTACATGATCCTATAAACTAGTAAGTGTGTATTTGTACATACTTTAGTGCATACATGCATGCACACCCATGGACATACAGATATGCATATATATATGCATATATATATATATATATATATATATATATATATATATATATATATATATATATATATATATATATATGCATATATATATATATATATACACTATCCATTATCCCATCCAGTACCACGAGGTAGGGTCGAAATCTTCGCCTCAGACCCAGGCTGGCATTTTACCCTGCCCTGCATAGAACTGGGCGGTCAGTAAGACTGAATTTTAAGCGATATATTTACTTACTCACAATTCCCCATATATATATATATAGATAGATGTATGAGATGGAAGTTATTACTGACAATGAGAAAAACACAGATTAGGCGAATAGATATTTATTCACGGCCGTTTCGTCAGTATTGGCCAAAACATCATTAGCAAGATGGAGAAATGAAGAGAAAATCAAGAGGTGGGGTTAACTCCTTATGAAACGTCCATGAATAGATACCTATTCACCTAATTTCTGTTTTCCTCATTTATGAAAAAAATCACCATTCTGAAGTTAGACAGTGATCACTAAAAAGGTTCAAATAAAAAAAAGAAGAAAAAAAAGCCAAATCAAAGGACCGATTAAGCATAAACTGACATTGTAAATTGAACCCACCACTAAAAACTCATTTGGGAGGAGATTTAAATATATATATATATATATATATATATATAAAATATATATTTAAAAAACATAATGAGGAGTATATGTAAAATGTTCAACCATATGGCTCCATTGGTACAGGCTGTACATACGATACATATATGTATACATAGCCAGCCAACCAGACCAGACCCCAAACGGCAAATCTTCCGAGTCTTGCATCACATAATACCCCAGAAAGATAGTCTTTTCTCAGAGCTGTGCATGTTAAAGATAGCTATAAGTGTTTTTGTTCTCTTACGTGAGAAGGAGAAATGGTCGAATAACCATGAATGAAAAATTAGAATTGAAAGTCGTAAAGCTTTGAAGAAATCAGAAAAGTAAAACCGATACGTGTATTTTAATATATTATACGTAACTACTCTTGAAGATTGAGATTTACGATCTTTTGACTACATTTTTATAATCCTTTTGATGTAGATAAATGGTTTGAAAATCCATTGACCGAACCAGACGATAACTTGAGTGACTAAAAAAGTGCTGAGTTGTCAGCGTTAATCGTGAACATCAGTTTTCTTGATCAGGTCAGTTCATCCAGCAAAAGGTAAGATCAGCAAATATTCATTCAAAAAAACCTCTCATGTCCAATGAACTGAGATTGACTGTCGCTGGGCAGGCGAATCCATTTTTTTTTGTCTCTGATCTCTTTAAATCGTTCTGGTTATGTTCTGGTGGGAAAAAGGCTAGTTTTATGACCATGGATGACGCCTGCGTCGACAGGGATCACTGCAGTCAGTCGTTGGAAAAACATTATGCAATGGACGAATTCGGGTGGAAAGTAATAAAAAATAAACGCCCATTGCGAGAAAGACCCTAAAACAGTTGTTCTCGAACTTTATTGCATGAAGGCTCCCTAAGAAATATCTTTGACTTACACGGCACCCCAACTGTAAAAATGATATGAATTAGACAAAACATTTCAGTAGTCAATGAACAAAACTTTTATATCGGCATACTAATATATATAATCATCAAACCTTTTTCCTTCATCTATCATTAGTCATAAAACCACTTGATTGGCGACTATGTGGCGAAAGCAGAATAGACATTGTATCCGCACTGGACACGTTCAAGGCTTGAAATACATCGTAGTGTTTTTGGGAAAAAAGATTCAGCACACTTGGGAGATAGTAGCATAATACTATTGTACTGCGGCACACAGTTTGAGTACCCCTGTTTTAGAAAGAGAAATGAGTTGATAAACACAGTTAAGCTAATGCTGTTAATTTCTTTGTTTTCTTGTCTATCTATCTATCTATCTATTTCATTGCTGATATATTTGACTGGTGTTTTGGGTTTTCTGTTCCATTAAATGTTGTCTTTAAAATTCTTTTCCTTTTTTAGTAGGCGTGTGGGTGATAGATCGATAGATATATTGATCGATATGAACAGATATAGATATGAACTGACATGTATTGATATGAATAGACAGACAGACAGATAGACAGACAGATAGATAGATAGATAGATAGATAGATAGATAGATAGATAAATAGATGCGGAAAGTTACGTTCATTGACTACTGAAATATTTGTCTAATTCATGTCATTTCACGGACAGACTGATAGATAGATAGATAGATAGATAGATAGATAGATAGATAGATAGATATTAACAGGCAGAGAGATTGATGTGGACGGATTGAGTTGTATGAATAAATAGATATTAACAGATAGATAGATAGATAGATAGATAGATAGATAGATAGATAGATAGATAGTAGAAAGATGGATTGATAGGTAGAAAGATGGATTGATAGGTAGAAAGGTATGAAAAGTTATGTTCATTGACTACTATACAGACAGATAGATACATAGATATATGGATAGATAGATATGAACAAATAGGTAGATAGATATGGACAGCTTGAGATAGGTGGTTAGATGGATGAGATATAAACACATTGAGATAGACATGGGAATATTGTGATATATAAATTAATTGATAGATTCATAGATAGATATGAACAGACTGAGGAAGAATGATGTGAGCAGAATGAAACTAATAGACATGTAAATACATAAGAACTGACTCAGAATTCAGCTTCAAGAGTTAAAGCTGATAATGTGGAACTTAATCAGACGATGCTGACACGTCATTTGGCTTTCTCGTGTTCTAGTTGGATAATATTTCGATATCAATGTCGCATAAAGCAGTCAGTTTAGGTGATCCTTTTTAGGAAAAAACATCTTTTTTAAAAATATTCTGTTGCAGAGCAACTTTTTTCTTAGTGAACAAACGTTATTTCATTTGGTTTTCTTCTCAGAGGCGTAACAAGATGGACAAGATGAGAGAGAGGGCGCAAAATTTCCTCTGTCCAAAAAAGCCTGTCAGATAATAACCATGCCCTCCTTTACGATATTATGCAACTGTCCCAGGCACTGTCTTTGTCCCCGGGCGCTGAGAACCCTTGCTACACCACTATTTCATTTTTGGGACCAAAGTTATCTGTGACCCCCCAACACCCACAAAAAAAACCCAAATACAGCTTGACAGACGAAAGTCAATACCAATAATACAGCAATAGAAATATGAACACAGCTTTGGTGGTAAGTCGAACAAAACTTGAAACGAAACTAATGCAGAAATATGTATAGAATGAAATAGATATATAGATAGATAGATATGAACAGAAAGGTATAGATGGATATAGATAGCCTGACATAGATAGATAGATAGATGGATAGATAGATAGATAGATAGAATGAGTGATGAGTGCAAAATATAGGACATGCATAATTCTCTTTTCCGGAGGAGGATATCTGCTTTTCAATGTCAGAGGTACCAGTTTCAATTTGGACTTCCGGTTTAACGCTAGGGTTTCTCAGACATGCGCAGAAAGCTTATTATTTCTGTTTCCGCCTTTCAAACGAGATGACGAAAGGACCACCCGGTCATTAGACTTCCACCCGCTAAGCAAGATCATCTGACAAGTCTGTATCTTCTTACACTCTCAGACACCCCTGATGTCAGCCACCGAGATTGCCAAATTCCAACTCCTCCAGTAGAAGAATTAATGATTCTCCATCTTTCCTCCATTCACCCAAGGCTAATTTAACTCTGATTACTTAGTTAGAAGATATATATATATATATATATATATATATATATATATATATATATATATATATATATATATATATATATATTCACTCACGTTAGTCTTTTTTTACCAAGCAATATTCCCAAAGGTTCTTGATGAATTTTAATGGACTTTTGTCGAAAGCTGGACCATGGATTAAGGAGGAATTGATTGAATTTAGGGTTTGTATCCAGGACACACATTCCCTGCATCGTAGTCGTATGTCTACCCACACAGTATCTCCAGAAGCTCCCAATGAATTTCGATGGGATTTTCGTGAAGGTTACGCCTTGGGGTAAGGAAAATTGGTTAAATGTATGGCCTGATCAAGGATTTTTAAAGTTGCCTCTCCTGTGTATCAGCTATATTTGAACTGATTTCAATTCAGTTCTTAGTGACAATGGCGGTGACGGAGATATGCGCTCTCCGAGTGTTAGATCTATTATCATAGGGCTAAGAAGAACGAAAGAGAAGAAAGAGACAATGAGCTCAAACAAAGGAGTAAAAGAGAGAGAAAGAGAGAGAGAGAGGGGGGGGAGAAGAGAGGGGGAGTAAAAAAGTGGTAAAGAGGAAAACTAGAAGAGAAAGAGGAAGATCCATGAGAAAAGAGAGAGACAGAGTGACAGAGTGAATGTGTGCGTATGTGTGTGTCTGTGTGTGTGTGAGGGAGAGAGGGGGAGAGGGAGAGAGAGAGGGAGAAGGAGGGAATTAAAAAGAACGTAGATTAATCACTTCGCCGTATCAGCCACTTATAACAACAGACCATCGAGAAAGCCTATGTCCAACAGCGGGCTTTAAAGGCTGCTGACTGGCAGACTGATAGACTAACTGAAAGAAGGAAAATCTAAAAGAGAGAGAAAGAGAGAGGGGTAAGAGTATGAAAAAAAAGAAAATATTTAGGTAGCAGTAAAAAAAGAGTATTGGTGTAGTTTACGGCTACTTAACTCATTTTGTAACCCTGCCAAATTACAATACATAGTTTGTCTCTCCAATCTTGCTGTTTGATTCCGAACAAAACTTGAGCAGAATGCAAAAACAATTCTCAGTTTAATCCATTCAACAATTTAATACAATCAAAAAAAATACTCCGGAAATATAGCATTCAGATCAACAAAACATGCCTAAGTGCAAAAATTGTTGTGCTGATTGCAGAAAAGTTTTGGTCTTGCCAAAAGGTCTTACTTTTGACTCTTAAAAACAAGCCATACAAGCAATACATTGGAGCATCTATTCATCAATGATGAATAAGGTTTGGTAGATTTTTTGCTTTATCTTTGATGTATCCCCACAAAGAGAAGACCATAAAAGTTGCATCGGGTGTATTAGGCGGCCAAGGAATCAGTCCATCCCAGTGGTTCCTAACCACGAGGGTTTGCCCTACTGAAGGACGCGACTAATTTCAAGAGGGTCGTGAGCAAGTAGGAAAAGGGTTAGAATTTCTCCAATTATTTCAAGAATTCTCTTCACAATGATATACATAATACACTAGTTTACCTTTGGCGGCAAAGAATGATAGCAATAATTTCCTTGTACTTATAAAACATCAAAAACATTATGTTGAACAGCATTTTCTTCTTTTCGTTCAATATTTCCTGAAAATTAAAATAATCAAAAGATGAAATTCAATAAAGATACAATCTATCATATGTAATGCGAGATAACATCACCGAATTGCAAATTATTATACATGTCTGTCGATTTATCTTTTTTCACATACTTGCCATGCTCATTTCAAAATTCGTCGAATATGGCAGGGGCTTGGAGGCACGGTCCCATCACTAAAGGGTATCGTGATGGTAGAAAGATTAGGAAACCGCTAGTCCATCCCTTCTCATCCACCGGCAAGGCAATGTTTCATTGCGAAAGTTGCGTATCTGGCTTTGCTTAATTGTATACCATCTAGATGGGATGCATCTGACTGATAGCGCGTATCAAGTGTATTAGTATTAGTATAAAAAATCTTTATTACTTCGTCTTTATTCGGAAATAGATCCCATAAAATGTTGATATTTGTATTTTTAACAGATTTTCAAACGTTTTAAGATAATTTATGGACACCCAATATATATACATATATATATATATATATATTGTCCACTGAAATGGAACATTATCCTTATGATGTCACTTTCGGCAACACACATATATACTCACGTACATGAATACACATTGAAACAAATGTATATGTAAGCAGGTTGATGCATATTTCCGCTACAGTTGAGTACACATACATATTATGATGTCACGCCCGTCATTAGAATAAAGGGTGGTATATATGTGTGTGCATGTATGTTGTATGCCTATATAGAGATACGTATTGCCATCTACATTCATGTACAAATACATGTACACGATCAAATAAATATGTATATATAGAGATATTCATGCGTAATATATATGTATATATATGTACATATATTTTCCAAACCTTAGCTCTTTTGTTACCGACTATTCCTTTTTTCTCTTTGTTTCATTCTTTGTTTATCAATGTTAGTTCCTCCATATCAAAGTATGTTGTGTGTGGATATGCGTATATATATATATATATATATATATATGTATTTAAGCGTTATATTTGAATTAAACAGAATATATATATATATATATATATATATATATATATATATATATATATATATAAGCGTTATATTTGAATTAAACAGAATATATATATATATATATATATATATAAGCGTTATATTTGAATTAAACAGAATATATATATATATATATATATATATATATATATATATATATATATATATATATTTAAGCGTTATATTTGAATTAAACAGAATATATATATATATATATATATATATATATATATATATATATATATATATATAGTAATGGCTTCAGAGAGAGCAGCGATGGTCAAAAGTACTAGAATAACTCAAAACATCACACACAACACGGGTTTGGGAAAGTTTATTCACTCCTTCAAACCAGTTATTGAGGACAACAAAAGGTTGAATCGACAAAAAATATCAATACTGTTCAATGAAAGGTGTATTAAAGAAGAACTGAGGCCTAAATACACAAGTTATATATATATATGCATATATATATATATATATATATATATATATATATATATATATATATATATATATATATATATGCACACGTCACACTTCAACTTGAAACTTAATCTTGCAAGCTGGAGAGTTATTTTGCATTCTCGGTCTCGTCGTCTGACGGTTCCATATTTGTGAAAAACTCTAAAATCTTCGTTCGCGACGCCAAGCCGTTCTTATGCACACGCATCATATGTAGATATGAAGAGACTAAGACTGAGAAAAAGAGAGAGGATTAATGGTATGTAAGAAAGAGTTAGTGTTTTGCAAATAAAGATAACGGCTTTTAAATGTAGACAAATTTGATCTTGGATAAATACCGAATCGAGTGGGGTAAGTGTCAAGGTGGAGCTGGGTGGGGAATTATGTAAATATACAAATGGGCTAGACACGACGATAGGAAAGTGGAAACTGGCATTTTCTGCATTCTATTTACCTGCTTATATATATATATATATATATATATATATATATATATATATATATAAAATAGCGTATACATATGCGTGTATATGTGTGTGTATAATACCCTCTAAAGTTTAATAACATTGATGAAGTTTTATGTTACAAGCGCATATGTGCATGTGTTTGTGTTTTATAAAAACAGATTATATATATGTGTATATATATATACATATATAAAACTGCAATCTATGTTTTCATAGCCCGACTCTTTTATATCTAAATATCTATCTACCGGGATGGATTCATATCAATCAATTTTATGTTGTTCCATAATTTCACTCTCTCCTTTTCTTTCTTTCTCTCACTATATATATATATATATATATATATATATATATATATATATATATATGCATTAGGTCGATTCAAAAATTCCATGGCCCGTCTATTGCAGAATGTTAGGGAGATCTTAGAAGTGTCTTTGAAGTTTACTTACTTCTTTATATACTTCATGTATTCAAGTATATGGGTTCCACTTGAATTTACAGAAATGATCATTTGTGTCTTGCTGGACAAAAAATAATGTTATTTCTGAACAATATAATCACTGGCAATGAAACAATGTATTCAATGGCGCTGGAACCAAGAATCACAAACGAAAAAAGTTGTTCGTAGAAATTTACTTTCATTTATCAACTACTTATTTATTCATAATCATTTAAAATTGTTTTGACTACTTTTCACCTTCATGTTAATTTATTAGTTGTTTTTTCGATCAAATACTATTTATTCACTGTCAGAAGGAAATCAGTGTCAGTAAAAATTGCGATAAAAAACAACCAATAAATTAAGACCAAGGTAAAAAGTAGCCATACAAATCTAGAATAATCATGATTCATAATACTTCGTTTAAAAGAACGAAAAAATATAAATATTTATTGTTTTTTCAATATTTACTAAGCTTTGTTTAGTCTAGCATTAGACCACTTTTTTTTTTGTCTTCCTATACCGGGTTTGTATTTTGCTGACTAAATGGATATTCTAGGAAAGCAAGCAATCGTTGACATTTCCCCCCCCCCCCGACATGCTCCTAAGCCGACCCAGCTATAGAGTGGAAAGGGGTTCTTCATTGCACGTACAATAATATCTTAGTCTACATTCGTCGTTGGAATAGACCTTCTTCAAGACTCACCAGACCTCTCAGTCATGGGCGTCGCGGCGCCAGTATCCCCTGAACTTGTCCAAATCGTCATGCCATCGAATATTTGCCGTCCTCAATTTTGCATATGATCCGTGTTGTGGATCGTGATGTCTAGTGGTTGTCTGACATTCTTGTACCATGGCTTGCCCATTGTCATCTGAGTTTTTTTTTAAGGATCTAATATATATGACCCCTGTTTCTTTTGAGCTAGTCTCTCTATGTGATGTTGAGCATGATCCTTTGTTGGGCACTTTGCACGGTTCTCAATTTGAGAGTCAGTCTTTTGGTTAGGTCCCATATTTCAGTTCCATTAGTGGCTAAAAATGCAGTGCAAAATGGAACAGCATTACTCGGGGTCATTATAGCATAGCATAACATAGATATTGTGTCAATAATCATTCAAAAATATATGGTATTGTTATTGAGCCTCAACATGATGGAATGGATTAGTGCTGTGTATTTCATCTGGTAGCTACTTTGCAGAGCTAATGAGATATCACTAGGTGTATATCATTACATGATAAATTATTGTATATATATATATATATATATATATATATAAATAAATAAATATATATATATATATATATATATACACATACATATATATATATATATATATATATATATATATATATATATATATATATATATATACGTATGTGTTTATCCTCAGACATATGGCATATTAACCAAAGTATATAGCTATTTCGGAGACTGTCCATAATGCTGTTTTTCATCATTATTTATTTATTCATTTCGGGAAGTTAACATTACTAAAGTTATAACGAATAATACTTGAAAAGGGGCGTTGTGGCGAATCAGCACTTAACGGTGTAACTCTAAAGGGGATGAATTGTATTATGAACCGTCAACCAAAACTGTCAACAAAGGTCGACGTAGGTTTGTTCAATCTCTAAGTGATTCTGGCTTGAACGAAAGCAGTCCGGCTATATATGTATGTCTCGCGTACAGGCTGCACAAATAAAAAAAAGTCCCCCCCTCGAAAAAAAAAAAGCTTTTAGGATTGGGGTCAACTTACAATCTAAATGTATGCTAAATTGGTCCAAGAAGAGTAACTTACAGATTAATCGCTCTTTTTTTTCAATTTTTCAATTGATCATCCCAAATGCTTTCAAAAGCCGTTGCTCACGTGACGGTTTTTATTGAATGACTAACTGCACCTGTCCCCACTTCTTTTTTTTGCAACATGCTTCGCCCTGACATTCTCGGAAACCTGCAATCGAGTGGAAAGAGGATCTCCGTGTTTTCATTGCGCAGAATCGAAAGGCTATCATATTTCCCGCGCTATTGGCTGGCTTCCCATCGTTCTGCTGTATATTCAACAAAACTGCCCTTTTCCTTAATGGTTTCTTGGCACTCGCTTAAGATAACAAGTCGCCGTTCGCCGCCGGTGCGAACAGGGCACACCTCTTGCAAAAATACAGGGTTTTGCTATAAACAAGCGATTCTTAAATACCCGTTATCTACCCCTTCCAAGCCTTTACTTCTGCACGTATCTCACGGGAACAGACACGGTCCTCCGTATCCAGACCCGAACGTTTATTTTGAAAAAATAAATCTTTTCCGTCTCAAAAAATGTCCTCAAGGTTGATAATTCTGGGATGTATTTTTTCCTTCATTGTATCTTAATAAAGTCGAACTAATTTCCTTATCTTTGCTTCTGCACGTATCTCACGGGCACAGACACAGCCTCCCACATTCAGGCCTTCGACATACGAACGTTCATTTGGGGACAACAAATCTTTTCTGTCTCGAAAAATGTCCTGAAGGTTGATAATTTTGTGAGATATTTCTTTCTTCATTCTAATTCAATTAAGTAGGAGTAATTTTCTTGTCTTTGTTATTTCTTTATTATAGCATTTCGGTTGCAAGACTCTCCGCTGCAAATATCCCAAGAAGGAAATATGAGTTCGTTTGATGAACCCTAATTCATCCGTAAGTCAAAGTATCGTCTTATGAAAAGAGACATTGTTGATCTGATTCCGGGCAAACGTTGCTGCAAGGTCTATCCAGAGAATATCTAGCCAATTTGAGAGTCCTGAGAACTGTTTGCTTGAAATAATTTCGTAACCACATAGAGGGACCTTACTGCGCATGTATGAACAGATGTTTTTTGTGAGGTTACTCAGTTGGCAGTGTACACCACTGAGTTAGCGTGTGTACTGTCTAACCGTCATATTCAAAAGTCTTAACCTGTTCATTGTCTTAAGAGTAAAACTTTATTGTATGCGTTAATATCATTTATTAATACGTTGCATGTTCATATATCTTTGGATTTTTCAGAGAGTTCACTGGTATACCAAATTTCAGCCATATTTTCAAAATATCTAGCCACTTTTAGCCATTCAAAATAGTCGATTAAAGATGGCCGTTCAAGAATTGCGTTCTTGCAAATATTGCCGGGGCGACGAGCAACTTTATGTAAATAAAACAGAAGGTCGAACTGGCGGATGATGGGGCAAAAAGAATTAGAAACGGTGTAGGTGAAAGAGAAGGGGGTCCTTATGGATAAATAGTTCGGTAGACAAATAAATACTGAAGAATGGCTGGATGTAGAGGGAAGGGCAAGAGAAATAGAAAGAAAAATAGAATGAGAAGGGAAAATGAGCAACGAAAGAGGGGAGGGGCTAAAAGAGAAGAACAACAACAAAAGAAAGAAGGAGAAAAACAAGCTGGTGAAAGAGGGAGGGGATAGAAGAAATACAGCAAGAATTAACGAGAAGAGAAAGGCAAAGAAGAACACTTAGAAAAGTAGACAAGCTTTGCGTACCTCTGCCAGCGTCACTGTCTCTAAGGTATGAATGAAAAATCACATATAGCTACGATGCAAGGATGGGGGTAGATAATTGTAGAAGAAAAATCTTGGATGTGTCCTCAAATATAGTCGAATCTTCTGTAGCTCATGGCCCACCATTTCCCAAAATGTCATGGCAATTTATTAAAAACTTTTGAAGATATTTTGTGGACAAACAGACAGATGGACTGACAGAGTAACAGACACGAGTGACTACCTCAAGCAACTTCGTTGGCAGAGGTAAGAATGAAAAGTAAAGGGGAAAGAAGCGTCGGAGGGAGAGTGAGAATAAAAATCCGTATCTGAGAAAGAGAGAGAGAGAGAGAGAGAGAGAGAGAGAGAGAGAGAGAGAGAGAGAGAGAAGAACTAATGAAGAAAGACAGAAAGAGCAAGAGAATTAGAGAAGAGAGAGAGAGAGGGGGGTGAGACAAATTGAAAGAGAGACAGGGAAGAAGAGAGACAGAAACAGAGGGAAAATGGGAGCGAGATAGTGAGAGACTGAGAAACGGAGACAGAGAGACGGGGATATGAAGATAGAGAGAGCGAGAGAGGGATGGGGGAAGACAAAGAAAGATGGAGGAAGAGAGAATAGAAACAGAGAGACAGGCAGTTAGAGAGATACAAAAAATAGCGGAGGAGAGCTTGTGTGAGTGTGTGAGAGAGAAAGAGAGAGAGAGAGAGAGGGAGAGAGAGAGTACACTCATGAGCGATTTTTAATACGTCTATGTGTACATATCATGACTAAACGTCTGTCAACTAAAGTGCACTTCTTAGCTTACACATTCAACCTTTTAACTTTAATCCTCATCTTTGTTATTCCTGGGGGTCTCATAGATCGGGTTGCCCGATAGAGGGCCACTATTAGAAGCCCCTTCAGCACTCCTCCTCACCTAAAGGGCACTGTCTGTATTCTTTGACAGCCGCCATCCCAACTTGTTCACGAATCTTGAAAAGGTTGTTTGTGAACTCAATTAGTTCGGCACGTTTTCAACCACACTCTCTCCCGGGTGGAGGGGAAGGAAGTCTATCCAAAAATCTCCGACCACATAACGTGGCACCAACATTTTGCTTATTTTGAAGAGAGAGAGAGAGAGAGAGAGAGAGAGAGAGAGAGAGAGAGAGAGAGAGAGAGAGAGAGAGAGAGAGAGAGAGAGAGAGAGAGAGAGAGAGAGAGAGAACATTTCGCTTTTTTCCCCATCTTGAATCTCAACCAGACTTGAGGGTTAAAATTACAAGGGGGAAGGGATAGAGAAAGGAGAGGGGATCAAGTATTGCAGGCTCAACATTAGGGGCCTTTTTCTTATATCTAGAATTACCTGCCCTTTACACAACAAGGCCTATGTAAATACGCAATAACATGATTTCAGCGTTTTTTCTTTTATTATTTGAATAGGGAGCAGTATTGAGGTTCTTCAGATAAAGTCGTCGATTATGCATGGATAAACAAGATCAGATCAATATGGAGCCTATGAACGGGAATATAGATTTCACTGAGAGTATTCGAAAACGACAATTTGCGGTGTTCAGGTTTTTCAATCATTACACAAAAAGAAACATCTGCTGAAGATACTGTCAATAGTCTCGAGGAGGGTCCTTAACATTCAAAGAACTTTTTCGGGCGATTGAACTCCTTGTTGTTCGATAATATACCTCTTAATGATCGCAGATTAGATCGGCCGAAACGTCGTGTTGACAACACAAATAAAAATAAGGGGTTTAACGCCCCCCCCCCCAATTACTTCAAATCCATTAGCTGATTTGGTTTGATTGGCTGAAAAGAGGGATGATGACGCGAGTATAAATTTGTCCGATTTTTTTAAAGATAAATATGCCATAATTTGCGATAAAGGGCAACGAAATAAGACGACAGAAAGACTAGCCAAAAATCAATTATGTGGTCAAACAGACTCGAGGTATAGATTACGAGGGGAGAGGGGATCGAATAGAGATCTAGTATTGCAGCCTCAACATTAAGGGCGTTCTATCTAGAATTACCTACCCTCTGCGCAACAGGGCTATGTAAATACATAATTTCGAGTTTTTTTTTCACTTATTTAAATAGGGGTCGATTTGAAGCAATGAACATGAACGTAGACTTTACTTCTTTTTTAATTATCAAAATAGGAAACAGTATCAAGGCTCGTTAGATAAAGATGTTTAGTATGAATAAATAAACACACAGAGCCCAACAATTTCAAATTCAAGACCAGATTCAGGGTTAAGATTACGAGGGGCGGAAGAGGTCGACTAGGGAGAAGGATCGAGTACCGTAGGCTCAACATAGAGGTCCTTTATCAAGAATTACCTTCTTCACGCAAGGAGAGCCTTGTATATAATGATAAATATACTCTTCAAAAAGGCAGCAGTATTCACCGAGACTCTTCAGATAAAGATGTCTATTACACATAAATAAACACGGTTGAATCAACATCGGGCCTATGAACGGGAATGTTGTTTTTGCTCAGAATATAACCGAAAACTTGAAAATTTGAGATATCCATGCCATCTTGAATCCACAACCAGACTCGTGGGTTAAGATTACGAGGATTAGGTTGTCAGTTATTGTAAGCTTAACATTGGGGCCCTTTATCTACAACAGTTTAAAAAAAAAACTTTTTCTCTCTATCACCCCCTTTTGGTTATTTTTTTTAAAGTAATCCTCTCTGGTCAAATTCTTAAACGAAGTAAAGCAACGTTTTATTAACGTTGTTTGTTCAATGTAACCTTTATGTTTGACTATATGTTTCTAGATTCTCGATATTTGGATAGAGATTTACGAGGTTTAGTCATGTGTATCCTTGCATGCATATATCAATTCTACTTCTTTTCTTTGTCAATATTTTATTGATTGCATATATGAACTTATTATTTCACAATTAAATTGTTTACAGCGGGTATTTGGAGTTTTAGAGCGGCCTACATGTGCTTCCCTAATGAAATAACAAGATACTGAATTTTAACTTATGGATTAAAAAAACAGGTCTGGTTAGCCACTCACTAGAAATCGACAATGTCTTTCAAAAGCATGCCATGTTGGCGGTGATCAATTGAAAAATTGGGAAAAGGGATGATGAATGAATGAATGAATGAATTATTTCTCTCGCCAGACACAAACTAAGGGGCCGATATAGCATAAGCTTACGTTGCAAATTGAACTCACCACTAAAGGGGGGGGGTAAAAATACAACGAAAAACGTTTTTTCTAATGAAGCGCAAATGTTTAAATCTTCAGCCCTCTTAACTCCATTGGCGCGGTCTGTACGCGTGATACATACATAGCCAGCCAGACCTGATTACAAAACTGAAGAAACCTATGTTTACAGTTTTGGTTGTCTGTTTCTAATTCTATGACTTTACCGACATGAAAAAAAAAAAAAATATCGCCAATTTTTCATTGAAAAATCGGATGAAATATACTTTTCACACTCTAAGATGACCCCTTTGATAACGCAAACGTTTCGCTTTGACACTGCTTGACCTCATTTAAACATCAGCCCTTTTGTAAAGGTAAATATGTTTTTAAAAGTTACTCACCGCGAGAGAAACAAATAATTTTTTTATTAAGAGAGAATAATGTTTTGTGCTTCTAATGTAAAAAGTAGAATTAGAAAAAAAGAGTATTTCGAAAGTGATTTATCACCAGAAAAATAACCCCCAAAAATATAAATTTTTATCAAGTTGTGTTTTTTTCCAACTAATACACATTATTTTCCCGTTAACTAACCTGAACCCCTCCCCCAAACGAAAACAAAAACAGTTATTTTTGTGCTTTTAATCTAATTAAAAAAATAGTCGAATATTAGATGAGATAGAAAAACAGTTTAGTTACCGACAGAGAAACCAAAGGTTATGTTTTGGAGAAAAAAGGTGTTTTTTGAGCTTTCAATTAACTATTAGAAAACCTTTGAAAAAAATTTTCTTCCCCAGAACATTTAATCAAATCTTAACCTGGGAATGGGAAACCAATTTAGCTCGAAGTTTCAATCTTTTGTAATAACCAGTGTCACCGAGTCGGTGAGTCACCTACATTTATTTTAGTCTTATGTTTTTAGGTCTATTTTCAAATATATTCATAAAACCAATTTTTTAAAATATAACTTGAAATTTCAAATTATACTTACAAAACTATTATAATAAATTGAAAACTAAAAAGTTGTTTCTTCTAATTCTATCGCATTCACTTGAAGCCTACGCATTATAGGTTCGCCATCACTATCTTAACAATAATAAATAGATATGAAGTTTCAATTTAATTTGTAGTTAATTTGATCGATGAACGGAAAACTACTATTTTGAAAAGAATCATGAACGGAGATAAATATTCATACAACTCAAGGGATGCTATGGAGAAATCGCTCACAACATTCGAAAAACCTATTATGTTTGTGTCTTTCATGCCATAAATTACCAAAAATATTATTCCAAGTGAGATCTTCTACACTCGATCATTGATTTTATAAAACGTTTTCGACAATTCCAATCGCCCCCTGTTGATTATTTCTGATATTCGACTTTTTATGCAATTAGATCCGAGGTACAAAAAATACTTGTTTTTTTTTTTTTAGTTAGTAATTTTCCAAAATAATGCATTAGTTTAAAAAAAAAGTTCCTCCGATAGAAAGAATAACATTTTTTGTTTAAACTGTGGTAAGTAACTTTCCAAAAAAGAAAAAAAAACTTCGTTTTTTTCTCATTCGACTTTTTGGGGGAAGGCAAAAAACATTACTCCTTTTTAAATAAAAAAATTACTTGTTTTTCTGAGTAACTTCCGAAAATACGTGTTACGTGTTATCTGTTTACCTTTGTTAATGACGTCATGCAGCGTCAAGGGAAAATATGTTCCGGTCAATATCGGGGTGCAAAAAGTATCATTGCTCCGAAAATTCTATTTGTTTGTGTCAATCTATGGGCCTATGATAGATCTAGAATTACCTGCTCCTTACGCAACGGGAACAATTAAATGATTTTGTTTTTTTACCCCTTTTATAATTCAGATAGGGAGTAATATTGAGGCCATGAACGGGAATGGAAACTTCAATCTGAAAAAAATATTCAAATTGGAAGCAGTATCAAGGCTCGCTAGATATAGATGTTGAGTATGCATTAAACATAGTCGAGTCTACATGCAATCAATGAACGTTTATGTAGACATAACTCAGAAGAAATCCTGGACTTCGACAATTTTTGATATTCATGTCGGCTTGATTCACAACCAATGTACCAGCAACACAAGTCGCTCTGGGCGCCAATTGCTGGAAGAGGCGCCTATCAAGTGTCTGAGAAAGTGAGACTTACCAAATACAAATGGGAAAATTGGGAAATGAATAAATTAAACAATAA
>OY735228.1:10179827-10257327 GCA_963457665.1 Thysanoteuthis rhombus | reverse complement strand
ATGAAAAGGTTAGATAGATGGATAGCTGATTGAAGGGCAAATGCGTCTGATACAACGGTTCTCTCAAAATCACCAAAGTTAAGCGACGTCGAGCCTGGTCATAACAACGGATCTGGGAATATCTGAATACAGCAAGTAGATTGTTCTGCGGCCGTCTCAGCCTGCTACGCTCAGTCGGTCCTTTCTCACGCGCACGCCGCTCCCTGAGGGACACACGACCGTGTGTTCTCCTAAGAGCCGCCGTACTCGTATCGAGTGTCAGCGATCATAGATTTGTAGATAGATAAATACGTAGGTAGGTAGATATAGATATAGATATATATATATATATATATATATATATATATATATATATATATATATATATATATATATATATATATATATATATATATATATATATATATAAGAGAGAGAAACAATGAATTAATAGACATGAAAACTGAGAAAGATATGATAGATAGATAGATAGATATGAAGACTGAGATGGATAGATACATATATATGGAAATTGGGATAGATAGATAATGGTGTAAACATTTGTGTGCAAAAATGAGAAGAGGTGTACATGAAAGGAAAGTAGCTGGCAAAAATAGAGAGACTGAGTGGAGGATGTGAGACAGAGAGTAAGAGAGACAAATGGAGGGGAGGCATCGGTTACCCCCTACCCAAAGCCCCACCCTGCCTACACCAGCAACAATCCTGGCAAGTACTGACTTCTAGACGTGTGTGGTCTTTCTTCCTCGAATTTTGACGCTGACGCCGTTAAATACACTTGTCGCTTGACGACATAGGTTGCTTCATGCACCTATAATCACACACACGCACTTATGAACACACGCATGATATCTTCCACTGATACATACTAACGATGGTACTCTCTCAATACCATTATATATATATATATATATATATATATATATATATATAAATATATATATATATATACATGTTTGTGTGTGTTTTTGTGCGCACGCATATATATATATATATATATATATATATTGATATGGAAATGTCTGATGAAAAGTATACATTTGTATATTGAAGGATTAGCAGATTGTTTGTTCAAGTGCAAGAATAGTACATATATATATATATATATATATATATATATATATATATATATATATATATATATGTATATATTGTAGCAATATACTAATGAAATGAACTGCGTAAAACGTTAGCATCTATAAATGCAGGGATATTCTTGCAGTTATAAGCTTATATGAATGTAAGTGAATATCGTTTCGTGCTGACAAGCATACAAATGCACTCATTCGAACATACAATCACGTAGGCATGTATACGGATGTGTGTAAAAACATATGAGTTTGTATATTGTATCTGTGTATGAAGTAATTGATGAAGTAATATATTTACAAAAATAAATGCGAAGTCATAGTTAAATATGTAAGAATATAAATACTCAAGTAGATGTGTGTGTGTGTGTACGTACATGTGGCCATCAGAGATCAGGATAGCCTCAGAGATAAACATTCTTGCACTTGAACAAACAATCTGCAAATGCTTCATTAACCCAAATGTATACTTTACTTCTTACAACCTTTATATATACACACAGACATACATGTACTCATACGTATACTTGTAAACATTGCTTTAATTGTCTATGCTTCCAACTACACATGTCAAAACAGATGTGTAAAGACGAGGGAAAGGAAAATACTTCAACCAAGTGGAAATTGGCAAAATCTGGTTCGAGTCTTACTTTAGACAAAGTCGAATATCCATCAATGTGAGCTCATGCACAGTCCACGGGAATCTACTCTAATAATTAACAAGGTGGTCTTCTTGGTTCACTGGTCGTAACACTGGATACTCCCACGGGCAGAGGGGAGGAGTAGAGTTTTGCTCAAAACAATTCTTCCTCTTCCACAATTTCTAACTGCGTACTATTCCTGGTAAGGAAATTCAGTATTTTCTTCTGTATAAAAATCCCATCCCAATCCAAATACATCCATAAATATATAACGAGTAGATCACATGGAAAAAAAAGCAGAAACAGCTCAGGACTAACTTTATATAGCAATGGTCAGCAAGTTAATCTTGCTGGCCGTTGTTAGTGATTCTCATTGGACCCCCAGTATAAGTGGTCTGATGCCTACTCATGCTAAGTTACTTTACTTACATAATTGAGCGGTATGGTCTTCTTAGTGTGCTGTCCATACTGTCTCACTTGCTGTTCCGAGACTCTCTCACTCAGTGGTAATAATTTTGCTGATGAACATTGCTCCTTTTTACCTTTTCAAACTATGGACTCTTCAACTGGGACAAATTTGCTGATGTTTTTTTGTTAGAAAATAGTTTAATAGAAATTCGAATATATCCGTAGTTCTTTTCTCGGATATTAAATTAATATTGAATAATGGAAGCCATTTTGACGACTCATTCATTAAGGCAAAATTTGCCGATGCCAAACAAGTTTTTTCAGTTTCGAAAGGTTTTTGTCATGTGTCTCGCAGAATATTGGCTTCTCTAATCTGTTTCCCACTTCATTCATTCTTTCTCTTTTTTTTCTTTCGTCTTCGCTTACATTATCTTCTGTTTTATTCATTCACCCTTCCATACCTCCATTCTGTCACTAATTAATTAATTCACTTAAACTTTTTCTTTCCCGTCATTCAAGAGCCTTTCTTTTATTTTTTGCTTTCTTTCCCTTTTCTTTCTTTTTTCTTTTCTCCTTTCTTTTACCCTTTTTGCACTTTCTTTATTTCACTTGTCTTTTCTTTCTTTCTTTCTCTTCTACCTACATTCACACAGCTTTTCTGTCTTTCTTTCTTTCTTTCTTTCTTTCTTTCTTTCTTTCTTTCTTTCTTTCTTTCTTTCTTTTCTATGCACACTCACACAGCTTTTCTTTCTTTCTTTCTTTCTCTCTCGGCCATTAGCATTTTCTACCATTTTTTCATTTCCGTAACCGTTTCTTTTCCTTCTTTTTCCTCTTTCCTCTCTTCTGTTTGCTCTTTCTTTTTCACTTCATAAGCCTTTTATAAATATTTTTTCTCTTTTTTCATCTCTTGCATACATTCATACACCTTTTCTCGTCAATGCACTCTTCTTCTTCCCTCATCTTTCCTTCGTTCCTTCTTGCTGGGGTGCATCTCAACCACCCCCTCCATCCAATCCAGCTGTCAATTTCCATCTACCGTTGTCTGAGTAACGAGCTATTTATTCCTGGAAACAAAATAAGTAGTGAAAGAATGAAAAGAAACAAATTTTTTTTAAAAAGCCACAAAAAATGCTTTTTGGTCTGGATATGGTTGCTGCCTCTAGGGTGCCCCCCACCCTAACTGGAATCCTCCCAACAAGTTACACTTGTTCCGCTGATCTCCCCACCCCCAGACCTCCCTACAATCGTGCCGCACTGTACCGAATCCATCCCCAACCTTGAAGTTCTGCATCCGGAGGTCCAACTGATTGACTAATCCAGGATCATTATCATAACACACGTATCGGATGCGGAGATTAGGGATATCTGTCATTCTGGAGGAAAAGATATTTCTCTCTTAGCGCTAAAGATTCTTTTATTAACACAAAGTCCGGGATTTGCAGTAATGGATTAACCATTTCGCTGAGTAGGCTAAAGCCCAGGGGACTGTAAGGGAGAGGAAGCCGAGTGTGAGAAACAGCTTTATTCGAATGAACAAGAATAGTTTAATTTAGTTTACACGTGAGTATTTAGGCTGATATTCAAGTACTCTTATGTATATTTTTTCTCATATCTGGAATATAACAAATGATGTTTCTTTTCAAAATTAGGCCCCAAACATATTAACGTTTAGAAATAATGTTTCAAGGCAGATCTTTGTAAACTTCTTGCTTTAGCGACACACTCTTTAAAAATAAACTATTTTGCGACACATTACTCAAGTTTAGTTTGCCAAACTAAATATTTAATTGAGAATGCTGCTTCCAGAGAAAAAAGATAAAATAATATTTGTAAAAATTAATCGAATCTTTCTTCCGGAAAACACCCAGAGATAATCACATTGAAGTGTCCCAACGCACATCTTGGAAAGCTCTGTTTCAGAACTTCATACTCTAGCAGCAACGCCACTTTCGTGGCGAGTACACAAAAGATAAACTAGCAAATCTTCCCCATTTTGTTCGGGCATTTGAACTCCTTTCCAGTTCTCTTGATTGGAGTGAGAGTTTAATCGTCAAAACAAAATTTGCCAGATGAATTTTGAGCGGGAGGGGAGGTCTGGTTAGAAAATGAACATTAAAATTCTTTTTTTTTTGTTTGTTTTTAAGGTTGATTTGTGATTGCTTGGGATCGTTTGTATTTTTGTTTGTAAAATGTCTTTTTTTGGACATTAAATAAAAACATTATTTAAATTGTGCTTTGCCCGAGGAGGGATAGGTCCGGACCACTTGGACACTTATGGATCCACACCGGCTATCTCCATCTTTCTATTGTCTATAGAAAATACGCATCTATCTCAAGCAGACACATCATTTATCAGAATATAACCAGAAGCATTAAGATGATTGTCTGCACACACACACACACACACACACACACACACACACATATATATATATATATATATATATATATATATATATACATATATATATATATATACATATATATATACATATATATATATATATATATATTTATATACATATATATATATATATATATATATATATATATATAGAGAGAGAGAGAGAGAGAGAGAGAGAGAGAGAGCACTCAGTGGATGAAGAATTGTGCGTAAGTGGATATATGACTTGAATTCGGTCCTACTGACCGTCCAGTTCTACGTAGGGCCGGGTTGAAATGCCGGCCTCTGGGTCTGAAGTAAAGGTTTCGACTCTACCTCGTAGTACTGGGTGAATGTTGGATAGTCTATAGCCATACTGATGAGTTTTTATACAACGAAACAGCTGTTAGTGAGTGACATATATATATATATATATATATATATATATATATATATATATATATATATATATATATATATATATATATATATATATATATATATATATATATATATATATATATATATATATATATATATATATATATATATCGCCTTACACGCCATTTACATTTTTATGTACAAGTACATTTACCAATGGGGACGAACAATCTTAGATAGCAGAACTGTGTCTTCCCCTCTTTTCCCTGGAAACATTTTATGAAATAAACCAAAAAGTATTTTTTGTCATTGGTAATAATAATACACGTGGTAATAATAATAATAATAATAAAACCTGTTTTTCTTGAATGGTCATACCCGGTTGCTTACAAATCGCAAGACACTCTTTTGCATGGGGGCATTGGGCAAATAATTTCCCTTACAAAGCATCTGGGAATTGTTTCACTTAGTTCATTCCTGCAGACTCCTTGTAGGGCATAGTGTTGCAACCACACCACACCATAAAGGCGGACTCGGTTATGGGGATCTCCCCCTCGGCTGAGTCCATATCAATCCGGTTGCCTTTGCCCCACCCTAGACTGATCCTCTCCAGATCCGCTTTGGCCTCCCAACACTTCTCTTGTTGATAAACAGGGTGCTGATGTTCCAGGTTCCTATTCTGGTTTTTGCCTTCATCGTAAGGAGTTTGTTTGGTTAACTGCTTTTCCGTCGACGTTCACCAGCTCGCGTTATGCGTCCTTCTGAAGAGGAATCTCCCCGACCAGTCACTCGATGAAATAATCGCTGAGGTGATGCTACTGTAGTTACAGTAGCAAGTAGGATTATCAGGGTGAAGTTTTTAGCTCCTCAGGCATCCCTCTTTCTTTGCCTGGGCTTAGGGCCTACACGATGGTTCAAAAGAAATATCTTGGCAGGAATTCATCAGGAAATTTCGTACCCATAATATCATTTTTTTAATTTCCGAAATCCGAGAAAAAGAGTCAATGAATCATCCAATTTATGAAAACAACATTGACACAGAACCTATGTTGATTTTACGCAAGTGGACTTTCGTATTTTGATATAATGGAAAGGAGGAGAACCGACCCGACACATAAGAAGAACTAAGTGTATATCTCAAAAAGGAAAAACCTTCACCTTTGAATTGGGATCGCCGCTCACTCACTGAAATGCAATCACTTCGCTCTTTTTTATGCGGCTGTTTTCATGTCAACGTCTCTCCTCCTATGGTCAACACTGCATTTTCCAATTTGGTTTGTGAAGACGCACATTTAATCCCAGGACCGGATTAGACTAGTGCAGAACTTGTACCTTGTTATAAAGGGGCCAAAAATTAAGAAATGCATGTCTACTGGCAAAGCAATAATTTTCTTTCATTTGCTCTACAGTGCTGCCCGTAAGTGAATACTTCCGCCATTTTTCTTTTAATAGAAAGTTTATTTTCTTCTAAACCAAGCATAGAAGAAATAGTAAAATCCTGCTATGTTTGGTTTTGAGGAAAATTAGCTTTCTATAAGAAAAACTGTTAAGGTGTACTCATTAATAGGTGATACTGATACTGTAATACGACAAATATGTTTGAATTTCTAGTCAAAGTATTACTTAATTTTCATTTTAGATATTTGTGCAGCGGCTATGACTTCAGTTTCAAATACAGTCATATTGATGTGCTGTTAGTGTATTAAATACAGTCCCATTACTGTATTTAGATGATAACTCCAATTGAAGGTAGTAACTGGCTAAAATCACTCATCTTCAACAACCAGTTGTTCATAAAAGTTGAGGGCAGTATATAATTGAGGAGGTGCAGTATATCAATGGAGTAAGTGGGGAATACTCTATCAGAATTGGTAGTTTACAAGCATTCAGTGTGGGGCCCTTGAAATGGCGGGGTCCGTAGCATATGCAAATTTTGCTACATAGTTGGGTTGGGTTGGATTTGTGGGAGCAGTCTAAGAGTTACAGAAATATTCTTGGTAATAGTGTGGTATAGGTTCACCAAAACTGTATGTATGTCGATGTCAAGGGAGATAACTTCTCAGCAAACACGACAAGCTGCTGCTGCTGCTGCTGCTGCTGCTACTACTGCTATTAAACTATTTCTGAAAAATGATAACAGAAAACTGCATTTCATTATTTTTAACTTTAAAGAATATGATTTAGGGTTAGTGTTTAGGGATAGTGTAAGGATTAGAAAGAGGTTTGAGGTTGCAGTTAACAACACAACAAGATTGAATATTTTTTGTATTTGTAACTCTAAAATGAATAAACATTTGAAATTACTAGTACAAAATGATTGAATACTTTTACTTCGTCTTTTCTGACACTGTTTTTTCCTCACAATCTTGCGTAAATACGAAGTATACCGTTTTTGATTTGTGCCAAATTGTCTACGTAATTAACGTTTTTATTACGTACAGCGTCTCCCTTGCAAAATAATGTTTTGGTGAATCTATTCCAAGCAGTTGCTGTATTCTACAGTTGAATTGTGACGGATTCTATTTCTTTTTAACCCTTTCCAGACAGACCTATCAACCTAGTCTTTTTCGGTTGGTAAAATTTCTGGTGCTTATAGTGTCGAATATCATCAAGATAGGGACCCGGGACCGCAACTCGTTATTAAAAAAAAGGAAGAAAACGCGCCATCACAGTCAATAACTGAACAACCGTAGCGTCATAATTTGAAATCATGTAAAAAAAAAAATCCATTGGAGAATAAATATGATCAGAATAAATTCTATCTATGACATTGCCGGCGTTTTCTACAGGGAAATGTCTGAGATAGAGTAGAAAACACCGAGAGGATTATGATTAGATCTTCAAAATGAAGCCCCCAAAAGCTCAAAAAAGATTTTTCCAAAGATCCAGATATACATTTTTAGAAGGTCTGGTCGCGTATTAATGTCAATTTTCAAGTCGACAAAACAATATGACCAGGAGCGCTTGAACTCATAAACACACACACACATAAAAAAAGGGGGATAGAACCCTTAGCCACGGTGGCTACGGTAGATCAACTCGAAAGCAAAAGTTGGGTACTTTTTTCACGCATGTATTACAATTTTTGCAGAACCCTAGTGTTCTGTAGGACCCTATTATTCTGTGGAATCCCGGTTAAGAGGGGATATCGTGAACGGATGCCAACTTTTGTTTTGGAATTCCTGACAAACTACATTTCAAAACATAAATTAGCTTTTAGATCGAAGAATCCAGTCAGAATGGTTAGATGTCCATCTTCATTAACTTCCTCTCTCGTACATGGGTGGTCGACATCATGACCGACACACAGACGAAGACAAACAGTCAGAAATATAAAAAAAAATACTTTTTTTTTCCCGTTTTCTACTAATTTTCTAAGAACGAGAGAAAATTTTATCCCTTTTGATAAGAGCCTGGATCCCTCCAATAGTTTTATGTTGCCTTCCCTGTCCTTTCATGCGTGAGGCACTCGATGTTCACCAAACAGAATTTTGAAAAAAAATCAATGATGTTCGTATAATTGGTGTAGACTTGCTGGACCCGTGGAAATTCCACAGGTGTTGACAATTAAGATTATCCGTTATCTAATGCCACTTCTCTTCTCTCATCCTATGTCTGTATCTTTTCTCTCTTTTTTCCCAATCTTTGTTGCTGGTCCATGATTTTATCTAAATCTTATACAAACTTGGATTAGTTTCATATAGGAAAATCTTCCCACCACCCCAGTTAACTACCTAACGTTATTTTCTCCCCTCTCTATGTCATTCCCCTCTGCAAACTATCTAATCTAGAAGAAAATAAATACGCAGTTTTAAACAGATCAAAAGTTTATTTAAGCAAAACAAGGCTATGAAACAACTATTTGTACGATCTAAAGTTAATGAATCAAAGTGAAATCAAACTTTTTCACTATCAGAGGTTTTATGTAATCAAAGTGAAATCAACCCTTTTTTTACTCAAAAATAAGTAAATTTCGCTAATTAGACAATTTCATTGAATTGTCGTAGCATATACACGTCTTCTGGGGTGAAATATTGCCATTTTTCCATTGGTTATACCAGCTAGTATCCCATCTTTCTTGTTTTGATTATTGAAAACGCTGTGATGCATCCGAATCTGAATAAAGGAAAAATTGGAATGACACTGGATTTTTCTTTCTCGGAATCGAATTGCACCACTTGTTTGTTTCTATCGAAAGATTTTGCAATTTTTTCATGTTTACACACACACACACACACACACACACACACACACACACACACACACACACACACACATATATATATATATATATATATATATAGAGAGAGAGAGAGAGAGAGAGAGATAGATAGATAGATAGATAGATAGATAGGGGTGGGTGCATGTGTGTATCCGTGTCTGTATGTTTGTGCATCGTCAGCATCGCACTTTTCCTTGAATATATTTCAAAGAAAATGACAGACAAAGAAGCTACGATATAAGTATTACCCTTACTTCTCTCAAACCACAACAACTCCGTCCTGTCTCAGCTCTGACTTTAGTCACAGCCCTACCCCCTTGTTGGTCCACTTATCTGCCCCTCCCCAAGGATGATGATGGTGAGGACGATGATGATGTGAGAAATACACCGTTTCACTGACTTCTCTCAGCAGGGAAACCTAATTATTTCACAAGTCTTGGACCCGCAAGAAGACGACATCATAGACACAGTGTAGCAGGTGCACCGACGGCGAACAGATTGGATTTCTGTGTTCTTTCCACTGACTAACCTTTCACGTTCTCCTGTCCATCGACTTTTCCTTAACTTTTAATGCTGGAGTAAATAATCATTGTAATCTTCTCTCATTTTGTTCTCCATTGTTCTTCCATTTACTGCAACATCCCATCCCCTCAGTATGTATCATAAAGTTCCATATTTCTTGGCGTCGACGAAGCTCCGACCTCAAAGATGCACCCCATCAGAAAAAAAAAATTATCATAAAATTAGGGTCTTAGCACTCTCCCATACTTTACCAAGATGTTTTGTGGGTTGCTTGGCGACATGAAGATCCTTTTGACCACTTATAGTCTTCATTTTATGCACGGACACACGGTAAGTTCACTCCCAAAGTTGACACCTAGCCTTCTGGTAAGTGCCCACGGTCAGTTCCACAATTCAGTCCTCGGTCAAGCATGGTTTTACCTTCACTGGAATCCATAGTCATCAACTTTGTTTGTTTTCATGTCCGTGTGTTCGTTTGTTTGTCCACATCACAGTGTACAAAATGGGTTACACTCCCTTTCATCAGTTTTAAAGAGAAGTAGAGAGGAAGATTTATGTGACTGAATGTGGCCGGCAGCTTAAGTGTGGCCGAATGATGTGGCTGTGTCTGTGTGTAAGTTTTTGCAGGGGAATATAAATTTTACCTTCATCCTCTTTTTATTGTTGATTAAAGAGGCGGGGAAGTGACCGAAAATGATGTTAAAAAATAGAAATATTCTAAAATAATAATCTATCCATTGATAACAAAAAAATCTCGTCATTTACGGGTACTGATATCTTTGTTCATCTATTATTTCATACTTTCCTTCACGTTTCTTTCATTCGTTCCTTCTCTCCACATTTCTTTCTCTCCTTCATGTCGTTCACATTTCTTTCGCTCCTCTGTTTTCTTCACGTTCTTTCTATCGTTCCTTTTCTTCACATTTCCTTCTCTCCATTCTTCTCTTGACATATTTCTCGCATTCTTTTTTTTTTTTCATTTTCTTAACTCTTTCTTCCTGCTCTTTCCTGTCTTTCACGTTTCTTTCTCTCGCCCTTTCCTCTAAGAGTCTTTCTGCTCGTGTTTCTCCTTCACATTGTTTTTTTCTTAGTCATTTTTTTCATGTTTCTTTCTTTCATTCATTTTTAATGTTTCTTTCTCTCATTCCTTTTGTACGTTCTCTCTCTCTCTCTCCTCCCTTTGCTTTACTCTCACTCTCTTTGCCCGTTCCTTTCTTTCACGCGTCTTTTCGTCATTTCCTTCGTTAGTATTTCTATTCCTTTCTTTCTTTCACATTATCTTTTTCTTTCCTCTCTTGTTCCCTATCCTTCAATCGTTCTTTCTTTTCGATCCTTTCTTTGGTATTTTCTTCGTCTCGTTCCTTTCCTTCAAATTTCTTCTCATTCCCTTTTTTCCCGTTTCATTCCCTCTCTTCGGGTTCTCTATTCCCCCTTCTCTCCTCCTCCTTCCATTTCCTTTTATCCCTCGTTCCTCCTCCTACTGTCATTCTAACTCCATCTCCTAGATTTCCCCTCTCATCAGTCGTCACCAATCAAAAAGCCATCCCAGCACAACGCGGGGGTTCCTAGCTGTTTATACGCACAATAAGACATGTTGGAACAGTTGGGAGTTGTGAACGGCACGGCCGCCAATGGTCAAGCGGCGACAATCGTGCAACCCGAGCCCCTTAACACCCAAGAGGACGAGGCTTATCTTGCTCTCGTTTATTTATAAGACTTACAACCTTGAGAGGTGGTGATGATGGGCAGGAGGGGATAGGAGACACAATATCCCTGGGATTGGGGAGAGAAGAAGACAAATAATACGAGAAGAACCTTTCGTTAATTGAACAGTATAATGTCATCCAGACACCGAACACCACCAGGGCCCCACACCTTGGTCAGTAATTAAGGGGGATGAAATCTCGAACCTTAAAAGTCGACACCCGACGGATTAAGTCCCGCAGAGTTTGGCACTGAGCAGGTGCACTAATGACAATGTAAGCAGATAGAATTTAAGGAGAAAGTGAGAAACTTCTTCGCCCAGAAAGAAACTTTAAGGGTTAAAATGAAATGGCTGACTGTTGCAGCTGCCAGTGTTGTCACTCGTGTGATGAGATGTTGGTGGGAGACGTGAGATAAAGCCAGAAATCATGATAACGCTTATGTTAGTATGTACAGTGGTTCCCAGCTGGGTGGTGGTAATTTAGGTAGTCCAAGGGAAGGCCATTAGGTAAAAATGAAAATCGTGGTGGATGTTTTTGGCTTAAGGGTAGTGGGGATATACACGCACTAATTGACCCTCAAATCAAAGAACTAGTAGCAAAAAAACAAGATCAGAAATACATTGGTGTTACGTCAGTTACGATAGCAGAATCTATAAACAAAATTGTAGTTCTAAATGATGTGTTCTTAATTTTCGCTTGCCTTCTTTGAGTGACAAATACACAACAGCTATGCAGTTATAAAGATTAAACTAATTCTTATAAAGTTGTCTAATTATATGCAAAATAAAATAATTATTAGAATATATTTTTGTTGCAACTTACTTAAATGAAGGGACACAATCTTAATTGACAAAAGTGTGGACTTATCTTGAAAAGGGCTGTGAACCACTGGAGCACTTCTGAGCTTAATCCTCACTAAGTACCCAATACTTGTAGCCTTGTGTCAAAACTAAGCTAAGCGTAGTGAATAAAATAGATTTTTACCGTCGGACGCGCCTTTCTTTCAAGAAGTAGACACTAATTCAGATTCCAAGGAAAATAGTGTAGCCATACTACTAATAGTGTAGCCCCATGCGGCTCTTTGACATTAAAGGTACAGCTCATGGAAATATGTTGGCTAGACTCCTTTTCTCATAAAAGTCAATATAAAAAAAAGTACACGAGAAAAATTCGTGCTATAAAATTATTTACCGGGTATGAACTGTGACCTCGCTGAATTGGAACGTAAGTTTAATGTTCATGGTTAGAAAAACATTTTGAGAATTTAAATCCTAATTTTAACGCTTGATCTGAACGAGCCATTTGACATTACTTAAAATATTGGACAATGGCAACTTTGTTATGAAACAATTTAATGAAGTCTGCAGTTGACAATAAATTGAGTTTTTATTGAATGCGAAGCTGATACGTTAAGCAGAGCATAAAAGTAATTGCCTCTATAAGACTTTACACAGAACCAATATACATTGATATATATTCCGTCAAAAATGTATACATATACGAAATATATGGATATATACGTAGTAACTAATGTACGGAGATGATAGAGGTTTGCATCAAAACGAACTTAGAAAATAGCGTTCTGTTGATCAGGAACTGATTTTTTCAAAACTTGTTGTTTTCGTTTTTATAACTTTTTGTCAAACTCTCAGTGAGTTGACTTTATTTTAGCAATTTGTCAGACCTGGAGTTTAAGATGTCTGAATTTAAGACACGAATAAGAGAGAGAGAGAGACAGAGACAGACAGACAGACGGACAGACAGACAGACAGAAGGACAGAAGGACAGATGGACAGAGAGTGAAATAGAGAGATCCCGTGACGGTATACTCGGTATTATCATTTTTTTTTTGTAAACATTGAATTTCTGTTATGAAAAATATTATTTTTATATAATAACAAGTATTTATATTTAATTTATTATTCTTTTCGGTGAAAATTACTTTGCTTCTAAGGATGTCATTAAAACAAAGTCGTTAAGAAAAGAAATTTAAAAAGGTAGTAGATATAGATATTGATATATGAGGTATTCGTCCAGAAATTTTATTCATAATTACAAATACATTTTAATATTTGGTAGTGATTCCGTGACCCAGTAGTCTAGGGCGTTCTGCTATTCGTAGATTCTGGGATCAGATCCAACTGGGAACGAAACATTGTTTTCCTTGCTTTCGAAATCAGTGGCAGATTAACCATTAGGCTGACTAGGCCTTTCATTTCTCTCTTGCTTTCGACGCTAATGGTGGATTAACCAGTGGGCTGAGTACAATTTTTCTTTCTTTCCTTTGTCAAACTCTTACTATTGAGTTTTGACTTCATTTTCGTATGTAAAGAATAACGGATGACAACGACCAGAAGAAAAAGGTGTGACGTCACGCATAAATAACAGTGACGCAATGACGCGTGAAAAAACTCTCACTTCTAAAGTTTACTTTTCAGATTTTAACGAAGCAAGGGGTTTGACTTTAGCACTGCCAAGCTTATTATTATTTTATAATCCTTGTAAGTAAATATTTTTATTATGTCATTAGAAAATAAAGGAAATTCTATTTCAACTGTATCCTTTAGCACGACAGAAAATATCTGCACGTTATATGTGTACATTGTGTGTATAGGTATGCACTGGGATGTCAGTTATCCGAATGAGATGGTCGAAAAGTATTTTGTTCGGATCATAGATTGCTCGGATAATTGATCCAATCATAAAAAAGGAAGCTACGCTGAACATAAATACTTGAAAAAAATGTGTTCGAAGGGTTTTATTTCAATCAATCGATAACGTGTGTATAAACATGGGATGTAGTTTGAAGGTTCGTGATATTTTATTCTACGAAAAAAAATCATGTTACATGTTGTTTAAATAACGAAAATAAAGATAAAACCGACTGAGATCAAGCAGACCGATGTTATCCTCTCAGACGTGGGAACAGCAATAAACCAATGCGCTCCATCTCTTATAAAGGATATGTACCTGGAACATATAAATTGATAGATAGATACGAACAAACTGGAATAGATAGAAAGACAGATGCATAAATGGATAGATAGATTGGTAGATGAATATTTTTTCCATTATAAAGACAAAACGACATTGACAGAACTGGAGTTTGATTATGACGATGATGGGAAGTTGAGGAAGTCAGGTCGTCATAAATTTTCTAAACCTGGCAAAGAAAGTATTTCCCGCTATAAAACTCAAGTGCCAAGTGGGTTTCCTGAAATTGATTAGGGATGCAAAGTAAACAATACGAAGAATTTGATGACTACAAAATAAAGAGTGTAAATAGTCATTAACCCTTGAGCGGCAATAAAATTCTCTTGAGACAAACAAAGAATTCATCTATAGACATCAAGGGAAAAATAACGAAAGACGAACACAAAAATGAATTTTAAAACTCCACTAACCCGAATTTTAAACGTTTGGTATGGGAAAAGACTATTGTTACTGCCAGGGCCGGACAGAGCTGGTAATAGACCCAGGCTAAATCTAGGTTACATTTAAAAATGCTCGTTAAGTATTTTTTATAATATGCCAAATACAAATGATCTATGTTCGGGCATATAGATACTGTCTAGAGTCTTGAGAAGGGTCATTATTAACATCCAAAGTGTTTTTCGAACGACTGAACTCCTTCTTGCTGAATTTTTCCAAAGGTAGCAACGTTAAAAGTGATCGTATGAGCCAGACAAACGCAGCGTTCAACCCCATGTGGTTTCCACTACTTAGTAGGGACAAGGCATCGAAATCAACGTCCGACATGGGAAGGAAGTGGGGAAGTGAATATATATATATATATATATATGTGTGTGTGTGTGTGTGTGTGTGTGTGTGTGTATGTGTGTATACATACACACACACACACACATGTATATATATATGTATATATATATGTATATATAAGCAGGGGATGTATATGATGTACTTAAAGGTAACAGAACCGAATAAAAGAATTAGAATGATCTATAAACTCTGCAGTAAGCCCCTTTAGAACCCTGGGCCAATGCCAATTCACCCACCCGACTCTCCTACCTCTGATTACATCCTGAATGCATCCCGAACCTTTTGCAAACTTCACTACCACTATGGTTTACGATGTCTGCCCCGAAAGTATTTAACCATTTTGAATAGCTCGAAAAGCGGTTGCCAGGCCTTGATGAAAATTAGCAACCGATCGGAAAGGGACCTTGCTATGACTGTGTGAATAGATAATCTCCAGTGAGGTTACTCAGTCAGCAGTCAGGCACTGATGATTGAGCTTATATGCCGTGTGAGCTTTGCATTTACAATGACTGAGTCATCTATTCTTGACGTCTCGTGCAGTTTTCTTAAAAAAAAACCATTGCATTACCCAGGTTGTTCAGTATGAATTCAGTCCACATCTGGCTCCCTGCAACTTCTGGTTTCTTCCCCAAAGAGATATTGGACTGTGCACGTGATCAAAGAGGATGTGACCAGGCAGCTGAGGATGACCCTAAAAAAGTATGAAAAGTGTAAGGAGTGCTGGGACAAGTGTGTGAGGTTAGGATGGTGGGAGGTACTGCAGACCGGGATGCAGACGACAAAGAAGAGCTCTCAGCGTACAAACGATGTACACCAGGATCGCTTTTCGCTTTTTTTCGTACAAGTGAATTCATGAACTGAACGTTCGAAAAGAGGTGGAGGGATACCTGTATATAAATGAATTGACAGAGGTAGATATGGTAGATAAGCAAATATAGATACTGTACGCCCCCAACCAAAACAAAAAAAAATAACATATCATGAAATCAAGTTAGTCGTTCATAGATAACAAATCCGATTAAAATACACAGATAAAAAGTTTTCATTTTTTGTATTCTCCTTTCTTTTCTCGATTGACAAAGATTAGTCTAGATTATAATTTTTAGTCTTATATTTCATGAGTGGGCCTGTGTGGTTCGTGAAAAAAAAAAAGCTTTTCGTGTAGACGCATTTTTCTCTCCAAATGTATTGGGTAAATATTAGTTTCCCACCTTTTCGGGCTATTTAGAAAAAGGTCAGAAGATCGGAAGATGTCATAAGTATGATTAATTTTTTGGGGAATGGATAAGAAATAGAGACGAGCAATCCTTCAAAGGTTGCTGGCGGGGAGTCGGATTCGTTTACCGTTTACCGGACCAGACTCGAACATCAAGTACGAGGTTGACTATCATTCATTGTTCTTTGTTGTTGGAGTGACCTATATATCCTTATGTATGAAAATTTGGTTGTCTGTAATCATGTTTGTGTGCACAATTGACAGTGGTAAAAAAGGGAAGGTTAAAAAAACCAACATTATCATCATCAGCAGCATCCAAACTAGCTGGAACCTGGCTATTTATTTTTTATCAGATGAAGTATTGTCAACCAGCGCGTCTCAAACTAGGGGTTTAGACTCTTCCCGCCCTCCGTGGGACGCGATAAGAATACTTAGATTTGTCGAAATATTAAGTACGATTCTCCAACTAAAGTTTTTTTTTGTCATCTCTATAAATATGTTCTCCTATAAGTTCTTATTTTGAAATGACTCAATGCTATCTAGTCATAATGATTTATGTTTTTTGTTCCATTATGGTAAATAAAAAAAAAATCATATTTTTTCAATTATAAACAGTAAAGACATTTGTCTCATCAGTCACAAATGAAAAAATATTCGAGACACCCTGCTGTAAACCTTTATTATTGATTATTTTTCACTACTATTTAACTTGATCCAAATTTTTTAGTCGATGTTTGGTTATGATTTCTGTTGCCAATAAAAGAAAAAAAGGTATTAAAACATTCTTTTACTTCCAATCAATAACACCTCTGTTACCTTTTGTTGTGAGTCAGTTGTTGAGAATTTTATTTTTGGTTCGGGGAAAGCTCTTTACGATGTAACTATAATGCTGAAGAGTAAATTTGATTTCCGTCTCTCGTACGATCCGAAATTATTTTTCAAAAGACACAGTAATTCGTCTGAACATAATCAAAAATGAAAAAATTCCTGAATAATCTATTTTACATTGGAAGTAACTTGAGTACTTCCTAGTCGTACTTTCGTGCAACTGATGTGAAGCATCAAAGTAACAACCACTCCACAATAAATCAAAAACTTTTCTCTCTTTAAAACTGATATTTTCCAAAATTTATTTGATTATTGATTGAAATAACTGTAATTTTCTTCTGGCAAAAAAACAAAAACAAAAAACAACTGAAAACAAGAAAACAAACGAAAACACCAAATCTTATAGTTTTACGCCTTCAGTGGTTAGACGATTGTTTGACGTTTTTAATCACAGCTTAACTCGGCCTGTGGATCTATTGCATTCAGTAAATAACGTAGATTGAAACTAAAGAATAGACACCCCGTGTAAATAATCCATCCATGGTGTTGAGTACGAAGACAGGTATTAACGAATACGATTCACTCTGCCAAATTTAAAGTTATCCCTTACTCTGCATGTCTGTGTGTGTTCGTGCAAGTACCCACCGCTTTTCGAATGTTTTGCTTTACACCACTTGTTCGCTTACTAGAAAAGGTGAAAATCGGAAATAGCATCCTGCGTTTATTTCACTATGAGCTTTTATAGAGGCAGTGCGCACCCCTCTCCAACACCCCAGCCTCTTATACTAACCATCGCCCAAATCTCAGAAGACTTGGCTTTAACACATCATCATCACCTTTTTTGCAGTCTAAGAATGCTAAAAGAATTGACCAATATGAATTGATGGCAGCTGTTGTTTCATTTTACGCCATTTCGGCTTGCGAAAATCTTTTATAAAAACCTTCTTCAACGTATTTGTGTTTCTACTTATATGTGCATATTTATATTTATGTATACAGAGAGAGAGAGAGAGAGAGAGAGAGAGAGAGAGAGAGAGAGAGAGAGAGATTCTAAGTAGGAGCAAAACATTTTTTCTTTTTCTTTGCTTTCGAGGTCATAGGCAGATTATCCATTAGGCTGAGTAGGTGTTTTCTTTTTTCTTTTGTCAAACAGACACAAAAGAGTTCTTGAAAAAAGTTTTTCCTCAATGTGCTTAGTGTTTAAAGCTGTAAAGCTTTGTAGACTATACATAAACATATATAGATATAGATAGATAGCTGTAAAGCTTTTTAGATTATATATATATATATATATATATATATATAGATAGATATATATAGATATAGATAGATAGATATGTAAAGGGAAACACGCACACATACACACACTTATGTATATATATATATATATATATATATATATATATATATATAGAGAGAGAGAGAGAGATAGATATAGATATAGATATAGATATATATAGATATAGATAGATAGATATGTGAAGGGAAACACGCACACATACACACACTTATATATATATATATATATATATATATATATATATATATATATAGAGAGAGAGAGAGGGGGGGTAAAAGAAAGAGAGAAAGATAGACTAACGTGTCAAATAAATTGATAAAGTGGACAGATAACATTCGGACTGTCGACCCTTTATAGATACCCGTGTTGGGCTTCATATAAAGAATAAATAAATACGATAAAAAAGTAATCGACTAACATTGAGGATAGGGATTGATGAAGTTTTTGTGTCAAAATACTCCCACGATAAACAACACCTTCTGTTGTCGCGATATGACACGTTGCAAGTAGACACTTCTAGTGAGAGGAGTGGACGGTCAGTGTCATCGTGTGCTCCGACACCGGTGCAGCATTCAAAGACAACTGGACTTCTTTTGTTGACAGACCTCAGTACAAATCTGGAGTTGACTTTGTTTTCCTACCGTAACAACAAGAACAATCCTCGCCAATTTTAGGGGAGTAAACTGCTGATTGTTTTTCTATCACATCACGTTGAACCGAACCGATACATGAAAAGGACATTCCCCTATTGTGATCTGGAATCATGACCAAGTTATTTGTAGCCGACTTTCTAACTAACTGAGCTAAACTATCAAGTCTTGCATGTATACACATCTACTTATTGTCTATACAACACAAAATTAGCAGTAACTATCATCAGTTGGAATAGCCGTACGAGTAGAGTTTGACCCAGCAGCAGCCAGGCTTGTAAATTTCGTGATTTCAGGAAAGTATTCAATTGTCTGAATAATGCCCCTTTTCTTCTATTCATCAGGTAGCAATGATGTCGTTAATACAGAGGATCTCTTATATATATATATATATATATATATATATATATATATATATATATATATATATATATATATATATATATACGTATATATATATATATATATATATATATATATATATATATATATATATATATATATATCTGATTCGAGTTTTCGTTGTTTTGACAATTTCGATGGGATTTTCAAAAAAATCGTATGAGTAATGAAAGTCGTGTCTGAAACAGTAGAAGCAATAAGCCGAGGCGTTTGGTGCAAGCCATCATTAGCAGTCAGCAGCAGCAGTTGTTACCTGGACGAGTGCCGAGCGCAGAAAATTTAAGTCGGCACACTTGTGTTGATTGAAATGTCCTTCATTTCAAAACATAATCAGAGCTGTGTTTATAGCACCTATGTTGACTTAACAGGCCTTTATATATATATATATATATATATATATATATATATATATATATATATATATATATATATATATAATTAGATAGATAGATTATGATTAGAGCTGTGTCAAATTTGCCTTCATTTTAAAACATAATTAGTGGTGTGTCTATCACACCTATGTTGATTTAACCGACCGTTATTTTAAAATATAATCAGACCTGTATCTACCACATTTGAATATCAAACTTATGTTAAGAGTACTTTGTCTTGGTATGTATAACTCGAACGAGAGAAATGCGGAGACGTTATATGAGAGAGAGAGAGAGAGAGAGAGAGAGAGAGAGAGAGAGAGAGAGAGGGGGGGAGACTATGAAGAGATGATGAAAGGAGACTAAGAAGAAATGATTAGTATAATACGTATACATTGATTAAAGACAATGATCATTCGAACTAAGGTGATGCCATTGAAGTGTAATTTGGTCTGAGTAGAATTCTTCTTGAATTACTCCTCAAACAATACATCGGTTTTTTGTGATTTTTCTTCTAATATTACATGATTTTTTATTGATACAAATATGATTACCATCAGCGAAGCGGCAGATCATGGAATGGTTGATTTTAATGCAACGACTGAACAAATAACAGTCGGAAGTTGGACTGTTGATCCTCCTTCATACATGGCCGTATTGTATTAGATTGAGAACATTTTGTCAATTAATGGTATAATATTTCGATCAGCAAAAGCATTTCCGTTTTTACAGTCCTTCACTCCAACCACTCCTCTCTCTCTCTCCCCACTCTGGAATAGAGCACTTTGGTAGACTTCACGTAAGTAAATAAACATTGCTTAGTTCGGTCCTACTGACCGTCCTGTTTCGTAAAATGTCTGCCTCTATGTCTGAAGCGAAGGTTTCGATCTTACCTCAGGGTACTAGATGTTAGATAGTCTACAGACACACTGAAGAGTTGTAATACGACGGAACAGCTGTCTGTGGATGACACAATAATATATATATATATATATAGCGGTAATTTGACAATTGGGGGGTGAACAGAATTCAAGAGGAAAACTTCTCTAAAAAATTGGGATGGGCTTTTATGCATTTCGTTGGTTCCATCAATTTTTCAAAATTATCCAAGACACCAAATCTCCTTTCTACGTGGCCCAAGGTGACCCAAAGAAGGCTCCTAAAAACTGTCTGTTCTCATTTGACTTCTGTATTTTCACTGACCCTTCATATTTGACCATCTTCTTCTCACTGATACTGATATAAACCTTCCCTCCGCTTCGATTGAACAACTAAAAAACACTCTACGAAATATTCTTACCCACATTTCATTCCTCGCACTCAAACATGTAAAAAGCATGAAGTTTTGTTTTGCTGCAGGAGTTGATTGAACCAAAAACCTGTCTTCGTGATAAAAACATTCTTTGAGATGTAACACATTTTTTGTTCTTTTCACCTTTCAATTTTTAAATTACTGTCAGCATTTTGTCGGTTTACCTCTCATGTAAACAACACACACACATGCACGTACGCATACACACACACACACAATATATATATATATATATATATATATATATATATATATATATATATAGAGAGAGAGAGAGAGAGAGAGAGAGAGAGAGAGGGAGAGAGAGAGAGGGAGAGAGAGAGAGAGAGAGAGAGATTATTTCATACACGAGTGTTGATCCTTCAGAGTCTGTTTGTCTGACATTTCAAATGCATAGGTATATCTGATTGTCGTTTAGATCCAGAGATACAACTAATTTGAGGGTCCAGGAGATGCTCTCTCAATAGGGAGTAGGACATTGAACATGTAATCTCACCCGACCCTAACATACGATCTATCCGAAGTTCTCATGGAAGGTAGCGTCCACCTCTAATGGTCAATTCCCCCTCCTACCCAATCCATCAGCATCCATTGGCGCCTTACAATGAGACGAATACCCATCTACCCAACTGACGCTACTCTCCGTGGACAATGACATGGAACGATCTTATCCGGTCGGATAAAGTACAGAATATTAGAATGAGGAAAAGTATAGCCACCTGGTGGAGTATCTACAGCTCCACCCCCGACCAAATTGTTTATTTTTTCTGCATTAGGAAGGAAAAAAAACAAAAACAGATTAACATCAACATGTTCAATCTATATTGATATAAGCAGTGTGTCTGTCCGTCAGTCACGCTTTCCATCTGTCCTTGCTTGTGTCACTATTTTAAAATAAATGTTTTACGTGAAACGGGATGTTCTCAGAATGGAATCGTAATACAAAGAACACGTATAGGATGGGGAGAATCAGACAGAAGCACGGTAGGGTACGCATGAGAGTGGAGCTGAAACATACAGATAATCACTGAAGGAAAACGGCTGAGCTCGACCGTCGAGGAGAGAAGAGAGGCGTCACCGTTAGCGAAGCGACGGGTATTTCACTTGTGTGGGATAAAGCAATATTTCGTTGGCAGTTGTCTGTTAGTCAGGCAACACATACGAGATCATAATGGAATAAGTGAATATTTTCACCTGACGTTGTTTTTTTTGGTGATAAATGGTCCCAAAAGGTTGGATACTAACATTCACCAAATATATTTGAAGGAAAAAAACATGAAAAAGCATTTTTACGAACGACCCAGAACCATCTAACCGGGTATGAAATATAAAACTGGTAATTATCATCGAAACTAATATTTGTCACTTGACAAAAGAAATGAGAGTTTGAAAAAAAGAAGAAAGAAACTGAGTACTTGGGTCGGATTTAGTATCTAGGAGAAGCTTACTTGATTTCATGATATGTTTTTTTTTTGAGGGGACATACAATCAATATTTGTTTATCTATCATATCTATCTCTGTCAATATACGATGTCTGTCATAAAAGTATCCAGCCATTTAACACGAACGGAAAAAAGCAGTCTACCTACGGCAATAGAGCCTTAGTCCACGTTAAAGGGCTCCCTTCACCCAGAATCTCACACACTGCGTCCTTTAAGGCTCTCGAGATATTCGAAATGGCTGGAGAATTTCTGGGGATACTTTGCATATGAAGTAAGGTAATAAATTTAGAAAAAAAAAGTTTATATCTTTGAATTTTGACCATGGGCCGTAAACCTAATCAAGCTGTCCATTCAATATTGAATGAGCTGGCTGCCCCCAAAATTACTGGCCATTAGGTTATGGCCGGAAAAAAAAACTTGAACAAAAAAAAAAGAAGCTTGGTTGCTGCAGAGTCAAACTCCACCCCCTCGACTATTCCGACTTGAGATGATTATTGCAACTTCTGCATAGTTTGTGTACTAAATGAATTCGTACACATATAAGACATTGTCAGTTTTGCTCAGCTAGCAATCACTTGTCTGTGATTTCAAATCATGATGGGGAAATGTTGAATTGTTTATCGTTTTGGTTTAACGAGACTGGATTGGAAAACAGTGAAGAGTTTTCTCTACTCAATTAGGTGAGGATTGTTCTTGTTACGAGGAGGTCATTCCAACTCGGAGGTTTGAGGAAAAGCAAAAACGAAAACCATGTGTCCGATAATCCAATCGTTGCAAACAACAACATTTGAGACAAAAAATATTGATAGAAAGTGATCACCTCGTATTGAAATCTTCTGTCAAACAATTTTTGAAGTTGTTTAGAGGGGAAAGCTTATCGTCTGTTTTATGTTAATCAAATAAAAATAACAGAAAGTTGAAGATCTCAGTCGTGATAAAGTTAGGAACTCGAGAATCTTGAAGAAGACTTTATTTGCTTTTTTTTTTGTGTAGCCCGGTCAGCCATTTTATTTGTCGAAAGAATGTGACACGAAATTGGTAAAGCTCAAGGGGGGAAAAAGACCGTAAAAAAGGAAATGGACGAAAAGTGTTGAAAAATAGCAACAATCCATTAATTCTTTCTTACAGGAGAAAAGAGAGACAGAAAAACGGAAAAAAATGCGAGATGGACTGATAGAAACATACAGCTCGAGAAAAGACGCGACAGCCATTGTCGTCGGTCGGCAGCCTGAGTTAAGTTGCAATAAAAAGCAACTAAACAATTATAATGAAGGAGAATTGTATAAACAAGTCTGACTGCTGTAGAGTAAAACTGCTCTTCTACTTCAATTCTGACACAAGATGATTACTGAAACTTTTGTATTATCTCCATGATGAATAAAAACAATCATAGATGTATGCATATTTTTGTATGAATGTATTTATTTATTAAAATTAAATAAGTCCGTGTGTATCTTGATGGTAATTTTTCGTTTATATCTATGGCATTTAAATTTAAGCACGATCAGCAAAACAGCCTCCTATCAATCAGTTTGTCGTGAGTTCGAGTCACGGTAGGGGATTGCAGATCTTATAAGTATACATCCTTCATTTTGGTGGCGTTTGTTCTTATTCTTGTTACGGTAGGAAAATAATGTCAACTGTAGACTTTGTACTACAGTTTGACAAAAATCTATTCATGTAATGAAAAGCGTGATTTTTTGTTCCTCTATCGGTATTAAGAGATTCTCTCAGTTATAGGTAAAAAATTTCCTGTTGAAAATGTCCCCTACCTGCCATTTGGAACCATGAACTCTTCCAATGAACAAAATTCAGTATCATTTCTTATCAAAATCTTATTATTATCTCAGAGCTTTTCAGTCATGTCTATGAAGTTTCCCTTTACACGAAGATTAACTGAAAAACAGTAATGATTTACAATACTTCAAATAATAGCTCCGATTTTCTAAACATAATACGGAGTAAATATTTACATTTTCAGCCCTTTAGCTCCATTGGTGCAGTCTGTACGTGCGACACTCATGTACAAAGCCAGTCAACTAGATTCGATTGAAAACTGAAAAAAGTATATGAACTATCTTGGTGATAGTTTTAGTACACAGTTTTTATATATATATATATATATATATATATATATATATATATATATATATATATATATAATTGTGTCATCCGCAGACAGCTGTTGCGATGTATTATATTTCTTCAGTGTGGCTATAGACTTTCCATTATCACATCCAGTACCGCGAGGCAGAATTGAAACCGTCACTTCAGATCCATTGGCCGATATCCTACCTCTAGACTACGGAACTGCACAGGCTGAATTTAAGCGATATATTCAAATTAGACAGGAATCCCTCATTCACCAGGGTGCTCAATTCATATATATATATATATATATATATATATATATATATATATATATATATATATATATATATATATATATATATATATATATATATATATATATATATATATATATATATATATATATATATAAACACGCACACACACACACACACACACACATATATATATATATATATATATATATATATATATATATATATATGTATGTATGTATATATATACATATATATATATGTGTGTGTGTGTGTGTGTATTTATATGACCATACAATTACCATTGGAGGCCTTCGTCCAGCAGTAGACCTGAAATCATGATGATTATGAACGTGAAAAGGGAAATGAAATCAATTTTCAATTGTTAATCCTCATGAGAGCCGATCGTGATTTAAAGTCGTCATATTAAGCGAGATGTTATCAGTCCTTCAGCCTTTTTGTTTCCAAGCATGTCACTCCAGCTGCTCGACTATTTTTCGACCCGCGTATTATCGGACATCATCTTGTCAAATAATTCTCGACCACTGACACGCTGATAACATTCGATCCACCCAGGGACTGATTCGACCCTGTTTATGTTCCGACATTGTTAACTTTTCTCATTCTTAAATACAAGGTGTCCCAAAAGTGACTCTAACGTTTTCTTTTTCATATTTCTTATCGGATTTCTGTCCAGCTTTCGTGAAATTGATATCGATCGATAGCTCAATGTTTGAGAATGTTTTTGACACTTCAACTCTACATCTATTCCCTTTATCATGGCGATGACACTAATGTTAGAACTGGGGTTCAAAATCGCCGCCCGGCTGGGGTTGGGATTTGAATTTTTTTTTTAAGGGCTCCATCAAGAACAATGTTTATGGAACGAGGTCTATAATCCTTTATGTACTGGGGACAATCGGTTGATCTAAAAACATCGCATTTAAAATGCTTGCTGATGTCTGGAATGCCAGTGTCAATCGTCGTCTCGGTTGAAATGCTATGAAAAAGTTGGTTTGCTTATAGAAGTCTACCAGTAGAGTAATTCTCATTTGACCGAGACAAAATTTTAAAAAAGTTTATGAGTACCGATCTTCAAAAGTTTTACGTTAGTTTGCTTTGGAAAAGGGATGTTTAAAAAGTGTATAGTGACTTCTAAAGTACCCTTTATTATTTCTCTTTTCCAACAGACACATTCCTTTAACAACAAGGTTCAGGTTACTGAAATACTCCATCTGGTCAATCGTGCTTTACGCTTCTGACACATGGGACTAAAACACTACAACTCCATTTAAATTTTAAGGCAGGAGAAATGGGGCTTCTCGGTAGAATATTGAAAATGCCATACAGAGCAATGGTAACTAACGCCTAAACGCACCTACCCAAAGAGAAAGCTTAAATTCCTGGACCATGTCATCGAAAAAAGAGAAAATGAATGCATTGCACTGTAAGGCTTCATACCAGGGAAGCCTGAAAGAAGACATAACAGAAAATACATGGACGATGTAAGAACTATTGAAAATGTGTGTACATCATTGGCATGGCGAACGATCGTTCAATGTGGAGAGCCATGATCTCCCAATCGTGAAATGCACAAGAAATACAAGCCTGTCTGCTGCAGGGTTAAACTTCATTCCTACATTTATTACGACTGAAGATGATTATGGCACCTTCTGTACTGTATATTTGATAAATGAAAAATCTTGAAAAATTTTTTTTGCATAAATGTGTTAAGAATGAAATAAACCCTTGCGTAATTGTAAGATAAATTTTCGTATATATGTAATGTATGTCTGTTTGGCTCAGTCGGTAAGAGAGCCACGTACCCATAACTTGGTTGTGAATTCAAATCGCAATAGGGAATCGTTCATTTTCATGTATCAGTTTGATATAACATAATGGTGCTGACAAACAGAGAAGAGTTTACTCCCCTAAATTTGGTGAGGATTGTTATTGTTTCGGGGGGGGGGGGGCAAAGTCAACTCCAGCATCCGAATTAGACTGGAATTTGACTATTATCTATCAAGAGTAAGCAAGTTTCATCTGTTTAGACACTAAACCAAGTATGATATATAAAGTATACGATGAGGAACGAACCCATGAACAAAAGTTAGCCCGAGTAGCACGTTAACTACTGCCCCAAGGCAGAATTTTTGTTTGATATCTTGATATTGATGTCTTTTTTCATTAACCCGTAACCCAGTTCAGGGTCGATGAGGTCAAACAGATGATTTCTGATTTCATCATGGGTGTGTCAAGGGTGAGATGCCTGAGGAGCCCAACCCTCTTCAGGCTGATTTCGGAATCAGAGCGGTCTGTGACGGCTAAGTTAAGCTATAGAGCCAGTTTGTCCTATTCACCCATAGCTGGGGGAGGAGAAGTGGATTCATGTTTTTCCTGAGGACATTAGCGCGAAAAGGAAACAAACTGTCTCAGACAAAGTTTGAACTCAGCTCACCGATTGCATACTCTCTGATTTCAACCGTTCGGCCACTCCATGCACCTCCTATTGATATCTTCGCAACTGTAATTTTGTTACGGGATATTGTGTTGATGTGGGTCGGCCACAGGATCTCTCGACCTGGTCTGTACACAACAGTTTATAATCAAATCGGGGAGATAATCCAATATGAGATACGCTACCAACTCTTCCCAGTGGGTCTTGGTGAATTATCTTGTACAGTTCTCACAAATGCAGTCCCGCGACCCGCAGAGAGAAGAACAAAGAAATTTCAATAAATTAATTGTCCGTTGATATCTATCCAAAACCCAGTTGTATAAATGTGTATATAACGATGAAATCGAGTCAGGTCTGTCACGACGACTCTTCTCTCTCTGGTCAGGATGTTGATTCTGTGGTGAACAAGTATAGTTAAAGCGCTGGTTCTGAAGTTTTCGGTTTGCAGTGAAACGGGTAGTTTCTGTACAATTTGGCAAATACTAAACTCAGCCGTTATACGCACATGAGCAGAGGACCACGTCTAAGATCTCTACCATCTTCCCTCCTCTCTTCCAAAATTATTCCGTTTATACCTTTTTCCGTGGTTTAAGTTTTTGACCGCCCATTGTATTGCAAAGGTCGTTGACATAGTCTTTGCTCCAATGTACTTTTTAGTCCCATTGTTTTCATTTGACCTTCTGCTCGCTGTCATTATTCTGCATTCGTGCTGACTTGGTTCGATTTTTCGATGCATGAATGCACATAAATTTTATTTATATTCCAATTCTCGGCCAATAAGTTACCACAATTTTCAACTAAAATGCCACAAACAGATCATTTGATTTACCAAATAAAACTGTTCACTCATTTTGCTGGTCCATCCTCCACTTCACTTCAATCCGTGTGATAGCTCGGGTTTACGGCCAACACACGACAGATGAGCTCGAAAAAAAAAAGTCTTCTTTGTACGACGTCACGACTACGATTGGTAACTATACACTGAGTATCAGTAGCTGTCGTAGTTATCAATTTGATTTTTTTTAGCTAGAGATTAGCAGCAGTTGTCGTAGTAGACGATTTAAATTTTCGTACAAGAGAGCTTCACTCGGGCCAGTGAGTTATAATAACACAACTCTTCCTCCTTATCTGCATCTTTTTATTACACGGCACTGCAAAATCAGGAGATTGTAATCGACAGGAAAATGTATGTGTCCTCAAGAAAAGCCAACATGGATGTAGGGAATTCAGGATGAGCATTTTATAATTTGAATTCCTGCAAATCCTTAAATTTCGACACAACTTGTACCGTGCATCTTCAAATCAGATTCAAGTTTCTTATTGATATTTGTTTGTATTTCGGAAGTTACAGAAAGTGAATTTATTTGATAAATATTCTCCTAGGACAAATAAAAAAGTCTCTATTTTTACATTAGTACTATTACTTGCATCAATATCATCTTTATTTATTTGGATTAGATGAAATCTTATCAACCATCATTACTCTTTTTTTTTTGCTAATATTGTCTTATCATCGAGGGATTATATTTCAATTCTAAATTGACGACCAAAATAAGTTTGCAATGAAAATCAACTAAAAAATAGAAATTCTATATTTCTGTATAATTGGGAAGAATCTGTTTTTCTGCCCACTATAGACGGTCAAACGATTTGATGCAGGGCCGCCAAATTTGGTATACTAACTTATTCAGGGTAAAGTTCAAACGTAAAAAAATATGATGAGATTGATCGTCACTAGAAGAGGAAATACCAAGCCTTATTTGGAATAATAATAGTATTTTTACACACTTAGTATAAACACAAGCACCGTCCATACTCATGATTGGTGTCGATGAAAATAAACCTTCCCAATTATACAACGGTAATAAATTTTCAATTGAACAAGAGTGGAATTCTAATGATGTGTCCACGTACCACTGGAAGGAAAACTGTGGATAAAGGGGGCTCTGATAGGCAAACAACGGATAAGAGAGGATCACTGAAATGGAAACTACGGATAAAGGGGACAACTGTAAGAAAAACCGCGGATCAGGGGGACCGCTAAAAGAGAAACTATAAATTGGGTAAATCTTATCAAAAAAGAAAGAAAAAGTAATCTATAATCTCATGATTGTGAATACTGATAATATAATTTTATATTAATCACGAAAATCGATTTGAAAAAAAAAAGAATAAATGATTGTTCGTTGATAGCAAAACGAACGTACCACTGAAAGGGAAACTGCTGATTTTTCTTTCAATCACGAGAATTGATTAAAAATAAGAATAAATGACGCCAGTTAACTGGAGACATACAAAGTGAGTCATAGAGATGTTGGGCATATCTAAAAAAACGAAATCAACAAAAGATGAATTCCGAATTTTGGTATATTTAACAGGATGACCTTTCATATTATGTATGCTATTTGTTGCATTTCAGAATTATCCTGCACAATCTCTATCTATTAATAACGTAAAAAAGGAATCTTTTATCGCAGGGGAGTGGTTTCGAAACTGGGGTCTGCGGACCCCTGCAGTCCGTCAAATAAAACTCGGAGTTCCAGCAGTGTTACTCCCTGAACCTGACATTGCGAATTTAGTGTCAGAGAAACATCATCATCCATCGCACAGCTATGCATAATTGTTGTACGCAGACCTGTGACATAAATTATTTTCAATCAAATGCAATCCATTTTGAATTAACATGATTTTGAAGATTAAAAGTTGCTTTCTATTGTAACTCATTAATTAGACTAAAAACTAAATGCATAAATTTTTGGTCTGCTAGAATATTTCTTTCGTTGAAGGGGTCTTTGAGTTTTCAAAATTTCGAAACCACTGTCCTAAGTTATTGCTTCATTGTCATTATAACCAGCTGCAATCCAAGTCTTGACCTTTCACCTGGCATAGACGTGTACTGCAGCTAATTAATAATATTGGTTAATAATCTTTCTTTTCTTTATTTTTGTCCTCCTCTATAACCACTCATTTTCATCCACTTACATTTTATTTATTATTTTCTCTTCTTTTCGGAACGGAACACTGCGCCTAGGTATTCTCAAAATAAACACGAAAAACCAAGCTTCAGAATAGCCTTGCTTTTTTTTCCGCTGCCATCCACCCATACAGGCCCCTTGGACCCCCTCCCCTTTGGGGGTAGTATAATATGTTTGGAGAACCACTGATTTATAACTCTTTTATGATTTTCAATTAGAAGCAAAAGATGGGAAGAGGTAGAATTTCTAAAACAAGACGAGACTAAACAAAGAGGCCTCCTATGAGTTCATCTGTGACAAGTTGCCCGGGGTGTGTAGGGGAGATGCCCCTCTAAAAGCAGAGGAAAGGGCAGAGGTCGAAAGAAAGGAGCCATGACTAACAAGGAGAAAATTAGAAAATGCTAAATGGCCAGTGAATGCTTAGTAGGTAACCCCACTCTCTCCCATCCGGAAGCGACGGAAAAACTGAGGGTCACTTTTTATTTCTTCTCAAGCTCCCTCAATGTGAGTGAAAGACAGAGAAGAAAAAGAGGGGGAGGAATGAGGGAGAGGAAGAGGACACCCTCAATGGAAAAAAAAGTAAAGAATGTATGACAATTTGTTTAATGTGAAGTCTGTATAAAAAAAGGGAAGAAAGAAAAGTCAAGGAATGAAATTCAAAAGAAAAAGGACAAAAAGGCAGCGAAAGAAAAATCGAAAAAGAAGGAAATGTCTTAAAGAATGGATGACTGCAATAAAATGTCCCTTTCCCATGATTTTTCTTCTTCTTGCCTCTTTTAAGAAACCGTCAACCAAAACTGTCAACATAGATTTCTTCAGTTTTTAACCTGGTCTGGCTGGCTATGTATATATCACACGTTACGGGCCGCACCAATTGAGTTAGAGGGCTAAAAATTCAACATAAGTCAAGAAAAAAAAAACATCATTTAAAAAAAAAATCCCATCGATAGTTTGCTTAGTCAGGAGTTCAATCCACGATGTAGATTTTTGCTAAATCGGTCCCTCAGTTTGTCTCTGTAGCATACGAGCTGTTTTTTTTTTTTTTTTGAAAATTCAAACCTTTTTGAGATCACTGCCCAACAAAAGGCGACAGAAGTAACTTGTTCATTGAACATCACTTCTTCCAAATTTCAATTGATCACCACCTACACAGCATGCTCCTAGAAGACATTAGTTGCATGACAGTCTCTATTGAGTGATTAGCCACACCTGTCTTTCTTTCTCTTTTGATTTTTATACCTTTCCCTCTCTTTCCTCTGCTTCATTCTCTTTCCCCATTCTTTCTCCCCTCATTCTTCTTTGTTGTGTTCTTCTCCTGTACCCACCCTCTCCTTACCCTAGTCATTCTAACCTCTGACATTTTTATGACCATTCTACCCTGACGTTCCAGTCTAAAAAGAAAAAGTATTATTCCATTACCACCCACCCGTCCACCCCAGTGGTACTTAAATGTTATTACCCTTGCAAGGGATGCAAAAAGGCCTTCATCTTGCCAGAATCCATCAAACTCTGTCGAATAGAGCATGGGGCTCTGATTTTTATTTGTATATACAAAGTGCGCTGTTCTTTACATAAGAACATAAAATTAGGAGCACTTTGCTCTTTGGCCATCAAAGTATTAAAGAACGGGTGTGTTTTACGACTCCTCGGGGAACGTCTACTTGTGCACAGGGGACACACGCATACACATACGCACACTTCAATTACCCGGGTGGATTGCCCTCATTTTGCTATCAATGTCTTGTGCCAAACGAAGCTACCCTCACAAAATACCTTCATGAATATATAAATTGACACACCCACAAACACACACTCACAAATACACACATAAACACACACACATACATGCAATTCAAAATGTCTTATTCAATTTGTAAGGATACAAAAAGAAATATAACACAGATTTTTTCTGCTGTTGATGATATTTGATCACAGTGTTCGAACTTTTATCGAAGTAAGTAGGGCTATCAATGTATAAAACAAGAAGAAGAAATCAAGCGAAGAATCACTCTAGGATGGCAAACCTGTGACAGAGCAAGCTCAACCTTCAAATACAAGACGATCTCATTATTCCTTAAAAGAAAGGTATACAACCAATGCATTCCCTCAATAGTCACTTATGGAGTTCAAACGTGGAACTTAACCAAAAGATTGACCCTTAAAACTGTGAACCACGCAACGTGTATTCGGAAGAATTATGCTCAACCTGACATTGAGAGACCACAAGACAACACAATATATCAGTCCGGGACATCATAGAATCCATTGAAAAATTCAAATGACAATGGGCTGGACATGTTGCAAGAATGGCAGACAACTGATGGAACTCACGACTCACAACATGGAACCCCAGAGATTACATGCAAAACCGAAGCTGGTAGAGTAATAGATGGAAACACGAACGAGATAGATTTAAAAAAGCACTGGCTCCGCGATGCCCACGATAGAGAAGTGTGGCAAATTCTGTGGAAGGTCTATGTCCAACGACGGACGTTAAAAGACTGATGATGATGATTATGATCGGTGAATGCTAACATGCATCCTTAATGCACTCTTCATCAATCGGCAATAAGTTTTGTTCTTGTAATTACCAATATATATATATGTGTATGTGTGTATGTGTGTTTGCTGTGTGGATGTGAGGTGATCCCCATTTTTTCATCAATTGCAAACATGTAAACAGCATGCACTTTTATCTACACCGCTGCAAGTTTCTCTGAAAAGGATGACTGGCAAACGTCGAAATGCATCAAAACGCCAACGTGATGATTAAAGTTTTCGAGATGTAACACCCACTTTTCATTCAAATTATTTTCTGCCACCCCTACCAATTGTCACTTCCATCAACATATATATATATATATATATATATATATATATATATATATATGTAAGCTTATGCAATGCTCTTCCATAGGAATAGAGCACTCTCATGGATGGGGAATCTATGCTTGAATAAATTTATCGCTGAAATTCAGCCTTACTGACAGTCCAGTTAGCGCAGTGGTTGGATATCGGCCTCCAGGTTTGAAGCGAAGGTTTCAATCCTGCCCTGTGGTACTGGATGGGATAAAGTAAAGTCTATAGCCACACTGAAGAGATGTAACACACCAAAACAGCTATCTGTGAATGACACACTATATATATATATATATATATATATATATATATATATATATATATATATATATATATATATATATATATATATATATATATATCCTATACTGCCATAAATAATGTTGTAAATGTATTCCTTGATTTAAGTAAATATTATTCATCAGAGCAAGAGTTATTAGCATGAGTCCAGTCCTACGTTAATAGGCACGTTGTTCGAGATCACTTTTGATCACCCTGGACATTGATTTAGGTGTTTCTTGCCATGTTTATATGCTTCTCGAAGCATTTCTCTGGGTTCTCTTTCCAACGATTTTCTTTATATATATGTGTGACTTTTTATGTAAACTGATTAAAGCTGGGTGCAGTGACCTTAGATCAAAAAAGTCCGTGTTATAGGTAAGGCCAGTGACATGAGAAGTCAATGCCTATGTATGTGGGTCGACCAAGACTGGATGCTGTTGGATGTGTATGTGTGTGAACAGTCCAACGAGTCATGTGGTGTTGCTGTGCTATTGTAAGTTAGTTTCCGACTGGTATTGGAAGTATCCAGGTTTCACACCCGTACGTCATGGCTGGTTTTAGGCATTGGTTGTATATCTACTACACGCTTTAAGCGTATTGGCGGATTGCTTTTCGGTATGACTCTATACGTAATTCTTTCCAGGAAAATTTTTATTCACTGTCTCATTTAATTTCTGTGATTTTTCTCTTGCTTTATCGCCTGACCTGGGTAAATGTATCCCTTAACTTCCTCTAATGCCTCATCGTCTATTCTTATGGTCGTTCCCTGGAATTCATCATTGAACATAACTTTTATTTTTGTTTCGTTCCTCTTTAAGCCCATTTTTTAAAAATTCTCTATTTAGATCATCAACATGTTTTGTAGATTCTCTGCAGTTTCTTATACTAATGCATTGTCATTACAGTACCTTATAATTGTTCAAATATTCTCCATCTATGTTTACTCACACATTTTCCCATTTAAAAAAAATGTTCTCAAGACTTGCCGCAAAGATTTTTGGTGATAAAGGCAGCAGGGTCTCAAAATCAAATTATATATATATATATATATATATATATATATATATATATATATATATATATTCAAAATTCAAAACTGTGACTAACATCGAACCTTGAGGAGTAACAGCAATGGTTGGAAGTACTATGGTTACTCGAAACAACACATACAACTTGAAATTTTGGAAATTCATGAACTCCTTCGAATAAGATGATGAAGACAACATCCAAAAATTGGAAAAACTCGACAAGAAATTCCGATAAGATTTAACAAAGCATATATATATATATATATATATATATATATATATATATATATATATATATATATATATATATATATATATATATATATATATATATATATATATGCGCAGTCGGGAAATATTTACAGCAAAAATGTTACTTCTAAGTAGAGGAGTCTATTGATACGGACAGAGAAACAAACAGAAAATGTCACACTATTCATTATAAATACATATACACACATGCATACTCATATGTATACTCAGATACATACACATGCATGGACGCATACGAACACACATATTCGCGCACACTACACATATATAATTAACTCCTTCAACTCTCCTCCAATTAAACATATCACACATTCCTATCAAAATAAGAAATTGAAACTTATTTTCATTTAATCACAAAATTTCCGAGAGGAAATTGTGCACATTTTTCTCGTAGGTTAAAGAAAGAAGAAGAAAAGGGAGATGAAGAAAAAAAAGAAGAAAAGAATGGGAAAGAATAAGATGAAAAATGAAAAGGAGAAAAGAAGAAGAAAAGAAGAAAGAAGAAAGATGAAACAGAAGAGTAGAAGAGATGGTAGAAGAAGAAGAAGAAGAAGAAGAAGAAGAAGAAGAAGAAGAAGAAGAAGAAGAAGAAGAAGAAGAAAGAAAGAAAGAAAGAAAGAAAGAAAGAAAGAAAGAAGAAGAAAGTAAGAAGAAAAAGAATGAAGAAAGAAAGAAAAAGAAAAATAAGAAAAGAAGATGAAGGGGAAAAGAATAAGAAAAAAGTGAAGGAGGGAAGAAGAAATAAAAGAATACAGTAAGTATAACAACAACAACAACTACTACTACTACTACTACTACTAATAATAATAATAATAATGATGATGATGATGATGATAATAAAAATAACAATAAAATAATTGAGCAACTAAATTAACAAAGGGCCAACAGTATTTTCAATCGTGAACACTAAACTCTTGATGTGGATGTCTGGAGTTTTCAAGATATTTGCTTACATTAGCAAATTGTTTACGTATCAAAGAAGGGAGCTTTCAATCTAGAAATTGACTCAATCCTGTCCTATTTAGAAGGGGCTGCCTCATTAAATTCTCAGACCAGCCTGTTAGTTATCCTGGTCATCGTTTTTGAATATTTAAACATTTTAATACATAAACAGGGACAGAACCAGGATTTCGAGTAAGTGCAGATCTAGGATTCCAAGTAGGGGCGAATACAGGATTTCAAACAGGAATTGGTGATGCGAATGGAATAAATATTTTTACAAATAAATACATGAAAAAGAAAACAAAATTTCAAACATCGAAAACAAGAATATGTGATTCGGCATTTTTCACATAGCATTTTAGCATTACAATTGACAAAACAGAAATTTACCAAAGAACCAACAAATAAAAAGAGAATAAGACGATGGTATCTAATTTATATTAGATGAAAAGCAAATGATAAATTATGGTATATATAATCAATTTGTGAATACTAGGGATTTTTTTTTTATATATTATTTCTTTACCTTGATATTTGATTTTTTTTTAAAAGAATTGTCCTTGGTCTTACAATGGAGGGATCTGGACCCCCTGGAATCCTGAGCGCTGTAATCGTGGCCGCGTAACACTTTGTAGGTTAGCTTTATGTCGAAACACGGCTTTCAGCTAATTGTCAATGGTGATATTTCGCCAATGAATGGATTACCTAATCGGAAATGATTGACGATTTTTTCTAGATATTTGTAATCGAAAATGTCAGTAACCCACACTAGACGCAATATCACAACTGACCATAGGCCAAATTCAATTCCCGGTAATACGAGCAAAAGAAGTTTTAACCTGTTCGCTACCACGAATAACTCGTCTCTGCAAGTCGTCAGTCCAGTGCTACGGACGAAGTAACTCGTTTTACGTAGTCGACAGTTCAGTGCAACGGACAAGATGACTCTTCTTGCCATTAGGTTTCATTCATTTTTTTTTCTTGCATACATTTATGTATGTGTATGTTGACCCACTGTACGCATTAGGTGATATCTATGAAAATAAAACCCTTTTATATGTGCAACGAGTGGAAATGATAACCGGAATCACTTAAATCCAAATAAACTTTCGTGTCTGTCCACTAGAAAATCAATCAAGAAACAAATTGTTGCTATTGAAATGATAATAATAATTTTTGAGAAACCGTAGAAAAAATCCTGGTACGACCAAGAAACAAGTCAGATTTGTTTTGCAAGATCTCAAATAGAGAAGAAAGAGAAATCAGTAATGGAGAAATCACGAAGAAAAACAGCGGCAACGAATTGAAGACAAATAAATAAAAATGGAAAATAAAATGAAAAAAACATTCATTCTTACCTTACCTCTTTTCTCTCTTTTCTTTCTTCTCTTTCCTCTCTTCTTTCTGGTTTCCTTTCCTTTTGTTTCTTTCCTTGCCCCCTCTTCACTCTTTGTCTCTCTTTTTCTTAATCCCTTTCTTTTTTGCGACCAAGAAATCTTTCTTTAATTTTTTCTCTCTTTCAAGTGTATCCATCCATCCATCCATCCATCCATCTATCAGTGTATGTATGTATGTATGTATGTATGTATGTATGTATGTATGTATGTATCTATCTATCTATCTATCTATCTATCTATCTATATGTATTCTTTCTTCCTTTCTTTTCTACCTTTTCTTTCTTCTCTTCTTTCTATTTTTCTTTCTTTCCTTATCCCTCTTCTCTCTTTCTCTCTTTTTTGCGACCAAGTAATCTATCTTTAATTCTTTTTTCTTCCAGGTGTTTACACACACACACACACACACACACACACACACACACACACACACATATGTATATATACATCTATATATATGTGTGTGTGTGTATGAGTGTAAAAGGCACAAATAACTGTTTCAACTCAAAATTCTTATCTTGCTTATTTTCAGTCTATATTTACTCCATTTGTCTCTTTCAACGCGACAATGGTCATTAAGAAATGGATATATGATCCGACAAAATGATTATCAATTGCGTTATATTACACTGAAACTCTTGTTTGAAATGATCCCCGTTATCACACAGTGAATGTGCCTATTTGGCGTAGACAAGGCTCGATTCCTGTAAAAGACCCATTTTCTTTGATTGTTCATTCTAAGAAGGAAACATATAAAGAAGATGTAGACTATGAATAAGCAAGATGAAAATTTCGAGTTGAAATTCTTATTTCTGCCTTTTCATTACCGGCAGCTGTTAAGCTCAATGGCAAGAGTAACGCTACGATATATAAATATATATATATATATGTGTGTGTGTGTGTGTGTGTGTGTGTGTGGACAATAGGGAATGAAACAGACTCAGGAGTAAAAGTATATGGACACTTTATTTGTTAATTGATTAATTCATAAATGAATTAATTAGTATGCTATACGTATTTTGTGAGTTCCCATCTTTAATAGCATATGTGTACCTTTCAGTGATTAAAAAGTTCATGTAGAAAACTTATCTAGCATCAGATGTTTTGTTCTGGAAGCAAAAATGGAAATCTTGAAAGGGGATTCCTTGTGGGTCATAATGATGATATCTCTCTGTATTCTATCTGTGGAGAAATTTGAGGTGATATGGATGGATATTCTGTTGAAAGAAGTAGCGGCAGCTATGGGTATTTTATTGGTTGAGCTGGTCAGAGGGAGTGGGCATTCCTAAGCATTGTTTGTCATGGATACTGGGGAGCTGGATTGTAGTTTAGTGTTAGATAATATATATATTTATATATATCATTATAATAATTAGATAATTGTGCCATCCACAGACAGCTGTTTCGTTGTATTACGACTCTTCGGTGTGGCTATAGACTGTTCATTATACCATCCAGTACCACGAGATAGAATCGAAACCTTCGCTTCAGACCCAGAGGCTGGCATCTTATCCCTGCCATACGCAGAACTGGACGGTCAGTAAGGTCGAATTTAAGCGATATATTCACTCACGCACAACTCCTCACCCATCAGAGTGCTCTATTCTTAATTTGGAAGTGCATTGCATGTATATATATATATATATATATATATATATATAAAAGTCAATTCCATACATTTTTTGTTTAACCTGACGGACAGACAAAAGCGAAGAATTTATTCCACTGACTTTGTGGAGGATTGTTGTTGTTGTTGTTGTTGTTGTTGTTGTTGTTGTTGTTGTCATGGTCGAAAAACTAAGTCAACGTCAGCCACCAACTTGGACTGGAGTGTGACAAAATGAGAATCACAAATCATGGCAGTAAGAAAATCGTGAGAAAAAAACGCAAAAGTGTGAATAGAAAGAAAGAAAAGATCAAAGAAAAGAACTATAAAATCACTCTGAAAACACATAACTCTGCCAACGCCATTGTCACAAAAAACGGATTGAGAATCAGGTTATATTGTACAGGAACTGATTTTACAATGCAGTGGCGATAGCAGTGAAATATTCTTGGATCCACCTCAAAATTTGATAATTTTTTCCCAAGTCTGCAGACTACTGTCCAACTATACATCATTTAAATTCTCTGAGAACTTGATGGCGGAGGGGGTTAATTTAAGGAAATTCCTGGATACGCCCTAAAATTTGAAGAATTCTTCTTTAGCCCATGGCTAACCCTGCCCGGAAATTCCACTAAAATTCGTTGAGAAATTATGGAGATATCGTATGGAAAGACAGAGTGACAGACAGACACGGGCGAATACTTATTCCCCTTCCAACTTCGCTGACTGCATTGAATGAAAACGAAGAAAAGGAAAGCAAAAAGAAACGGGAAAAAATCGACAGGTCTCGGGTTTCCTTTGTGTAAAACCAAGGTACCAATTACATTCTCACCTTCCAGCATCGAAGACAAACGAGCCTGATCAGTTTACATGTGTGAGTTGGCAAAAAGACAGAAAGGTCGAAGAATGTCGATGATTTTCATTGTTTTGCATTATTTGGGCTGGTCTCTATTTTCTCTGACGTCATTTCCGAACTTTTATTTAGCACAGGTGGAAATATCGCTTTGATTCAACCGACAAAAAACATTTTATGTTATTGTTGAGAGATTAACAGAAGAACGCCTTAATAATAGATTGTGCAATGATTGGGATTTGGTGATACAAACTGGAGGGTCCCAGGTGGCCAGTGTGTATGCGTATGTGTATGTGCCTCTTAGTGCATTTGTATGTGTGTGTGTGTGTGTGTGTGTGTGTGTGTGTGTGTGTTCCTGTTGGAGTGTGTACATGTTTGTGAGTTTGTGTATGTGTATCTACTTTCTGTGTGTGGGTATGTACATGAATGTCTGATTGTGTGTATGGATGTGTTGGTGTGTCTGCTTTTGTGTGTGCGTGATTATTTGAGAATGAGGCTGTTTGAGTATGTCTGTTGTATTATACAAGAGTTTTATAAGTTATTTACGTGGAAGTGTTTTTGCGTAATCAGTGTCATTTTCCATCTATTTATCTATCTATCTATCTATCTATCTATCTATCTATCTCTTTTTGTATGCTTGTATGCTTGTATGTAGGAAGGAAACCAGCCCAGGATGAAGGCAACTCTGAATTCAAAACTAAACGGAATTGGATTGTGACTGACCACAGAGCTTTAACGCTCTAATTGTTACGTGCATTCAAGCACAACGAGGTCGTAAGGCTTTTTGTGAAGCGTAGATGTGTGTGCGTTACGCGTGCAATGATCGTATGGCCAGGGAGCGTACACGACGACGTATGTATGTTGATATTTATGCAGACGCATGTCTTTTGTGCATATCGGAGTTTCTCCTCGTGTAGCTCTTTGTCTTGATTTAGGGTGTGTCAAAAATCTCAGCTGGACCAACGAGAACGAATGTAACCCTTTTATTTTTACTTACAGATTCTTTTCAAATAAATAAGTGAGATGATAGATAGAGAAACAGAGAAAAAGAAGGGGAAGACAGAAACAGAGGAAAAAGACTGTGAAAGAGGAGACAAAGAAAGAGATATAGAAAGATAAAGATAAAGAGACAGAGAAAGAAAGAAAGAGAGAAAGTGGTATGGCAAGAGAAAGAGGAAGAGACAAAGAGAGATACAGAGGAAGAAAGAGAGACATAGAAAGAGAAGAAGGGAGAATAGAGACAGAAAGACAAAGTCATTAGTAGAGAAAAAAAATCTGTCGTGGCATTGAAAATCAATGAAAAAGAATTGTCGAACTGTCCAGGCGCGAATTATTAGTTTTTTTTCGATTTTCTCCCTTTTGTATGAATTCTTTACCGACTGACCAATTTTCAACAGAGGCGCCAAGCATTGGTCTTTTCTTTTTATGATACTTGCTTTTGATCGGACTTTTCACTACAATTACTCGTGACCAAACAAAGGAGACCTCAGCAGGCAAGAATGGAGAAAGTGCTTCTGCACGTATCTGTATATGTGAGCATGAAGGTTCGTAAGAAGGTGCGGGTAGCCAATCGGCTGGCAGGATGTAAAATAGAAATGGATTAAAACTTCACTTCACATTTATGCACTTGGAAAAGGCATGAACTCATCTCTATGTGGTCCATCTATGGGTAAAAAGCAGGGTAGACCGGGCTCTTTAGTCAAGGTGACAGACAACCAGAAAAGTCCAAAACCTCGGCCAGTGTTGTGAGATGCCGACAACAGACACATTAGGGAACATACTCCCGAAATGTAGCATGGACCGAGCCAGCCAGAAGTGGATTGTGATGAAATGCTGAAATAATGATAATCCTCAACATCCTCGATAGTATAAGCAGATGGATGATAGAATAAGTGATTTTTTTTAATCATTATCAAATCAGAATACCTCTTTAGGCACATCCATATACAATCTACATTCAAAATAATTATTCAACATCAAAATACACATTAATTCAAGTTATAGAATGTACGAAACACGAAAACTTACAAAATGATCAATAAAGAAAATTTATCAGGCACATTTTATTAATTCATTCTTCCTAAATCCTCCGATACATTTCTACTGATAACTCCCCAAATAGCCCTATTCATTCATTTTCTATTCCAGATGATCTACACTTATCTAAGTCATTCGTGAAATTATTTATACATGTACTACTTTTTACAAAAGATGGTAAACTAATCTATTATTTTTTTGATAGACCAAGCTAGTAAATTTCCCGTCGTATTTGACTTACTGGACTTCAGAATTTCGTAATTTATAAAACCATGTAAAGATTCAATTAAGTCCCCTCTTGCCCTCCTCTCAAACACTGTAGTCATGTAATTGGGGAAAGAATGGGGTAGTTTCGCGTTTCACACAGGCACCATTCAGCAGTGTTCGTGCCCAGTAAAAGCTAGGATTCTATGATCCTCCCCATTTGGAAGATTGGCTCAATAGTATTTTCTCCCACTCATTTAGCCTTGCTCTGGATCAAACTAAGCTTGTAGAATAAGTACTGATAAATGTTCATAGAATGACACAAAGATATAAGATATAAGAGTAAAATATGAACAAATGCATACTCATGCATGTGTGTGTCTAAAAAGAGTGAAACAAAAATCACTGTAAGTATATATATATATATATATATATATATATATATATATATATATATATATATATATATATATATATATATATATATATATACAACAGATTTGATATTCACATGAGTGAACATCAATAAAAATGACACAAAGAGTGAGTCATATCAGTTTATTACACTTACTGATCTCTCATCGTTAAAATGTTTTTAGGGTATCCTTTGTAAGTAAACCTTGTTTTAAAAAATGAATATGAGATATAAAACAATATCAATATATAATACACATGAAACTTTTTATAAAATAACAAACTATATGAAGGGCAAAAACTACGTAATGAAGGGAGTTGGTGTTTGATCAACACTGCTGGGGTGTCATGTTATTATAACTATTTTGTTTTTAAAATCCCCGAAACGGTCACATGGCAAACAACTGATGATCCCAACTAGGGACAATTTATACAATATAGAATAATAATTAAGTACAAGGGAAACAAAGAAAAAAGCACTTTCGAAGATCAGATAAATTGTATTGACAGATATTGGGAAATAGGTGACTGAAGTGACACAAAAAATCTATAGAAAAAGTATTTTAAAGTTTGGTGTTAAAAGCTGTATAGCTTTCTTGACTATATATACTTGTGTGTATGTGTGTGTACGTGCGTGTGCGTGTGTATGTATTTAGGTATGTAGGTAGGCATGTGTGCATTTACACGCCAATTCGGTCACGATTTAATGCAAGAGATTCATCTGTACGCATGGTGTTTGTGTTGATAAAAGAAAAGCATTTAAATCGGGATAGGCTTCAGACATTTTCCCAGGATCGATTTATATTTACACATGGTCAAACTTGAAGAAACACTTAATCACGTTTCTCCACACAAAGTGTCCACTCGACTTGAAGTTTCCACTCCAGACATTCGACACCCTTTTTTCTGAGCTTCGAACAACCACCTCTTTCAGCATACAGATTATCAGCGATGCATGTGTTTAAATTCAGGTCCTTAAAACTGATCAGTAACGACCTGCAAATATTCTTGTAGCTCATTTGTCCTGATTTCAGAACAGCTCAGTTACTTCCATGTCACGCAACACATAAGACAATGATTTGGTCTCCGTTTCTCAAACGACCCATAGTGATCCAATTATTGTTTGCAGCAATTGTGGGTTTTACAAGACCTGGTTGCTGGCCCAAGATGGACTGTTTTACAGGGTATAACGATAGATTTACCGGCAACAATTCAACGATAACACTGGACCGATCACAATTTCCCGATAACAATTTAACGAGATGTATAATTTATTCAGATATACAAATTACCGAGAAAGTCAAAATGAAATAGGATTATAAAATAAAACGAAATAAATTTCACAAACCAAAACCCCCTTTTTTTTATTTGCGCTAAAAAACTCAAGTTACGTTAAATTTAAGGGGCATATCTTGCAGTTAAAACTGGTTATCGTCAGCTGAGTTTTCACATCATAGCTCAGCGTCCTTTCAATATTCAAATCTTTTTTAATTTTAGATGTTCATATTCACTTTTTTGATAGTGGACTATTGTAAATCATCATTTGATTTCTGATTACTATTTAAGATTTACCATCACCCTAATTTCTTAGCAGTTTTTTCAAAATCAGAAATTTAGATGAAGGTAAATTATTCATTTATTACTTATTTAAGGCCTATTCCATTCGTAAAAGTAAAAACTTGTCAGAAATGTGTTGTGAAATAAATAATCGCAACAATAGAATTATCGAACGTTTTTATTCCATTGAAAAGGAAACTGAATATTTGTATGCAGTTGCTTTTAAACAAACATATACCAGGCCTGTGACTCGAATTTTAAGTCTCTCAACTTTTCCAGTTTAAATACAATTGTATGTCTGTGATCTAAAAACAAACAAACTTACCTACAACTCACATCCGAAACTTGAATTGTATGTATCCTGAATTTTTGTGTTGATAAAAGTGTTTGTTTGTGAAATTTATTTTTAAAACCTTTACTGTTATTCATGTAACTCACCCCTGAAACTCAAATTTTATGTACCTTTACTTCTTAAGCGTCAATAGAAATGTTTATTGGTGAAATTTATCAAAAAAACCCGTTTATAATTCTATGTTATTTACATCTGAAACTCAATTTTCACGAATAGAAGGAATATTTCTAACAATTAAAATAATTCTTATACAAGTTTTAACTTTTTTCTTGTCATGTATCGCCTTTCCATGAAAAAAAACAAAAAAAAAAAACAAAAAAACAAAACAAAAACAAAACAAAGCAAAAAACAAACAAACCGGGAAGTGCTTAAATAGCTGAAAATGGCGCGGGCCCTTTGTCAAAATCTTTTAACATAATTTCATTCCAGTAAATTCTTATTGATTTTCAACTTCTAAAAACTTTTTTAGATCTCGGTATAATATATATCTCGATAAATGTCGGTAATCTGCTCTCGGTAACTTGTCAGTGAATCTGACCTGCCTTACAGGGCTAAAATTCTTTAACACACTAGGGTGCTTAATATAGCGAAATGGTTAGTAAGACCATCTTGAAGATTTATTCACTGCTGTAGTCAGATCGATCCTCAGCGAGTAACCCGTTGCAATAAGCCTGGGCCAAAGTGAGTGAATGGTTGTACCTATCAAGACACACTTGTTGAGAGTGATAATTACCCACTGGACGATGTTCAAGCCCAAGCAAAACTTGAGATTTCAAATGTTGAATTTCGAACCAAGCCGCTCTTTTCCCATTCGGAGGATTGGCACAACACAATCTTTCTAACCCTAATGACCTCAACATAGCCTTTTCCAAACTAAGCTAAGCATTATTATTTTTTTACTGGTATTTTCTTTCATCTTGAATTTCCATTTGCTTCTCATTGCTACTTACTCAGATATCCAGTCTACTGTAGTGAGTAAACAGTAGTGATCAGAAATAAAGAATAGGCTCTTGGCTAGACTCGAACTCACGTCTCTTTCACCTCTAGAAGCTTCTTATGTACCGTAGCACTCTACTGAATAGAGCTCTGGCAAATGATCAAATCTAACCTTTCAACCTTTACCCGATCATTTGTTTACTCACTGCCGTAAACTGATTGTCAAGGTAGTTGCGATGTAAAGCAACAAAAATTAGGTTGAAAGGAATGCTAGCCAAATATGAATGATGGTCACCAATGCTTCATTTAATACAAGCAAGCTTGAAAGACTGACCATTGACGCGATAGTTATTTTCTGGTGTGAAGATCAATGACGCTGCTACCAATCTTATTTCCAAGCTTATATCTAAAATTGAATCAAACACATCAAGGAACATGTAGATTCTCCAGATATATACCTAAAATCTAAGAAATATATCAATGATAAGGCAAATGTCACTTAAATCTTCAACATTCATCTTATCAAAATATTACTTAACTTATCAAAAATATTACCTATTTTATTGCTATAAATTAATTGTAAATATCATTCATTTTATTAAAAATAAGTACCAATTTCTGACTTCTAGATGCAATCAAAACTTTTAGATTTAGATGAGAAACATCTAGATTGGCAACAATAAGCAAGGAATGCATATCAGCAGCATTTTAATCTGCAAAACTGACCAAGGGACGTAACTAACATTTCTGTATGTCAGTCAGTCGGCAATACACGCAAGAGATCCTAACCCATCTACAAAAAAATTCCGAATAAGCCAAGTTCAACAAATATCGAGATTGATTACAAAAAGGTTATGTCAAGTATTGAGTTCTACCATCAAATAAACTCAGGAGGAAAGAAATGCTGGAAACAAATCCTGAAATATTTCTAGATTCTTGTTACGACGACGCTCGTCGCATTCAACCATTTAACACAGCATGAAAAGAGCGAAGAGAATTCTTTAGTAAATCCCGAATTGCTTAATGTGATCGAATACAAGATAGGGGGGAAAAGAGAGAACTTCACTTCAAAATAAAAGATAAACATAGTTATTTTATGACCCGTATTAGTTGTCAAGTCATTCTATCCCCTAATTAATCTTTTTTCTTCTTTTTATCCAAGATAAGGGAGTAACAAGATCTGTCCTTTAATAGAAGAATTTTCATTTTATTTTATGGCGAGGTTATCCTCAAGTTTCATTAATGTTATAAAAGTTGACAAAGACGCCATTTGAAAAGATAACCTTGCTACTGTGTAATGAAACACCGAAACTTCAACATCTCATAACTTTCTGGGGGTTGAATTCCTCCGTTGGCAAGGGACAGGGATTAGAGCTAGGGTTAGGGGCAGACGATAGTGGTCGCTTCGTTCAGTTTGTTTATCGATTCTCGAGCCTTTTGTCCACCACGCCGATAGAATTACATAATGATTACCGAGTGACATCCATATTGATATGGGTGATTGACCGTAGTTCATTTTATGACCAGTCCGTGTATGACGTGATTGGTAGGAGGGTTATCAGCAGTTTCAAGTGAACCCAGGGACCCGACGCGATGGATTATTGAAATTGGGATGGTTTTCAAGTGGAGTTAGCTGTCAACTTCATGACTCGTTTTATTTTTTATTCCAATCGAACAAAAATGCAATGATTTTTTTTTCTACCCCACGAAATCACAGAAGCGCGCATATACGCTTGCATGCACACACACGCAATCACATGTGTATGCAAGCACACCCTAGCGCACACACGCGCACGTGCATACACACGCACACATACAAATAGTCGAGGAGAAAAAGTTACATGTTCATTATTTGTTTTGATAAAAAGCTTTACAAAAATGTATTGAATTATTGAACAATGAAGGTTATAAAAGCGTCGGTCACGTGATCTGTCATTTATTTGTGTCAAAATTTCTGAACTATCTGACTTACAAGCAACAAAACTATTCCTTTAAATGGCAAACACATACATACCTGCACAGATTTCTATATTTGAACCTTGGCAGTTGAAAATACCATCATTAGTATCATCATCAGCAGTAGCCATTTGAAGTCCGCTCTACGGCACGAACCTTCCCCGTGGTCTGCTAGTTGTTTCGCTTATATAAACATCACAGTGCCAGAACACCCCGAATTTGTCCTGATCATTCCTCCACCTTACTTTTCGTCGGCCACAATTTCGCCTGTGATCTTGAAGGATCCCTGTTGTGAGTCGTATTGTCCAGTGGCTGTCTCGTATTCTTGTAACATGGCCTTCCCAAGTTCACTCATGACTTTTAGGACATCTACTCTAGTAACTATTTTCATTTGCAGATATATTGTGCTGTCTTTCCAAGTGATTTTTAACATGATTTTTCCTATGCTCTTTGCAGGGTTCTTACTTTGAGATCTAATTTGTTGGTAAAGTTTCATGTTATATAAAAAAAAATTGTAATCTGTTAGATCAGTGGAAATGAGCTGTTGATGTCGGATCACCTCATATCCACACAGTAAACAAACAAACAAACACACACACACACACACACACACACACACACACACACATATATATATATATATATATATATATATATATATAATACATATATTACAGATCAGGTTAGCGATATAGCATAGTATAATAATATAAAGCAACATCTGATATGTGTTGGATTTATTTCATAGAGTGCTGGATACATTCAACTTTATACTACGAAAGTCAAGTTGTTATATATATATATATATATATATATATATATATATATATATGTATATGAGCCACCAATTTGGTTCTAGATTCTAGTTTTGATGCATAAGTTCTCATTTCAAGCATTTTTATACAGCCACATACACAATTGAATAGATAGATTCATAGAGAGAGAAAGAGAGAGAGAGAGAGAGAGAGAGAGAGAGAGAGAGAGAGAGAGAGGGGGGGGGGTCAAACACAGGTATCAACACTTCATGGCAACTTGAAATTTCACGTTGTTGCGATTCTCAGACTATGCAGTAGGATGAAACTTGGGATTATCATGGAGAGCTGATTTCTGTGTCTACGTCGATTATATTTGTACATGCTCTATCCTCGATATCGACACTCTTCCTTTATAAATGTCACAACTTTCAAAAGCAGTGATATATATATATATATATATATATATATATATATATATATATATATATATATATATTAAACGTAAACCAAAGTAAGGTTACAAGGTTCAGGCACAAGGTTACGATACAATATATACATACATACATACATACATACATACAAACATAGCACATATACATACATAACATAGGTACTCTTCAGGCCCGGATGTTAGGGAGAGGGTTAAACAAGTCACCAATCGAAAGCACAAAGGTCAAAAGAAGATTCTTTCCTTCATCAGAATTTAAGAAAAGTGATTCACCTTCGTATTTCATCACTGGCAAGTATACAGATAACTTGAATCGAAAATGACTTCCCAATTACTGCTGGCCCCAAGCCAGTCTTCTTACGTTCTTTCCTCTTGTATTGCTCGGGGGCAAAGAGCAGCCTTTGGCGTCTAAGATGAGATAATAACCACATAATTACTGCCCGTGGTATCTTAGCTAGATTGTGTTGGGGGCGAGGCTTTGCGATTTGGATGCGAGACTCGGGCCACCCGATCGCACTTATTCACCTCTGGCAACCAAGTTCGAAGAGGTATATACGTTCAATCGTGTCTGTCCGTTTGTCCACACTATATCTCATCAAGTTCTTGGCGAATTTCACTGACATTCTAAGAAGGATTGGCCATGAACTGAGACAAAAGAGATTAAAGTCTGGGCTGGATCCATTTATCTTAACGATTACCTCCCCTGAACCGTAGCTATATATCTGCCCATACAATACTTCCAAGAGTTCTCAGTTGATTTTAACGAAAAGGCATGGCATGGGAGAAGAAAGAATTGGTTCTACTTTGGGGAAGATCGAGGATTTGTTTTACACTTCACTCCCCAACTTCATAGCTATAAATGGACTGATTTTTAAATTTCGTTTTTAGTACAATGGCGTTGGTAGAGGTATATGCTCGCCGAGTGCTTTCTAGTTCCCTTTGTATTACTGGTTTGGGGGCGCTGAGCAGTCTTGAGCTTCAAGCTGCGATACTAACCACACAATTATCGCCCGTGTTATCTTGCGAGATTGTATTCGGTCGACCATTTTTTATTTGAACCTGGGCCCCCTTATCGTATTTATTTTAATTTTATCGCATTCATCCCCTTCTTAGACAAAAAGACAATGGCTGCCGACTGAGTATCCCCGCGAGTATTTGCGTCTGTTTTGAGGTAATAAAAAAGGAGTTTATTTCTAACGTCATTTATTTTTTCGTTCAGAATAAAAATACGAGTCCTTGGACACACAACTGCTGAAAACAATGAGCAAAAACAAAACCTCCAAACCGTAATCTAACTCATTTCTTTTTCGGCTCTTTCCTGTTTCTGGTAACCTTAATTTAAATCTTTCAAAAATTATTTGAATTCCAATGACCCTCTTGAAACTCTAAACAGCATTTTGTTACTTTTTCATTTGATTACAAAATAGTGGTCGCATTGCTCAGTGGTTTCCTAATTAGACCAAAGACAACCAAGTGCATTCTTCTATATAGTTTAGTATCTATCTATAACTCTTATATCTCTTTACACATACGAGGTCTGTCAGGAATGCATAGTTTTGAATATCTCAAAAACCGTTGGAACAGTTTTGATTTAATCTGGCGATCAATCAGAGGAGTCCTTACTACGCATGCATGAACAGAGGGGTAACTCAGTCGGCAATGAGAAACTATTGAGTGAGCTTGTATGCTGTGAGTTCATCGCATTTACTATGACTATCCCTGTCCATCTTTCGCTCCTCATGCAGGTTTTTTTACGAAACATCGTATCATCCAGGTCTATCAACACCCCTACTATTCTACACAACCAATGGTCTGACTGACAGGCGGTCTTGGGCATTACCTATGCTTAACTGAAGTTGGTACATCACTTCAATATATGAGCCCCACAATGAGGGTCAAACCCACCACATTACCATTGGTCTACAAAACGAGCTTCTATCCAACTGGTACCCTTAAGTTTATACTTGTGATAATTTCGAAATGAAACAAGTTTAGGTTAGAAATGTTATCGAATTCTTTACATTTACCTGTCCTGTATCTCAGTGCAGGGTCGTTCGGGAACCACAAATGAATTCATCTATGGTATGCCAAGATCATGATATCCTGATGGTACATGTTCAGGCTGGTTTGAAATCAGAATTCTTCGTCTCCTAAACCGGTCATCAATCATGGCTAGAGAGCCCAATCTGTCATGCTATTTATCCATAGCTGGAGGGAGAAGGTTCTTATCTTTCTAAAGGGTATTAATGCAAAGTGAACACATGGTGTCTCAGTCGGTTCACCGATTCCATTCTCCATGCCGTTAACCGTTTGGCCACTCTGCACCCCCATATATTGATAGCTTTTGAATCCCTGTTCAGTTTATACTGATTACATCATGCAAAGGCCCTACTTGACCGAATTTAATCGAGGCTTCTAAGTTTTTATCCCCAAGGTCCATACGGTTGACTTGGTCCGTACAAGGGCGCCATTTCGACCGGATTTACACGCGTTTATTGAAGCAAAAGGACAATCAGTGCAAAAAGCAAACATTCTTCCATTTTCGACACAATTGAAAGAGGACGAAGACAGAAAATCCCAAGACTTTTGTTAATCGAAAAAAGCAAAACAATAAATCAACTCATTGCGTGGCCTTGTGGCAAATGTAAACGAAGACAAGGCTTCCCTTTTTACATTAAACTCGAGAACTTCTATGACTATGATCATCTCAATAGTCCATTTTTATATTATTATTATTATTATTATTATTATTAGTAGTAGTAGTAGTAGTAGTAGTAGTGTGGTCTGATGTCCCTTTGCAGGATTATTTCGATTTGGGTTGCAAAACCACAGAAATGATATACTCTGCAGTTGGTAGATGCCCAAGCTGGCTGTTTAATACTGCCATCCCTGCAGAAAAGTATCCCGACAGTACAACAGCCGGTACAATTAGAGCACAGAACTGAGACTCACCGCTGGAGCAGTTGCTGGACTGGCTATAGGGGTTTGCTGGCTTACCCACAGGAGTAACCTGACAATACGTATATATATATATATATATATATATATATATATATATATATATATATATATATATATATATATATAGATATAGATATAGATATAGATATAGATATATAGATAGAGATAGATTATAATTAGTATGGTTAGTGCATGATGGAAAAGCATTTAGACAGGCGTTTGGTACCTTATCTATTCCTGGGAATTTCCTCTGTGATTTTTTGAGAGCTTGTTGTACTTCCTCAACGTCTACGTTGTCCCATTCCTGTTTCACTTACTGATACTTTTTCGGTGTTTTTGATTCATTCTGCTTCCTTTTTATAATTCTTTCCAACTCTCCACAATCTGATTCCAGAACTCCCTTACTTCACTCGATGGTATGTTCTCTACATGTTGATTTCCCGATTTTCTTATAGAATTCTTTCTTGATAGTTTTGAGAGCGTTATTTTGTTTATGAACCGTACCCTTTTATTTATAAAATATACCCTTTTTGTTAATAGGATACACTTTTTTTGTTTATAAAATATACTTTTTTGTTTATAAAATATACTTCTGTTCCTCATTCTTTGTGTTTTAGCTGGATGCACTTTTTTAGGGCCTCTTTTACAGTTGGTATTTCAGTTTCTGCTTTTATATCATATTTACATTTTATTTGTTTCAATCTCCTGCTTTTCGCTTTCATTCCCCTCAATCCTTTATCTAAGATTGAGACTTCTGTCTGTAGAACATTTCTTTATCTATTTTTTTTTTAACGTAGTGATGGTTTGTGTTTATTTCTTGGGATAGCTTTTATTTCCCAAGGTATTTTCATTGATGTTATGACTACTGCAGTAGAATATAATATTTCACTTCAAGTCAATATTCTTTACTATTTTGTTCGTTGCTTCATCAGCCATTCTAGTAAAGTTTTTTATTTTGTTTTGTTATGATGTCTGATTTTATTAAATTTTTCTCTTTCTTCCATCCTCGTGTGTTGTGTTTTTCACAATCCCCTAAAGAAGTTTGTTTTCATTTCCTCCTTATCTGTATCATTTTCTTCATTGGTTACTGATTTAGTTATTCCTGATCTTCTTGTCTATTTTCACATGCATAGTTTATTTTTAGTCTTTCAGTCTCATCCTTATCCAGCATGTCAACTTGTACTCTTACTTCTCCGGCATTTTCGATTCTAATATCCCTTAATTTATCATTCAGTTCAGTCTTAACACTCTTTTTGAGCTCAGCGAGCTTTACATCAGACAGGCGCTTTTCTTTAACAATATTTCTCTTGACATTCGATAGTCTGTTAGTACCTATAGTTCCTCTGGTGTTCGAATGTATTATTATTATTATTATTATTATTATTATTATTATCATTATTATTATCATTATTATTATTATTCGTTTTGATGTGTAGTAGTAGAATTAGTTGCACACCGAGTTTCGGCTTGATACTTAGGATAGACAACGTAGTAGTAGGCATTGGCATTTCTTTTTAAATATACAAAGATGAAACTCATAGATGTTAGGGTTTCCTGGTAGTCTACCTCGATACTCGTCGGTATTATTATCATCATAATTATTATCAGTAGTAGTAGTAGTAATATTCATTCGTCCGCATGTCAACATCAGATATCTGGAGGACATCGCTGATGACTGAATGATAGTGGATTTTCTCAAGTCTCAAGACCTCCCTCCAGCATTCCCACAGTTCACAGCTGCGCTTTGGTTTGCACTTTTTCAACCGATGTCAAGTGATGGTGGTGGTGGTGGTGGTTGTAGTAGTAGTAGTAGTAGTAGTAGTAGTAGTAGTAGTAATGATTAATTATCATAAAAGTTTACAAATATAAAATAAACTCGTCTTCAGATAAATGAAAGTATCTCTTTCTAAAGACCCTTCCATTAGTTGCCGACACTTGCTGTCGTCTCTTTTCTGTGGTATTACAAAAAGCTAACAAATGATACTCGGTTAGCAACCACCTAAACACGCCATAAGTCCTCGCTCCATTTCATCTTTGGTGCGTTCCACTGAGCAAAAGCCTAAAGCCCCCGCCTGTCATCAATGTCGTCTATCGGTTGCTCTCAACACCTTCTTTCTCCAGAGGAATTACCAGACACGAATTATTAACAGTCATTAACTATCGGAACAAATATTGGAGTAGTTGTATTTTTTCCAGCAAAGGAGTGTTTTCTGTTGTTTTTTATTTTATTCACGTTTGGAACACGAATATTTGAGGATTTTTTTTCTCAAATATTTAAGGTTCAACAGATTTAGTGCAGATACAGGATGATGAACGATAATCGGGTTTTTGTCACCTCTAAATCTAATTCGCATCGCATTCCGGTCGAGTTAGTAGTAATATGATACGTGAAGCCCATGCAGGGATGGCTGGAGCTATAAACAGCCAAAGGGCATTACTTAATTTTACTCCACATTTTTACTTGAAGATTTTTTTTAATCTCTTTTCAATTCTTACTGTCTCGTTACACATTAAGTATCCACAAAAGATACGTCAGCTTTATCAAAAACAAGGCACCAGTCCAACACTTAATTATTCTCTTTGACTTTGAGGTGTTGTCTATTCTTCAGTGTCTGTACTTTCTACCGCTTTTGAAGCGAGGTTTTTCGTCCCACCCTCTGTTTGGGTGGATGTATGGTTACTTTAGCTTAGGAGTTTCAAGGTACCTGTCTACTTAGAGAATACATGTGCCGAATAACTCGTATGCTGATGGAGAATTTTGAAACAGCATTATCGTGTCCAATTAGCACACCTTGGTAATTGGGTACCAGCACTGAGATATTGTAGAATTTCCAGTTCTTGTGCCTAATTTAAACCATGGACTAATGGCATTTCTCAGGGCAATGGGAGTTACCTCTCCAAGTAACATGATCCTGTGTTACATGGCACCAACATCAAGAAGTAATCCCAGGCCTTACTTTTTGGTAGAAATGGAACCCGTTTGCTTCAGGGACTCCACTCTTAGTTGAGAATCAGTGTTGTTTGTCTCCTAGATTGATTGCAAACCAAGGCTAGAGAATAGCTCTGAAGGAGGGGTTAAGGCTTAGAGCCCAGTCTGTCCAGCTATTTACTGATAGATTGGGGAGAAACGGGTAAATGCCTTTTCAACTAAATGATGCCGACTGCATCAGCCGGAATCCGAACTCGGTTTAATGATTCAACTTGTTAACCGTTTGGCTACATGCACCTCCATACTGTAGAATTTGCATCTTTCCAAATAGACTAGTTTCAGTTCACAACTCAGATTTAATGAGAGTTCAAATCCTGATCGAAGGTACTTCTTCGCTCAAAATTCGATCAATTCAGTTCACTGACTAAGGAATGGATCGGAGGGCCGTTTGTTACTGTCCTACGAAAGCAAACGTCCAGAGTTTTAAAGTGTAGAATCCTAAAAAGAAGATTGAATTGCACTTTTCTTTTACTCACCAAAAAAGACACATAATTCTGGGTCTTATCCTAACCCATTATAAAAACGAAACTCCTAACGCTAACTCTAACACCTATCGAGGTGATTGGTGAATGATGAAATAAACTTAGCATATCGATTTCCATTTGTATTGAACATTTTTGCCCGGTATGGACGAACAAATAAGTACTAAAATGTTTCATATCGCTAATTTTCATTTATTTGAATTTTCTCTTACTCGAAACTTTTGACGGCATTAACCGGGCAAAACTGCGAAAATCTGAGTACTTGGCTGATCTGGAACCCAACTGAAAATATATACAAGACTGATTTGAGAGGAAGGTTGAACTATTTTGGTTCTGCCAAGATTAAATTACTGTTAAAATTTGACCCCAACTAACGACCCGAATTGAGTTTCAGGTCGACGAGAAAAATAAAATGCATATGCAACTTGACTGTGTTTCTTTTTTTTTATGCTTGCATACTTGGACCTTAGCTTTTGATGAAGGACTAACAAAGGGGCCGCTTTAATTCAATTCGTCAACCATGGAATGGATTTGTAAAAACTGGCTGAGCGGGCAGATAAAGCGTTCATATTTCCCGCAATTTATTCGTTTTACATTAAAGAAAAACTTATACTTTCACGATTATGTCAATCAACAAAGGAAATGTTTGTAATCATTTTTATCGGCTGAACCAAATTCTTTTTAATTCTTTCCAACCGATTTTCAACAAACCACTCCCCTGGTGTCTCGTTTTTAAGCACCCAGGATAGATTTTGGCGCCACCCGATTTCCACCCGATTCGTTTCATGGAAACAGGTTTTCTTTTGATTTCCTTCATGTTGGTACGGGTGGATGCACCCGTTTCTCTTTGCTCTGCTGCTTTCTAAGGCAGTGGTTCTCAAACTATATTGTATGACGACACACTAGGAAATATATATGACTTACCAATTGTGAAAATGAAATGAATTAGAAAAAAACATTCCAGTTGTCAATGAACGGATTTTTTTACATCATCACACTGATATATGTACTCATCAACCCTTTTTCCTTTGATCCGACTCAGAAAAGATCCATTTCTTCCAAATCTAGTGATAAAAACACTAGATTGGCAACTCTGGGGTGGAAGCAGGACAGACGTATTACCTGTACTGGACACCTTCAAAGCTTTAAACACATGGCGTATTTGAAAGAAAATATACGCAGCAAATTTGGGAAAATGATTGCAGCGCATTATTTTGCCGCGGAACACAGTTTGAGAACCACTGTTCAAAGGAAATGTTTGCGCTGTTGTTGCTCTTGTGGCAAACAAATGGAGAATCGAGCAGCTCACATCATCATCATCATCATCATCATCATCATCATCACCAACCTCTCAGCGCCTGTCGTTGGACATAGACCTTCCATAAGATTCGCTAAATCTCTCTGTTATGGGCGTCGTGGAGCCAGAACTTTCTGAACTTGTCGAGTTCGTCACGCCATCTTCATTTTTCTTTGCCGACCATATGATCACTAGAAATCTATGTTGTAGGTCGTGATGTCCATTGGTTGTCATGACCAGCCCATTGCCATTTCAGTTTTCTGACGTTTTCTTCAACGATACCTCTGACTCCTGTTTGTTTTTCTAATATAACGTGCTAACTTGCAATCTCTCTTTGTATTGTCGAGCATGATTCTTTAATGGACACGTTGCAGGGTTCTAAGATTGAAGGCCAACCTTTTGGTTAGGTCCCATGTTTTAGCTCCATAGATGACTATCGGGATGTTGCATTCTTTTAGAACCAATAAGTTTTTCTTGTTTTGAAGGTCAAGTTTGTTATGTAATAACAAATCTCATAAAAAGTTGGAAAGGGCCTTCCATAGAGCCAAGACCCCCCCGTTCCCAAATCCTTAGCTACGCGCCTGACCATTGCTTTGTGTGTTGAAAACGCAATCGCTTTCTCACTATCAAATGCACCATCCTCTAAAACCAAACATGACTGTTTTGGAATCCTCCTGGGCAGTTCGATCACCTCAGCGAATTCGAACCAGTCCATTTCCAAGATAGGTGATCGATTGGCAATATCAAGTGCCGTCAGCAACTGGGGTCATGCACAAAACTTTATCTCGTTAATTCTCTTAGGGTGAGACTAATCTCTACACCGCTACAATGACGCAAGCCGAAATAACCTCCCCTAACCTCTGAATCCTCCGACTGGCCTGGCTGCGAGTGGCAAGAAATGAATGAATGGATTATTATTACTCGTTGAGTTTTCCCATAAGGGATACGGTTGAATGCACCGGTTTCTGTACGCCTTGCTATTTTTTTAAGGAAATGTTTTCGTTAATGTTTCTCCTTGAAAACCTTTTCCTGTTCATGTCTTGCAAAAGTCCACCAGAACAGTTCACAGTGTTCCCCTTTATTTGCAATGTATTAGAAACCGTCAACCAAGACTGTCAACATGGGTTTCTTCAGTTTTTAAATCAGTTTGTTGGTTATCTATATACGTATACAGGCCATACCGATTGAGCTATTTATTCATTTTCATACGTTTATTCCTTAGGTACAAAAAGATTTTCTTTTTGACCTCCCCCGAATAGTTTATATATTTGTTTTTTTTTTGTTTTTTTTAGAGGGGGTTCAGTTTCTCTTAGTATGTGTCCAGCAGCGTTCACGTTTGTTTGTTTTGAAAATTCACACTTTCTTTTTATGATCACCGCTCAGCAAAAGAGTAACTTAATCATAGATCAACCTTTCCTCCAATGTTTTTGATTGATCACTCAATGTGAGAAGTAGTTGACTGTTTCTATTGAGTTACCAACCAGATCTGTTTTTATCTAATTTTGCATGTCAACTTCCGAAACGGGCGCCACTGAGCTGGGCGATCACTTTCACTGCTTCTCCAATTAACAGCCGCCCTTTGTCCTTCCCATGATACTAAAGCGAATCCTTGCTTGATTAGCGAAGTAAAGAAACGTTTGTTGTTTGCTTCTCACGCCCCTGTGACACATCAAACGTCTACCAGGGGAATTCCTGAAAGGGTTTTTAAAAAAAATCCCATTAGGCTATTACACATGAAATGCTTTCTTACCAAAAAGGGAATAATGCTATGAGTGAAAGATTCACTTACGTAATTGCATTTTTTGCATTTCCAATGTAAATGTAAATATCATCTGTTATCATAGGAGGGTTTTGAGCCCTTAACGGCAGTAATAAGAGGTTAGGTGGATTTTCAAGCACGAACTCAAATTGTGACATAATGCTGCTCAACCCGCTGATAACGTTGATAAAGAGTTGGTTCAATTGACTTAAAAATCTAAAAATATTGATAACGATAATAAACCTCGGCGGAGGCACAAACCCGTTCTTAATGGTGAGAAAATATTGACAACAATGGCCAATGAATTTTTGAATGTTTGATCACTTTCTCTTTTTTTCTGGAGACATTGGGAGTTTCACAGCGACCATATCATGTCATCTTAAGGCAATAAGAGAGATAGAAAAGTTGGGAGAATGGGTCTCAAATAATCTGAATGAAATTCTCCTCGATGGTTCCAGATACCACACCTCTCAGCAGACAGTGTCCCAGCTTGGAGTATTGAGATCTGAAGTTTTGCAGCATCCTCCATATTCACTTGATAGTTCTTCCACATCTTTTGAATAAAGTTAGTTATACCCCACTGGAAGGTTCATGATGTGAGGTCAAATAATTGGGGATTCATAAATCATGCTTTTACTGAATTTGTGACCACGAAACCCAAAGAGTTTTATAGAAATGGCGTATTATTATCATTAGAGAATCGTTGCAAAACAAGATTACTGCTTCAAATATGTCATATCTTATTTCATTAAATACTTGCATGGATAACCACTGTTGCCCAGGGCATAGTAATTGGAATTTAGACAAAACTAATAGATATTTTCCTTGATATATTTATTCACACAGAACACAGCAAAGGAATAAAATTACTCTATTTACACGATAAAGGTATATTTTACTGAATAACAATGTGATACAGAAATCAAAACAAATGATGAAGTCCCTTAATTTGACAGGGCTTTCAGGTAAACAACATTCACACTTCTCCCGTTGGGTATCGGTATGAAAAGGTTGTTTGGAGAGCTAACCCTAGAACAAACAACATAAAGCCGGCCATAGGAAAAGCAGGGAGAAATCAGGTTGAGGCCTATCTTGAGAGATTGTCACTGTGCCTTGGTGATGGGCATAGCAAAACCGAGTCCCTCTGGAAATTGGATTCACTAGAACTCAAAGGGAAAGCCTGTTGGAACAATGGAGATTTTGGAGATGAACACATCCTTATTTTTGCCTACTCCAGTTAGGATAATGGCGTCGATGACTTGTGGGAGAAGCTTCTTGACAGCGAGGTAAGTTCCATTACACAAATTAGGAGGCACTAGATTCCTCAGGAGCATGATTGGCGTCCAAATTTTCAATTGAAGCCTGTGGAGGAAGAACACCAGACGGTTGAAATACAAGGTTTTTGAGTGTGCATGCGCGTGTGTATTCTGTTACTGCTCCATAAAAGACAACTGCTTCTTGAGTGAAAGCATGTACGTGTCTTCAGGAAAAGTGCCTAAAAAATTCTTTTTGACGTTCGCAAGAAGAAATATTGGAAAAAATTCTGATATAAAAATACTTAGTTTCCAATAATTAGAACTGAACTAGAGAATAACTTCCGGTGACCTCGAATAACCTCCAAGTTTTGCACATGCAAGAAATCGATGTTTTTTGATTATCCATGCCAAATATTAGGCCAATAGGCCTTGTAGTTTCAGAATGAAAGAGGTACTAACAAGCAAGCAAAATACTGAAATACTAGTTTAAATTGTGTTGTTCATCTTACAATTGAAGAAATATTTATGTAACATATGTAACAATCTAATAATTTGTTATAAACTGTCGGTTGACCATTCTGAATTGAAGTATTTTTCATCTTGTATAATTAAATTCGTGAAGGTTTGTGACTATGTTCGACTTCTTCTCCCAAACAGTACATAGCAGCCGTTAACCATTTAAGGTACCCCTTAAATATTCAGGGTTAGAGCGTGCAAAAAATTCCGAGGCAATTAGTAACATTTCAAGGGATTTCAAGAGATGCTCTATTTAGTGCATGACTATAATGCTGAACTGCCCAGCCCTGTCTTTTTAGAACAGTTACTTCATCCATATTTATACTTGGAAGATTTTATGTGACTTCATATTCAGACGATACTCCTTTTATAGGTGTCAAATTAAAATTATGAAATTGGCTTACATTTTTCGCTTTTAGTTGGAGAAATCATCCGGGATTTTTTATTTTACTTTTATTGGTTAAAATCGAAAAGAAGATTTTTTTTCACTTTTAGCAGTCAAAATCAATAGGAAATATAAACATTCAAATTTACTGTCAATAAATTTAATAAATCTAAATTAAGAAAAACATACCAAACAAAATAATATTTGGGTTTTATTGTTAGTTCTATTACTTTTTTAAAACTTGAAAACAACAGAGGATTTGCTGTTCATATCTATCAATCAATCTGTTTATTCTCTTACTCTGTTTACTTTAGCGTGTCCATTGCCAGAATAATTCCAGCTATTTGTTAACGTTTCGAATCAACACATTAAGCATTGTTGTTAAAAAAATGATGTGAGTTGTGTATTTTTACAGCAACACCAGATTCTTTTTAATCAAAAATATATATTCCGACTTGAAAAGTGAATCTATTAAATCTTTAGAAACATTATGATATTTTGATTTTATTCTTTTTGTTGTTTTTTTTTCAGTTCCAACATTCAAAGTAATTTGCGAAAAAACTAATATACTTTTTTTTTTTACGTAACATCATATTCTGGCAATTTTCTGATGAGCTTTTTTTAAGTACTAATCAGGCTTTTACCCCCCACTTTCATGGGTCGAAATCTAAGGTCGAGTCAGACGCCTTATCCAATTGGCCATGCGGTCGGTCGAAACAAGTTCCTGTCCAAAACTTCATGGATATGAAAATTGTCAGTAACAATGTAAATATGTAGAGAAATGCCAAAATAATATCAATGAAAAGTTGCATATCTATCAGGGAGGAAAATGAAGAATTGCCACGTCGAGAGTCAGAAAACCTACCCATTCGGCCATTGGGGTGGTAACTATGTTACCTTGTCAAAAACCACAACTTGACAAATAGTCACTAACAATTAGAACATTCCTTGGAAAAAAAACTCCAAAGGATCAACAATGAAACTTGTTCTCGTAATAATGATTCAATATTGGACGACTTATCCATCAGGCCACGCGGCCAATAACTAATTGCATGTTGCCAAAAACTCGATGGAATAAAATAAATGATCGTTTATTATTACAATTATCCACGAAGGGAACAAGAAAAGAATCGACAATTCAAAGTTGAACGTCTAAAAACATGTTTGTAGCTCTGGCAGTTCCATAATGGACTGGTGCCTTGAGTTCGTGGGATCAACAGAGCCATAGTAAATCAGTTCTCAATTTTCACTTTAGATGTTATAAAATCAAAATAAATGAGAAATGAGGAACATAGTACAGGACTTGCAGGTATCCAACTGCTTGTCTTGAATCGGTATCATTGCTTACAATATGATCACCTGCAAAGTAGAATACTCATGAAATGAAAAGCATCGAAGACTGTTTTGATATCAAATCTGATATACTTAACAAATGTATTTCATTCTCTTAGTGACTATTCTATTAATTTTGTAAGATTCCAATTCAGAGTTTTGTTTAATTGTTTTCTGCTTATTTTCGTAGAATCTTTGTGAAACGTTGGGCTGAATTGCGGTTTTAGTAGCAAGAAGAGTGGAATTGCTAGACTCACACCGAAAATGCAACAATGATGCGACTGGATTACTTTTTACTTATGAACTGGATCCATTCCTTTCACAAGGGCATTGGTGAAAAGCCGATGTAAGCAGTCTTGGTTGAAAGTCGAACCTGGTTCGCTGCATCCCTCTTCCATCTCGTCGGGCATCGTCCCGTCTTTGTCCGTGCCCTACTAAATGACCAGAGGTAAATACGTAGACATTTATTTAACAAATAAAAGTCCGTCAACGCAAACAGCAGAGCAAAAGAGAGAAGAAAAGAAAAATATCTCCCTAGTAAATTTACTAAGCCATTTGCTAAATGGGGAACTTATGTGAGCAAATAAGAAACGAAATCAAATTAAACTGGTCTGGTTGATCTCTCAATAGGTGAAAACATCAGATGACCCACGTCTTTTGTCAGCATGCTGTGTTAGGAGTGATCAATTAAAACATTGGGAAAGAGAGTGATCAATAAATAAGTTACTTCTCTTTCGTTGGACAGTGATGATCAGAAAGTTCTGGCTCCACGATGCCCATGATAGAGAGGTCTGGCAGATCTTAGGAGAGGTCTATGTCCAAAAATGGATACTAAAGGCTGCTGTTGAGGGCCACTAAAAAAGTCTGAATCAAAAAACACAAAAACAAGCAGTAACAGGGATCAATTCAGCATAAACTTTCATTTCAAATAGACCCCCAATTAAAAACCTATTTAGAGGAAATATGAAAAAAGTTTTTTTTAGGCATAATAAGGAGTGAATGTTGAAAAATTCAGCACTCTAGCTCTCTTGGTGCAGCCCGTGCGCGCAATACATGCAAATATACATAGCCAATCAGCCTGCCAGATCAACCTGAAAACTGAATAAACCTATGTTGATACTTTTCTTTGACTGTTTCTAATAACTCCCTTAGGTTTGGTTATTGCAAAGTCAAGGTTTGCTATTTGTGTAAATAAACTTAAGGGGATGCTATGTGACCGCGCGGTTGATATCAAGGAGAATGAGATTGGCAAACACAATTGGGATTCACTTTGCATTAAAGCTCTTGGGAAATTCATATATCTTTGATCACGCATCATGGGCCAGCGTGGCAGGATAAGTCTTATCACTCCCCTTACTTGGGAAAGGTCAACATTCAACAATGGATATTAAAAGACTGATTAGAAAAAATTTAACTTGGCGGTGACACGCACCCGAAGTGGTGCCACTCGCTTCAACAGATATTTTAGCCATAGCGGGGTGGGGGGGGATTATTAAGTTTCCAAAAGGCATTGGCGTGGAGTGAACATTGTTTGTCTCAGTTGGTGTTTGTACTCGATTCGCCCATTCCATTTTATGCGTTGCTTATCGCTCCACCACTGGCACCCCAACCAAGAAACGGCAAACATTAATTTAAAATTTGGGAAATTTAATGATCTTTTGGTTAAGAAGTAAGGCATCAGGTTTCCAAAGTCTCGAAGGACCTCAAGCTCCATATCAAGGGGCTCCCTTTCCACTCGCATGGGAAATTGAAAGGAATGCTTTGTTCGGAAAACTGGGGGGATTACTTTTCTTTTCTTAATTGAATAGAAATCAGAGAAAGAATCCATTGTGTTAATGAAAACGAACTTGTGTGTAAATAAACGTCTTTAATCGAAACGTTTACACAATAATTATGACCTGAATATACACAGGTCTGGTTAGTCACTCAATGGAAACCGTCATAGAACCAAAGTCTAAAAAATTGGGAAAGGGAGTGATCAATGAATTAACTACTCTTCTCACCTTTTGTTGGCCCATGATCACTGAAAAAATATCAAAAATCAATCGTGAACGCTGTTGGTAGGTTGAGACTGCTGCAGAACAATCTCGTTGCTGCAAACGGTACCAGGTATTCTCAGATGATCGCCCATCCACGTAATGACCAATCTCGACGTTGCTTAACCGGTGATCGGATGATGATGATGATGACAATGATTATGATGATGATGATGATGGCTGACTGACAAGACTTCACCTTGCAATCAAATCAGTGAATCTCACCGAAAGTAGCCGTTGAAAGGACGTTAAATAACGCCTCAAATAGACTGCAGTCGGTTTGAGTCAGAATGGCTTAACGATTATTGGCACGGAAAATAGTGTCGGCGAGCCAAATTAGTGCAGGTTTAATTCGGTGAAGTCGGGACTATCTCTATGCCGACTTTTCGAATTTGCTGACTTTTAGAAAGTACCAACAAATAACATTTATTTACAGATTTAAAAATGTATACTCTGGGTGTGTTCAATGCGTCGCAAGCAAAACATGCGATTTCAAAACAAAACGTCGCAAGTGCCACCGAAACACAGTGGCAGGTCTGTGAACGAGCACGGACCGCTGCCGAGTATCAGAAAGAGTGTGCAATACCTGCCGGATTTGGGAATTTACCAAGTTCTGAATTGCTGAGTTTGGGAAGTACGACCGGTACGAAGTAAATGCAGATTGTTCCAATTGGATTTGAACTCGGCTCGCCAATTCCATTTTTCATGCTGCCAACTGCTTAGTCATCAGCACTTAATACCACATCATCCAAGTTCGCCAGATACAAAGATTATATCCCCTCAGAATTTATTGATTGAGGGAGACAACTCACATCCTGCACTAAATATCGGGGTTGGACAAGTAGTGTAAATGTTGGGGACCCGCCCTTCTTCATTTATTACACATCCTTTATATTCGTTGACCCTGATCTTTCTTAACCTGACCTCCGTTTTACTTCTCTTTGACTGGGGATATTTACCCCGGCATTAGTTGAGGTTCGCAGCAAGCGGTCAGTCCTTTTGTCGTTTTTAAGTCCTCTGTAAGCAAACGTTTAGCGACGTATTAAAGCCCACCCTTTGCTTCCTGTTGTATCGCCATGTTGTACGTCCATGTTGAAAATCAAATACATTCCTCGGTGTTATTTTCTTGTTTGACTGAGGGACAAATACACCCAACTCTTAACCCTGTATACCCGAACTTTTTATTTTTGTTTTAAAATTTTTTTTATCGCTTTTTCCTTTCTTTGATTTCACCTTTTCATCTTTTCCTTCTCTCTCTCTCTCTCTCCTCTTTTTCTCTATTCTCTTATTCTATCGGTTTCTTTCTTCATTCGAAACTTTCTTCTCTTTCTATTTTCCCTATTTTTTTCGCATTCCTTATTCGACTCGCTAGCTTTCATTCAATCATCTATTTGCTACACCCTTTCTTTCTTTCTTTCTTTAAAAAATCTTTGGTCTTTTCTTTCTTTTTATTCACAGATTCTTTTTTTATCCATTCGTTATCATTAATTCTTTCTTTCTTATATTCATTCATTCATTAATTCTTTCTTTTTTTTTTCTTATTCATTGATCCGCTCTTTTTTTTATTCATCGATTCTTTCTTTCCTTTTTATTCAAGCTTTCCCTTTATTCATTCATTAATTCTTTCTTTCATTCATTGATACACTTTTTCTTCATTTGTTGATTTCTCTCTCTCTCTCTCTCTCTCTCTCTCTTCATGTATTTCATTCTTTTTTCATTTCCTTCTTTCCCACCTTTTCCCTTAAATTGCAACGTAGCCGAACAACGAAGTAGATTCAGCTGATGAACCTGCCGACGATTTTTTCGTCTCTTCTTAAGCGCGCCATGTTCACATAATTCCATAAAATAGAATCGGCCATTAGAAGAAAAAGATTGTTCCCCTTATGAAGTGCGCATGGAAATGAGGCTCATTAATTCAATTAGATTTTCTCGTACTTAAAGCAAACGTCAAAACTTAACAGGCTCGACTTTGGATTCGCCTTTCAAATACCCGGATTTCCGTCTTTTGGTCAATTAGTTTTTATCTATGGGCGTAGGGAAATAAAGAGGACACTTAGCTTTGGATCTTTTTATGTTCACGTTTCGGAAAAAAATCCAGAATTTATGGTCTACTGTTATGGGAGATAATGATGAAGACTTTATTTTAGAGGCCGATTCAATTTCTATTGCCAAATACGCAAATAAATACAAAAGAAGCCTCTTATTATAATCATGGACAATGTTATCAAACAGTTATAACAATCTAAATCAGTTGGTCCAGAACTCTTTATTCAAAAAGAATTAAACGTTTCATATAATTTTCATATCATTTTTTTCAATAAGTAAAGTTTTCTTTTTTATGAGGATGAATTTAACACCAAAACAATGAATTGGTAACAATTAAAGTAAATTTGTAACATTGAATGAAACTTGTTCAAATTTTTATATCCTTTGCCTAATGTTATCAGCCATTTTTTTTTTTTTTTTTTGAAAGACCCCGTCCCAAAGTGAAACGTGAAAGAATAGAAGAAACGGAAGAACAAATTCACTTGGTGAAAGTATGGTTTGGGGTCAAGATTGGTATCTACGAATTTCGCTCGATGGGGTCCAGGGTAGAATCAAGGAATCTACGAAATTTCCTTAAATTCTTTTTTTCTGAACAATTTTGTATGTTTTGTGGACTTCGAGCGATTTTTCACATTCTTTTACTTACTTTGAAACTCAACAGTTCACTACTTCCAAGCTGTTAATAGTGAAAAAAAATGTTTATCGATTTCATTTGAGATTTTATTAAAAAGTGACTGAACTCATCCAAATAGAAGAGTCCATTATTACACACAGAGAAACAAATGCTGATAGATTCTCCTAAAGATCATCAGGGCTGCTTAAAGGAAATCCTAACTGCCAGTTGACAACTAGTATATATACCCGTCAAAAATGACAGGGTTATTTCAGTATGGATCGGCAGCTATTTTATTAGGTAATTCATTTTTAATAATTCAAATATCCTAATTTCTTTTTTTTTCTAAATCTCAAATCAAGTCAACCTGTTTTCATTTGTGATCAGACATAAACTTTCAAGAGTTTCTATGACGTAATCTTCATTGTTATGTCATGATAAGAAGACGAATTGACCAATGGAATCAATGAGCAAACAAACAGAAAAGAAATTTTCATGAATGCCTATCATATGTTCAGGTCATATTTTGTTATAGTTTAATATTGTCCACATAGTTTTTAAGTACGTTGTATTCTAGAAAAAATCATAAGAATTACATTCGAGCTGTCCTTAGTTATTGAGACCCAAGTTTTAATTCTGTAATGACAAAAGGTGAGACTTCATAAGGAGAAGACAACAAATAAATCGGGTATAAAAATAAGATGAAATTCGAAACGGGTGAGTTTTGGGGATGATTAACGAAATGGAGTGGGTTGAGGTAGATTAATGCATTAAATGAGTTGTAGTGGGGTTGGTTAAAAGAGGAGATATCACGACGTGAGGACAGGTGAGACGTTGGATGTTGACAGAGTTTGAGACAGCTGACAAATGGCTTCTGCTGGGTTACTCAGTACAAGGTTAGAAATCTTTCAACACGTGACATTTTACGTATTGTTTTGATAAAATTGATGGACAATATAATGAGACTAAGAAAAGGTAGGTGGTCCTCGGTGAACTGCCCAATGCATCGTGGAGGTATGAGGGACACGCGTGTATATATATAACAAAACAAGATAAACAAACAGGTCTCTCCTATCCAGGATCAACTCAAAGTACCGGCAAGACGGGCAATCGTACTGGGCGCCAAGCAGTAGGGTGCGCCTGTCTTGAGTCTGAGTCAGCAGGACTTTTTAAATACAACTGGAAAAATGGTGAGAGGAATAAATCAGGATGATTGTTGTATTTGTTTCAATAATGAATCTGTTATGTTCGTCGAATGATGATCTGAAACTCTGAAGCAGTGCCGGAACTGTTTCTCTCTCATCCGATTATTGTTATGAACTTTTTATTCCTATACATCTTTTTTTCTCGTGGTAAAATACAAATAAATAAAGGAATAAGATAATATTACACTTTAGAGGGCGTTGAAGTTCAGCTTGCTTGGGATACCAGGAACCCTAGGGTCGGCATTGTTCTCAATTCTGATGTATAGCTACTGTCCGAAACCTTGATAAATAAAAGGAAACAGTCTCTCTCTCTCTCTCTCTCTCTCTCTCTCTCTCTCTCTCTCTCTCTCTATATATATATATATATATATATATATATATATATTCCTCTCTCCTTCTCTTTTCCTCCAACTCTCGATACATAACTCTCTCACACACGCAGTCATATACATCTACGACATCTGCCTGGAAAGTATCCACCCATTTTGAATATCTTGGGAAATGGTTACGCAGCTTTGGCATAACATGGCAACCAACCAGAGGGGATTTTACTGTGCATCTCTAAACAGGCACTCTCCTGTGAAATTACTCAGTCGGTAGTGAGATGCCAGTGAGTGAGCTTGTTTACCATGTGGCCATCGCATTCAAAATAACCGAGTGAATCATTCTTCAATAAAGTGGCTAAAAGGTAAAAGATACCCGCCAAACACATAGATGCAATTATATAATTAATACATCTAATACTGAAATGTTCCTTCCCAGGTTAGGATGCTGTCGTGTATTTTTGCACGAGTAGTGGGTGCAGTAGTCAGTCTATGTCGCCCACATAAATTGTCACCAAGATGGAGATACCCCAGTTAATTAGTGGCTACCTGCGGTCAAATTAAGAACAGCGATCAATAAATTGGATATGGCTTTATGAAACGCGGTGTCATGGATTAGAGGCCTCGTTCAACTATGCAACTGAACTCACCTATCATAAACAGAAAATGAATTATGGATTGATTGAAAGAGAAATCACACACACACACACACACACACACACACGCACTCACACACACACACACACAAACATGTCATAAGAGTTGTGTCTATAACACATTTTGTATCAGCAGCACCCTGCAACCTCCCTGCCCACTAATTAGACTACCTAACTTTCGTTTCTCCACTCCCTTTCCCTAACCTATTATCAAACTAACTTATAATTTCTCCTCTCTCTTCCAACTCTCTAAATAAACTACCTAACCGTCTTTTCCCCCCTCTCCCTTCTTACTGTATGAACCATTTTTATAGTATCAGTAGCAACAATCAGCCAAGCACAGTGACAGGCGGTGAAGCGACGGGTCATGGATTAATAAGTGAGAGGGAGAGAAGGAGGTGGAAACATTTGCTACAACCTGTCATGATAATATGAAAATTATCATCTTACAGAAGAAAATGCATCGTCTTTGTTGGTTTTCGATCACGTGAAAGCCAACGGAAAGATATGAAATGAGTACCACGAACACACAGACATGAATAGGCTGATGCTGATAAAGGTAGGCAGGCAATCGATGCTGGTAATATCACTACCACTGCTACTACTACAGCTGATATCCCATTTTAGTTTTTACCTAATTTTGTTGTCTTATTGTTTAAAAATGTTTTAAAAAATCATAGAAAATATGAAGATTTCTAGAAAGTCACCAGAAAAATAAATCTCATACAATGTTTATAAATTTATATTAAAATACGTATTTGTACAATTTATTCGTACTCAAGCCTAAATCCTGTCTTATAAATGCCAGCTCTAAAAGATGGGTGATAAATTTTATCAAAAACTTAAACTAAAAAACACATAGGGATCGCATATATTTGACAAATTAATTGTCACTGAAAACTGAATGAAAATCATTCCTAGAAAAGATAAGATGATGCCGGGTAGGTAACAATAACAAATCCTTGATCCGCCCTAGAATTTAGCCAATTCTTCCTTGGCCTTCGGCCCACCCTTTCACAAAATTTCACTGAAATTCACCGGGAAATTTTCATTGTCTTGACAAACACACAAGTGAATACACGAATGTAATAAAAAAACAGAAAAAAACATCAATCGAAAGAAATATTCCCGGATACTCCTAAAAATTTAACTGATTTCTCCTTAATAGCCTACTCATCCAGGAAATTTTATTGACATTCATGGAGAACTTTTGGTGGTATTGTTGACAGAAATATAACTACTATCCGTAAACATTCCTGGATCCATCCCAAAATTTTATCGATTCTTCCTTAGGCAATAGCCCACCCTTCCACAAAACATCGTTGAAATCAGTCAAAACATTTTCGAGATGTTGTGCGGACAGACGAACAGACAAATATGGATGAATACCTCTTCCAACTTCATTTGCAGAGGTAAACGAGTGCGTCTCCTTTTGAGACAGGAAGTAACAGAAAACTGGGGAGGACAAGTCAATCAACAAGTGATTCATTGCCAACTTTTTTTCTGAGAAAGTGTCTTTAGAGATTTTTCTTTCAAAAGGAACGAAAAGTTTGCGTGCCGGGAAGACGCAATGGGCGTTTTTTTTTCTTCTTTCATTCCGTGACCGGAAAAAAAGAGAGAAGAATGAAAACACTTCCGGATCATGTCGCTTTAAAATCAAGCAAGTGCAGTGGTTCTTGAACTTTATCGCATTACGGCTCAATATATATGACTTGAGCGGCTAACCAATTGTGAAAATGGAATAAATTAGACAAAAACATTCCAGTAGTCAGTGAAAGAAACTTTTATATCAGCATACTGAATACTCATCACCGCTTTTTCCTGTGACCCCCTTCTCAAAATGTTCGGATTTCACAAAATACAGTGAAAAAAATCACCAGATTGGCAACCTTCCCGTATGTTCCATGGGGAGATGCACCTCCCGGGAAGCTTACCCACACCCTAGATACTAGACATATTTCACTGTTTTAGACCATAGGACGAATCCTGAGTCAATTAAGCCTATTCATTTCATATGGTCAAATGCCAGTGGATAACATTGCAATTTTTGGAATGTCAAAGTGTCTGCATAAATCAAATACTATTAAGAATTTTGAATTTACTTTCCGCCAAGTGGATCTTCAATTTAATTTACACCGCTTTCCGAGAAATTCCTCGGCTCAAGTCGATTCTGTCGTCCTTTGCCTGCAGACACCATTTCGCTTGCTTTATTCATCCACTCGCTTTTAAACTTAGAACAACTACCTTTTAACCGTTTTCCTTATCGCACGCAAGTGAGACCTAATGCTTGTAAAATCTAAAAGTCTCTATCGACCACTGTAGTGCAGATATTTGGAGAAGAGTGGACTCGGCGTGGGAAAGAATTGCTGCCAATGAATCATTTGTTTGAAATTGAAATGGAAGCGGGCGTCAATTAACTCTACCACAACAGAGAGGAAAAAAGATTTGAAGGAAGGGAAAAAGGAAAGGAGAAAACGGAAAGGAAAGTGAAGATAGTTGGAGAGAGAGAGAGGGAGAGAGAGAGAGAGAGAGAGAGAGAGAGAGAGATGAGAGAGAGAGAGAGAGAAAGGAGGGGGTGAGAGAGTGAGAGTAAGAGTGAAGGAAGAAAGGCAGATAATGGAAAGCAGAAGGAAAGAGAGAGGAGAGAAATGGAGCTAATACAATTAGTAATAGAAAGCATCACGAAAGCGCATACCTCTGCCAACTACATTGTAACTAAAATTGAATGAAAATCAGTTAAAAAGTAGTCATGATGCAGGGGAGATACCTGAAAAATTCTTGAATCAGTCTCAAAATGTAATCACCTCTCCTTTAGGCCATCGCTGAACCATCAACAGAATGCAATTACAATTCATCGGGAACTTTTATACATATTTATCAAACATGAATGAATATATAAATGCATGAATGTATTTTTTTAAAATCTCGAACTCAGAAGGCCATTCCCAAATCTAACCAATTCTTCTTAACCCTACGGCCTACCCTCCAGGATTTCATTGAAATTCTTCGAAGGCTTTTTAATATATTTTGTAAACAGAAGCAGAGCAATGCGTACATTCAACTCTTCCAACTTCGTTGGAGGAGGTAAGAAGAAAATCGAAGAGAAAACAAGCACAAAAAAAGAAAATAAAGAATGAGAAATGGGAAAACGAAAGAAAGATAGCAGTACAAAAAAAGATGAATGAATGAGTAAAAAAAAAATAAATGAAAGAAAGAAGGAAACGATAAATAAGTTAATGAAAGAAAGAAGTGGATAAAAAGGTTTTGGGAAAAAGAAATTGAGAAATGGCGATGACGTGATAGGATGAAAACACAAAGGAAGGAAATGGTCACATGACCACTTTAAAAGAAACGGTCCCATTTTCATTCTGTGTTGGAAAACTGGAAAGAAGGTTAATGAGGGCAAAACTAGAGAGGATACCTAAGTAATCAGTTGAAATTTTTCTTTTGTATTTCAACCTTCCTTAGGACAATGAAGATTAATGAGACAGGAGAGAACAATGGTTCCGAGGAAAATTGGAACAAATAGATACGTGCCTATATGAATTGACATACATATGTATGTAGGTATGTGCGTATGTATGTGCATGTGTGTGTTTATAGCTGTACGAATTGTATAAACTGGTGCATACCAATACTAAGGAGGACATTCGTATATGTGTAGAAAAGAATAAGATGATCAACTACAGAAAGAAGGCTATCCAGTCGTGTGTTTGTGTATATATATATATATATATATATATATATATATATCAATGAAATTGACTAATTGGCAAAGTTTCAACTTATTTTTTTACAAAAAGAAAATAAGGACGTAATTTTGATATGATCAAGAGTTTATTTAATTAAAAAAGATGTAAAGCAACTGCTTTTTTTAAATCAAAAGTTTATGTAATCAAAATGAAGTCAATCATTTATTTTACGAAAATAAGTAAGTACGTTGTTTTAACTTTTGATGAATACGTCGTTTTAATTTGATCAAGTTAATTTGATCAAGACAAAGATGAAACCGACCATTTTCACGATCAAAAATTTATGTAATCAAAGAGAAATCAAACTTTATTTTTTTAAGTAAATTTCGCCAATTATTCTGTGTAACATGAGCAAAATCGTATGAGGATATCCTTGTACTTACCCCACAAGGAATACTATAAAAACCTTCCGTTGCTTTGGTAAACCTGGGGGTGGAGATCTCAAGCATTATAGTAAACCATTAGTAAGACTCAAGGGACAACTAATCCATATATGATATAATAAAGATATCCATATTTTCACAGTTCGTAATACCAACCAAAAACAGTTTTCATCGTAGGAGTATACGATGGAATTTAACAGTGCATTTTAGAAGATATAATAATGTGGTTTTTGAAAAATAAATTCTTGAATTTATTTTGTATTAAATTTGAAAACAACTAAAACGCTCAGACATACACTGGTTGGTCTTGAGTTTCATTGTTATAAGATTGCATAAAGCGGGTCATAATTCAGAATGCCATGATCGAAAATGTTGAAATCCTGAAAGATTAAAACCTCTTAAAGTTGAAATACCTAAAACCCAAACCCTTAAACGTCGGATTCCTGAAAATATAAAACTATACAATCATATATAACCGGTTTTCATAAAATTTAGATTAATAAAATGATAGAGAATAAGAGAAGAGTCTGACATAACAAATTTCTTTTGTTATTTGAGGACAGAGTCAATTGTTCCGTTCGATATTTACTGAAATATCATAAAATTAAGGTGATCTTTTCATTAATAAATTCAATAAACAAGGAGTAAATCGATTGGGGATTTGAACAGAAACAAATTGTACTGTCGTCCTCACTTTGCTAGAGTTGTATATCCAGTTCTTTTTTCTTTCAGTCAAAATTTCCATTTTTAAAGTGTGAGCGATGAATGGACAAATCGTTTGCTAAAATGTAGATTTTACCAAAAAGAGCCATTCGTATTCATGAAGAGAAATATGAAAAGCAGAAAAAATAGATGTATACAAAGCAAAAGACAGAGAAAAAAAATGAAATTAATTTTAATCCAAAATAACAAATGTTATTTAAAAAGAAACATGGCGTAAGACGAAAAGCTTCGTTTTTCCCTTGGCCCATCGTCATCTTCCGCTTTAAATTTCGCCAACTTTCTACCAACCGGAAGTTGACTGATCAGATTTAATTACTATTCGTAATCGATATTGTATTCTCAATGCCATTCGATAAATCAAGCCACATCCTATGTCTTTGTTTTGTCTGGAAATCTCCTTGCAGACATTCGGTATTTTTCAGTCAAGGCATTTGGCCGGGAGATTAACGGCCCCGAAGGGAGCCAAGCGTGGCGAATGAGACGAAAGGAGAGACGTGACGGAACAATTTCCCGAGGTCCAATTTCTTGATCACTTGCATTTTATTTCACAGGATACGGAAAGGGTGTGGGCGAGTCGGCGGGGCCACTTGGAGGGGGTTTGGAGAAGCCTCGTCAGAGAAACTGAAGAATTATAAACGGAGAAATACCTAGAATAAATTATGAACAAACCAAAATGAGAGACAGGACAGAGATGAGAGTGAGAGAGGGAAAGATAAAAAAACTGCCAGAAGGAGATTGATAGATAGATAAACCCACATTCGTTGATATATAGGTCTACACTGCTACATATGTCGATGTATAAGCATATAAATTACTTGTTGATAAAAAGAAAGGCGGGAAATGTAATACATGTATACACACACAAATAGATGGAGCTGACTACTTCGCAATGTTATGAAATACACCCAAACACACACACACACGCACACACACACCCAAACACACACACACACACACACACACACACACACACACATATATATATATATATATATATATATATATATATATATATATATATATATATATATATATATACATATATAATTTAAACAGTAGAATATACGAAGAGAATACTATGATTAGTAAAGTAAATGTAAAGGAAGACAATAAACATATGAATGTAGTATAGATATTTAAATCACCAAATAAGCAATGGCTTGTTAATTGTAATATCTTGTCTGATTAATACGACTTCGAGCAGATTTAACGCTTCGCAAGAGATACCTACATGTATATTTTATCTACAGTATAATTATTTTTATTTTAGAGTTTTAGAAGCTTTCATTTTGAATGGTCTTTATTAACAATTAAAGTAATGCCTCGAAGAAATGAAACAACAAAATTTAAATAATAGTAATAATGAATGGTTGTATCTTAAATTGTTAAAAATCATGGAAAATGTGACTATTATCTTTACTTACCATTAAACCAAAATAGATCTTAGAACGGCCTGTTACTCAAGGAATCGGTGGTTCATTAAAATCTCTATAATTTACTTATTACAATATATATTGGAAAAGATTGAACCAGAGATTTTTCTATGCCATTTTCTACTGAACGTTTCAAGCCCTAATGCTGAATGCGTTAAAATACGTGAAAACTCACTTTTGCTATGTATAGAGAAAAGGGAGCAAAATGATCGAATAGGTTTCGTGGAAAGTAGAGGTAAATCTGATGGATCGTCCCTATGCATACATCGTATTAATGGGTAGAACCATTAGGTTTTCAGAAACGTTCAAACCTGACTGGATAATTGAAGAGTTCGTTATTCAAATGTAAACAGGTTGTTTATTTTCATAATCTACTGGAAACAACATTGTACCGATTGCTGATGAGTGTAAAAGGCACGGCATGTTAACATTCATCATGTGTCCAAGTAATTCTTATCTTTGTACATCAATAGCTCTATTCACTGTGTTAAATATCGAGCACAATAATGAAACACCTACAACGGACAAAATCTGTTTTTGTTCGTTTTTTGTTGTTTTTTTTACAAATTGAGAATATATATATATATGTATATATATATATATATATATATATATATATATATATATATATATATATATATATATATATAATATACTACATATATGTGTGCATGTGTGTTGGGATGAAGTATTGCTGCCTCATTATACTCCTTATATATTCTAGCCCACGGTCGGGATTTCCAGCTAATTCCTGCTCAAGGCTTAAATGAGGCCTTTGGTCCTAATGAAAGATCGACACTGTTCCCACCCTGCCTCTGCAAGACTGACAGCAAAGCACCATTTATGCTACTCAGAGTTCATATACAAATAAATAAATCGAAATCAGATCATTATTAGCGGAGATTGCACGAACCAAGATTCTCCCCACATTATATTTTACAAAATCATCAAAGATTAATGTACAAAAAACCTGCCGAAATTAATATAAGGCGGGAAGAAACATTTATTTTTCAGAAGCAGTTTTGGTTACGCCTTACTTAAAGTTCATTAGTAATAAAGGTATATACTAGCAGGGTTTCCTGGTTCCACCAGGGTATCAAATTATTTATTGTCCATGCAATTTCCGGCATACAGCTAAGCATTATTTCCCTGCTAATGTTTTTAAATTTGATGTTTGTTTATCCCTGTCAACGCCAGGACCCCCTGCCAATACTTTTATAAAAATATTTGCTGTTGGCGTGCAGCAGAAAACTTGGCATTGCCTCTGGAAGAAATGACTGCACATTTGATGGTTGTGTAGGCCAAAAATGGATCGAGTATACTATCTGGCAGGTTGTGCAATCAAATCTTGGCATAAGAGTCGCACACCCCGGGCAGACTCTCGGGCAGACTTGCGTAGGCGCCCATGCACCCTCGGATAGTCCAACATTGTTCGTGTAACCATTCATTAAAATGTTTGAAAGCGGAATTTTGGGTTTCAGATTCCGATAATTTTAAATTAATAGAAAAATTTTCCTAATCTAGCATGATATTCGGCAGTCTTTCGTTTAATGAAAGCTAAAAATTTCAACAATTGCCAAATTCGGCAAAGGATGCAGAAAAAGGCAAAATTAAAGTAACTTGTGACTGAATTCGTGCAAATAACTAATCGTATTAAATGATGGATATTCATTGTAAAGTTCCACACCATCACTAACTCACTGTTTTTAACATTGAGTGAGCAAGTGCATGGAAAATTCTTAAAAGGGGAACATGACTTGTAAGGTTATTGCTTTGAATATCACCCGGTTTAACGATAGTTTCCCGTTTACTGTGTCAGTTGTCGATTTCAGCAGTGGTCAAAATTTCTGCATTAACAAAACGAACAATTGCCTGCTATGTTTTCAGCAAAAAAGGAAGTCACTGAAAGGAAGTAATGGAGGTATCTGAATACTTCGAATGTGTACTTCTGTATTACGGATGGAAAGTAACGGTCCAGCACAACCTCGTTCTAAAGGATTATGATAATTTCTCTAAATACTGAATCTGACCTTCATTTCTTCGGAATTTTTTATTTTTGAGAAAAACTAATGTGTGCAAAGGTTTCCCGTGAGACACATTTTCTGAAAAGTTCGTTTTAAAGAATACGCAAAAACGCTTATTTAGAAAGATTGATTTTTCCCATACTGAAAAGTGTTACAACTGTTGATCAGAACGTATCTTTGAATTTGGCGAGAATGCACGACTGTCAGTCATGCAGAATTTCGAATTTCAGTTTGGATAGTTTGTGCTCACAAATGCGATTACAGATAACAAGTATCTACACACACACACACACACACACACTCATATATAGAGGCATGCGCACGCACGTATATACATATATATATGTATATACACGGTCTGACCGAAAAGTATCCAGTCATTTTGTATAAGTCGGAAACTGATAGCACGGGTTCGATATAATTTGGCAACCAATATTAGGTAACATAATTGCACATGAACATGCACTCTCCCGTCAGGTTACTCATTTGCCGGTGAGATGTGTGTGTGTGTGAGTGTATCTGTATACGTGTGTGTCTGTATAGGGTTGGAAAAATCACTTTCTAAACTTGATTTTCTTTCACTAAGAAGGTAAAAGAATTTTCCCTTTAGATATATTGATTTCAAACCATTGAACTAATTTGAAATTTAACACCCTGCAAATACCCCTGCCCCCATTTTCAGCTTCGCAAAATGGAGCCCCTTCCCTGCAATGTTCCATGACAGTTTGTAAAGCAACTGGCTCCAATGCTCCATCTCTTGTCGAATACAATTGTTCGGTTCTAGGAGTGTTTTGGGCATTGATTACCTGAACTCTTTCTTTAATATCACCCCAAAAGAAAAATGAAAAAGAGAGCGATCAAATATGGCGAATGTGGCGTCCATTTGATCTTTGATCCACTTGGAATTAATTCGCATGGCTGGTAATGGAAGGCATTATCAGAATGTTATACTTCACAATTAGTTCAAAGTATTTTCCAAGGTCAAAAACAAATATATCTCAAGGG
>OY735228.1:10147327-10174827 GCA_963457665.1 Thysanoteuthis rhombus | reverse complement strand
ATACTGTGAGGAGTACATTTTCTTTTATTGTTAATCAAATATTGATGACATACGTACCAGTCTAGTTCAGGAGGGGATATTTCCATCTTTTATGTACAGGTTCATACAAGTCTATATTTATAATAAAGTGGCAAACAATTAGAAAGCGGATTAGAAAAGTAAGGGGATTATCTATTCTTTATCTTAATCAGACGAGTGTCATTTCCAGTCGACCGATTTCTCGCTTTTTTTTGATAGTGTTCACTCGAGCCTTCGGTGTCAAATTTTGGCTTCAACCGAAAGTCAATTTGAAAAAATTGACGTCGACATTTTTCAATTCATTTCCATCAGATGAAATATTACCAATAAAAGAAATTTAATTGATTTTTATGGCTACTGTTTAAATACATCTTAATTCATTAATTGCCTTTGTATAGTAACTTTAGCTCAAACCGATTATCCTTCGCCAGTGAGCAAACAGCGTCTATCAGAAAATAAAGAATAAGGCTCATTTTTTTTTCCAACAAATAATTCCCATTCATCCATTCATTTGTTGTTGTTCACAACAAGGTTAGTTAGAGGGTTCAGAAATGATGGTAGCAGAGCAGGGCTTTGGCTTGCATTATTTAGCGTATTGTTGAGATACGTGAGCCAAAGCCCACATCCGAAACCAATAACTGCAAGCCTGGCCGCTGCATGGTCAAACTCAACGCCTACTTCTATTCCAACCGAAGATGATTACTACAATTCTCTCAATTGTATATATAGTAAATAAATTCCAATGTATATGACACTTGTCAGTTTGGCTCAGTTGGTAAGAGAGTCGCCTATCAATTACTCCACTGCGATTTCAAATCACTGTAGGGAAATGTTTATTTCATACATCAGTTTGCTTTAACTTGATGGAGTGGACAAACAGTGAATAATTTTCCCCCCAAAATTTGGCGAGGATTGTTTTTGTTCCGGGGAAAGGGGAATGAAGTCAACTGGAACTCAAGTTTGCCAATGGTCACAAATCTAGGAGAATGAAAAAAATAGACCACAAAAGGTGAAGTATGACTTTTACCGATGGCCTATATTTCAATGATGTTTGTTGAATTTCGAGCGTAAGCCAATAAAGAAAATCTTGAACTAGTCGTTTCTATAATGAAACAAAGAAAGGAAAGTTGGATTTATCGGCCATATGAGAAACGATGATGTACATAAAACCGATCACTATAGCCCAGGGCTGAGTCATACCAATGACTTTAACAATGGCACTCAATGCCTCCCTGTTAAATACTTAGTATTAAGAATTGGATTGATGAAACCTGGAGAGGGATTGGTCCCTCAGGCTATCACGCTCAAGGCACACTCATGGTAGTTGTCCCAACGACACAGTTCAGAGGGCAGAAAACCCAATACCGGGAAAGTACACCCAAGAAATATACACAAAGAAATAGGTATCTCATAAATGATTGTATACATGAGAGTGGATTAGTTAGTCTTTAGCTTGATACTTTAGCTTTTGTTGAAAAATTCATTTTTGTTGTGTAAAATGATTTTTTATTCATTAAGCTACAGATAGACACACATACATACAAATACACGCACATTTATACACACACACACATACAAATACACGCACATTTATACACACACACACACACACTCACTCACAAATTATACCCACAGGTATTCGTATATGTTTTTATAGAATGGACTTGTTGATATATGCATACATAGTGATCTACACACTAGGTATACACGTACATCCCTCTCACTCTCTCTCTCTCTCTCTCTCTCTCTCTCTCTATATATATATATATATATATATATATATATATATAAATATATATATACATATATACATATATATATATATATATATATATATATATATATGCATGTGTGTGTAGAGGGGTATATGGGTTGAGCATGTATGTGGATGAAGATACACGTATGTGTGTACATTTGCATATATGTATATACGTGTTTCTCTGTCATCTGTCATTAGATTGTGTCTCAATATACTTGAGCCTGATAGATAAACAAGTAAATAAGCTTGGACATTTATTAATCAAGCTGCAGATTTATTGATGTACTTACACAGACACACACACGTGCAACCACACACACACACACACACACACACACACACACACACACTTATATATATATATATATATATATATACACAGACATTTATTCATTTACTAAGATTTGCTTCGTTGGGTACAAGCTACAAACTGATCTCAGTATCTGGTACATAGAAAATTAGTATACGTAGGTGGATCAATTAGTCCGTTGCTTGATACCGTTATTAGCTGGATTTTGATCCGGAATTTCCATTGTGTGTACGATCTATGAGATTAGTTGAGAAGCATTGAATTGAGTGGAGACAAAGAAGGAGATTATGTTGAAAAATGTATAAAGATGGTATATACAATAGATATATTTGAAGATTATATGTCAGCTGAAAAGTTAAGCTTAGACATATATTCACGTGCGAAAAATTGTATATAGATACATAATAGATATATTCAAAGATTTTTTGTCAGCTAAGAAGTTAGGCTCAGACTTATCTTCGCACGCGTTTCTGCCCACCTTTTTTTATTTTCCTGTCAACACTCATCTATTCAACAAGAAACTTGGCGCTTAACACCCTAATTCAAAATAGGTATGCAAACACAATGTCGATAGACGTTCACAAATAAACAAGCTCAAAGAGCAAATCCTTTTCTTGTATACTGCTAAATTGAATTTTGTCCACCCTAGGGGTCTGTTTTTGAATTTCCCACAGGATCATTCTTCCGTAGGCGAAAACTGAGACACCTGTCAGACCCCGCCTATCCGTAAAAAGGATATAAAATGAATTGTTAGGTAGAAAGAAATAGGACATATTTGCATTTTATAGCGAGACAATAAGCTGAAGAAGCCATTTTTGTTCAGTTGCCATGTTGTTATGGCTAACAATTATCTTTCTCGAAAACTAAACAGATGCAAAAAAGCAAATCGACCTTTCCCGGAGGTTACATTCCCATCATTCTCAGATTAAACATATTGAAACGCCTCAATTTCCCCAGAAAGAAAAGACTGGGATATTGACTGGGAACAATATTTGAATGTTCAAAAGCAACTACACAATTTCTTTTTCATTTTTCTTCCTAGATTTCTGACCAATCTCAGTTTACTTGATATCAATCGATGGTTCAATGTCTGAGAAATCTTTTGACACTTAGGCTTTACATCTATTTCCACTATTACGGCGATGGCACCAACATTAGAACAGCGGCACAAAATAGCAGGGTGAGGATTAGCGTCTTTTTGAGGGGCTGCATCAAGAGCAAAATGTATGCAACAAGAGGCGTTCATTAACTCGAGGCAAGAATCGGAGATTGCTGTGCAAACATTCCACTCAAAACTGATATCGGGAATGCCTGTGTCAATTGCTGACTCGGCTGAAGTAGGCAAAATATATCAGTGAAGTAATTCTTATTTGAACTTGTTTGAATAGCAGAATTTCCAAACATTCTAGTTTATGTGTACCAATTCGGAAACATTTTCGTTTGTTTGTATTGAAAAAGGAAGGTGTACAGTGATTTTGAGACACACTCCATTGGGAAAAAAACCAAATGAAAGTAGACTTTCTTACTAAATTCTTTGCTTTAAGAATATCTTCTTTCTGGTTTCCTTTGGATTTTATCACTGAATACTAGTCCACGGTCCGCGAACGGTTATCATAAGTATTCAACAACATGCTCTGCTAAAGGCTGCTACTGTTACTATAAGTCTGACCGTAAGAATAGAGAAAATGGTTTTAATAAGGAAGGGAGAGGGGAGAAAAAAGAGAATGTATGAAGGGAGAGTATCTGATGGCTGCTACTTGTAATATAATTGTTAGAGATACATTTATTATTATTATTATTATTATTATTATTATTATTATTATTATTATTATTATTATTATCTACATGATTCCAACTTTCGAGCTCGAATCAGTTGAAGCATACTCTCATAACAGCATAAACAGAGAAACACATATGCACACACACACCCTGCTGTACTCACTCACGCATATATATATATATATATATATATATATATATATATATATAGAGAGAGAGAGAGAGAGAGAGAGGGAGAGAGGGAGGGAGGGAGAGAGAGAGAGAGATTAATGACAATTATGAAAAAAATCTTTCTTCGTACTGTTTTATTCTGGTACGTATTTTGATCAATTATTCATCTTCCTTAGCCGGTTAGATGTTGATTTTAAATTTAATTGATGTTCCTCGTTGTCACTTGGCCATGCAACGCTGTTTCTATCATGATTTCGTTTCGTGACATTTATTGATGGTGTCTTAGACGAATATCAGCCAGACTCTCGTTTATGATGTTATTTATTTCTTTTTTATTTTGCTTCAGCACTAGCCTGGTGGATAAGTAGAATCGTTCAGGTCTTCGCTTTATAGCTTTGGATTCTGACATTAATGTCGATTGTATTATTTGTCTTTTAATCCTGTTCAACTCCTTCCTCGCTATAAATAAAAAGTATATGACAAATTTATGATATAGTCGTTTTTCAAAATTGTTGAATTAATTAATTACACACACGCACACGCAACACACACACACACACACACGCACTCACACACACACTCATCTGTATATATGAGAGGCATCACACTGTCTTTCCATCTTTTTGACACACAAAACATTGGCGCAGCCCAACCAAATTTGTCGTGTACACTCAATATACATATATATATATATATATATATATATATATATATATATATATATATATATATATATATATATATATTATTTTTCTTGGGATTGAGTTATCTATTCATGAAGAGTGATCGAGCGTATGTAAATAGATGTGCATAGAAAAGTCAGTTCTTCACGGTGACTCTAAATTTCATGCCAATGGTGCAATCGTCTCCGACGGTCTGAAGATTACACCACGCTCTATTTGAAATTGTTAATTTTATCTACGCTGTCTAGACCAAATGATACTTTCATTGTGAGCCAAGTGAGAATTTGGGGATTAGGCAGTTCTTTGGGCCTTTACCTCCCTGTCGGTCTCTTTAGCTCATGGGTATGAGCGATGTTACGTTAAAGCGGTCACCTATTGGTCGCTGATTCGATTCCTACAGCAGTCTAGTTTTTTCAAATTGGTAATTCTATGTATGCTGTCTAGGCCATGTGATACTTTCACCAAGTATTAGCGGGAGATCATTTCAAATAGAGTTTCAGAACAATGTAAGATATTTAGAATCATTTCTGTCGGATTATGTATCTATTTCTGAATACAGGCAACTGGTGTGAAATTGCAAAAAAAAAAAAAATAAATAAAAAAATAATAATAATAGGATGGTTGAGAGACAAACAGATAAGCACACGTACTACCATTAGATCTTTACTTGGAGCAAATATCCGCTGGTTATTTAATCACACCGCTTCACTGTACCATTTTATATTTACTAAATTATCCTATACACATGTAAGTGGATGTGGTTTGGTCTGTATGTATGTGTGTGCTTGATATTTTTGTGTATATGTACGCATTCTATAGAAAATATATGTGTATGCGTGTTCGCTCGTGTGTGTATGTGTGTGTGTGTGTGTGTGTGTGTTTCGAGAAAATAGACATGTTTATACTGCAATATATAACAACAAACACTCGCACCCAAACGAATACAATTCCCCCACCTAGGTGCCTCTTCATATTCCCCACAAAAAATCCTTTTCCTCCACCTTTTTTTTCTTCAAATTCCCACCACCACAGGTCAATGCTAAATGTTGACTACCCCTCAAACCAATTCTCTCTCCTCCCTCTCTCTCTCTCTCTCTCTCTCTCTCTCTCTCTCACCTGTTTATCTTGCTCTCTTCAACAGGCAACCCACACAATGGTTTCAATGGACGTCGTGTCGAACAATAACTTCACAGTGCTACAATAGACGAAGGCAGAAATCAGAAAATAATTTAGTTTTATTCTTTCATTGATCCTCGTCAATTTATTTATTTTATTGATGTTTTATGTCATGCGTCATTAATTTCAAGGAATTTAAGAAAGTAAATTGGTTCCCAACCCCAATAGAAGCAAAATGTGTGTGGGGGAGGGTATATAAAGGTAGGAATCTATCAATACTCATAGTATCAGGTAAAAAAATAGTTACAGCATGAGTACAGAAATACCTTAAATAGTTCCAATACTTTCAGTCCTGTTCATAACTGCACTGTTCAAGGACTTATTGTTATGTAATGTGTTTTTTTCAGCAAATACTTGGTTACATGAATTATCATTCAAGGTATTTCTGTATCGTATTTATTCAAACTCAATTAATCACTCTTAACACAACTTTTTTTTTAAAAGTTAGAATTAGATTTTTTAATTTTCTTGAAAATTTTTGTTAGTGAATCACTATCACGATGTTCGTTGTGGGACATAAGCTTTCCAGCGTGGTATGTCAGTTCATAGAGGCGTCTTTGCCTCTCTATAAGAATAGTGTTGCTAATTTAGAGCTTTTTGCGCTAAATCTAGCGCGTTTCTTGTTCTGTCAGTGTGTAAACTGCTGAATTTACGCAGCCATTTTTGCCATTTTCATCATTCTAGCTGCAGTTTGGTGTATTTTGGCCATTATTGGCTATTTCTTTTGAATTTAGTGCTTTTTAAGCTTCTCTGTCCATCTGTTTATCGGTAGGTATTAACTTTTTTTTGTTTTTACATAAAGTAAAAGCAGAAAGCACTCATAGAGCGCATACCTCTGACAACACCAGAAAAAACAATTGGGTTACAGATCTCAGACTATGCCGTAATAAAAACTGGTAATAATTATTCTTCACAGATATATAATCAATTGTTTAAAAAAAACAACTATATTGCTGTTTATCATATTTATTTCTGATGGCGTCATCGTGATAAAATCATTACTGTGTTATTACATCCATAAAGCCAAAAAATTGTTACAGCATCAACAAAATCGCAATAAAGAGAGAAGCAGGATTGTGATATGCAAAAGGGTAGAGGGTGAAACGAAGTATATTCACTAAAGGCGCTGAAGAAAGAAAAAAGACGAGAAAGGCAACTGTGGTTGGATTGAGCCAATACTTTCTGAACCTGTCGAGTTCATCTCGTCATCTTACATTCTACCGGCCATGTGATTTTAGCGGTGGTCTGCCATTCATGACCGGCCCATTGCCATTCTAGTTTTCTAATGGATTCTATGATGTCTCAGATACCCGTTTTCCCCCTAATAAACTATGCTTGTAATCTCTCCACGTTGCAGGGTTCTCAGATTAAGGGTCAGTCTTTTGGTTAAGTTCCATGTTTTAGCTCCATAGGCGACTACCGAGAGGATGCATTAGTCGTATACCTTTCATTTCAGAACTAATGGGATTTTCCTGTTCTTGAAGGTTGAGCTTGCTTTGCCGAAGGATGGCCACCCTAAAGTGATTTTTCGCTTGATTTCTTCTTTTGGGGATTTCATGAATATTCGTTTTCCTAGATAGATGTCGCGGTCTACTTTTTCCAGCTTCGTGTTTTTGATTTCGATCGTTGTATTCTTATTTCCGACATGCTTGTTGTACATGACCTTTATTTTGCTGTGGTTCATGTGGAGGCCAACTTGCTTTTTTCATTCAATTCATCAAGCATTAGTTGATGATCCTGAAGGTTCGCTGCAAAAAGGACGAAATTGTCTGCGAATCCGAGGTTGCTTAGGTATTCTGATTCCTTTGTGTTCCAAGTCTAGGTTTCTGAATATCAACTCAAGGTAGGCTGTAAAGAGTTTAGGTGAGCTGGTATCACCTTGTTTTACCCCTTTTTGAGCTGAAAGGACTCTGAGTCTCGGTAGCCTGATAAAATAGCTGCTATGAAGGTATATATGTTGCTGTACTATAACATATACGGGGTTTACACCCTGTGAAGTGATAGGATCAATGAATTCGGAAATTTACACCCGACGCCAACACTATCAAGAAAAGAGAACTTCCACCTTTACAATCTCTTCTCCTAACATTACTTCTCAAGATCGATCGTATTAACGTTATCCGTATATGTACCTCATCTTTATTCTTGTATTTAACGTACGTTTCTTCTCTGGTTAGAATATGTTTATATCTTCATTTCACTTCATTTCATCAATGCGCGTCCAACTTCATATTTGGCGCGCATTCCCTTCTCTTCGTACAGCTTCCTTCCTTCCACAGCTATAGGGCCGGCGCACTACACATCATCCACGAGGATCCAAAATCCTCGTCTCTCAACAATCCATCACAGTTGTTCCCGTGATTGTTTTTTTTTTATCTAGCGTTTAGGTGGTAATTTTCATAACCTCAGTACTTTAAATTACGACCCTTGGGTATATCGGTAGCTTACCAACGAATATTTCATAAGTAAGATACAATTGCTTTGAGTTACCCTTTTGTCACCGTTATTGTTCTACAAGCCAAAATAGAAAATAACAACCTTTATCATAAAAATGAATTTTACCGTTGTGCTATATGAATTTTTGAAAATAAAATCATGTATATAATAAGAACCATCTTTGTCAAAGTATCAACTGTAACCATCAGCCAACCTGTTGGACACTTATGATGACCGCTTGCAAAACAGCGGGTCATGGAGTAATGATTCCAAACTTCAAAATAAATCCCCATTCTCTAAATAGATAGAAAAAAAATAAGCTTAAAAATAAGCTTGCACAGGTTTTAAATCTATCCAAAAAAAGAATTTGATTTTTCGGGGCTCTCATCACAAACGAACAAAGGATAACCAGAAAGTTAATCGGATCACTAATCCTGTAGATAATCTCATTTTTGTTGTATGGTAGCTTATAATAATTTCAATCCAAATGTTAACAATATAAGAGCAAGTTACTGTGAAATTCATTCTTGGTGGTCATCGACAACCAGATATCAAATATAAATTGGTAACTCAGGTAACCATTTGATACACCTGTGTCCAGTTAAATTATTAGTGAAGTTTATTTACTTCAAAGAATCTGTTAATGGTAATGTTACCAGAATGCTTAGATTTCACACTTAGCCGGTAAAATGTTACAAAAAAAAAAAAAAAAAAAAGCGTGAAAGCTAGGTCTTGTATAAAATGTCTAGCTTTTTCAAGGTAATGTATAATATAGAAAACAACGAACTTTATTAACGAACCCAGGCAAGGCCGGGTACTTCTGCTAGTATTTTTAATACGAAACAAATTATTTGAAATAATAAGCTGAACATAATCTGAATTAATGTAAATACAAATTCTATTAAACCTTTCTTGATGCTAGTGATCATATCAATTAATGTAGATTACGCACAGGAAATATTTTATTAATTAATTTCATTCTTTATTGTCTAAAATAATCTCTCAATCTGGATTGAAATGTTTTACTTTAAAAAAAAGTACTAAATTTGTTTGAGCATAGTTGAAAACAATGAGCAGGAAGTTTTATTTTCATCAAAGCTTTACGCCCAAGCATTGGGAGAGTCCAGCGTTACGATCAGTAAACCAAGAAAATCATATTTCATTATTATATCTTTCCCTTTCTCCTCTCCCGCACTCTTAAACTACCGATCCTTCTCCCTCTCTTTCTGCTTTCACTTCCATCACCTCCTCTTGATTTTCTTTCTCTCCTTCTTAATCTCTCTATATGTTCTGTGGCCCCCTAAGTATATAGTAGAACTTAGTTCTAGGAGTTCTGACTCCGGGTCAGTACCTCCCCATTGCAATGTAAAGTGAGGATCTGGAGTACTCTTGACATCTTCTTGACGCAGGTTGCAGAGGCTGGGCAATTTTTGTTTTTGCCCATATGTATGCGTTTTGAGAACCCACATTAAATCGACCTTGTGTAAATTCTATCCTGGAAGGGAGGGGCAGATAAATCCCTTTTTATACACTCAGGGTACATTTTGCAAAAAAGATTTTGAGCGTAAGAATTAGTCCGTGGAGTGTTAAGATTTTTGTAAACAAAATTAAGAAGCGAGAAGAATGTAATGAGTCCGTTATCTTGTGTTCATCCGCTTCGTTTGGTTTTGTTTGTCTTGATTAAAAGGAGGAGAAGGGTGAGGCAGAGGTGAGTTGGTGGTGCTGAGCAGGCGTTAAATTCAAATCAGATGAACTCTGATAAGGAGAAAGAAAGAAAGAAAGTAAAAAAGAAAAAGGAAAAAGATCGAAAGAAAGAAAGAATTAAAGAAAAGAAAAGGAAAGACAAAAGAAAGTGAGCAGAAAAAAAAAGAAATGAATAAAAGAAAAAAGAGGGAGGGGAGAAGAAATAAAACAAAAAAAGAACGAAGATAGAAAGAAAAGGACGAAAAGAGAAAGAAAGGAAGAACAATTGAAAGAAAGAAAGACAGAAAGGAAAAAAGGGATGAGAAAGAAAGAAAGAAAGGAAGGAAGAAAAGAAAAGAAAAGAAAAGAAAAGAAAGAAAGGGAGACCAGAAAGCAAGGAATATTTTGTTAAAATGAAGAAATATGAAAGAAAAAAATTGAGGAGCAAAAGTGTCAAATGGAAAATGAGAGAAAAAAAAGAATGTAAAAATGACAACAGAAAAAAAACAGGGATGGAAAGACAGAAATAATCTTGGAATGATGGAAGAGTAGCAACATCTATGAAGAATGAAATGAAGAAAATTTCGAAGTTTGGAAAGAGGCTATAACTGATTTTTCAAAAGATATCTGAAAAGTGAAGGTGTTTTGTTTGTCTTGCTACCTGAATTACAAACGCTTTAAAATCAAAAATAGAAAAAGACCAGACTGGCTGCAGCAGTGTCAAACTCCAATCTATACGACTTCTGACTGAAAATAATTACTGCAACATTTGTATTATGTATATATCAAATAAAAAAAAATCATAATTTTTTTAGTATGAATGTATTTATTTATTCATTAAAATGAAATGAGATCTACATTTCGTAGGTAAGACTTGACAGTTTGCTACTGTCGGTAAGAGAGCAATCTACCACTCACTTAGTCGGGATTTCAAATTGCTGAAGGAAAATGTAAATTTCATAGATGTATTTATTTATTAGAATGAAATAAGCCCTTGCATATTTCTAGCATAAATTTGGATAAGAAAAAAGTCGCCTCCAGGTTTAGACTGGAGTTTGACAAAATCATTTGCGTTTTGTCGATTATATACAACGCCCGCCCCTACACCTAATGACGAGCCGTCCCGTTCGGTAAAGTAGGCAGTGCCTACTCTCACTAAAATTATACAGGTTAATTATAATATATGAACTGTAAAACATTGCAAATTCATTTATAACTTAATGCATTAAACGTATAATTCAGTAATTTATTTTTCTTTATTTTAGGCATTATTCTCCCGTGCCTTTCAATCACAGTATATATAATATGCGTAAAAATGTTTATTTCATATGCTGCAGACACTGCCCCTAGCTTCATGATAGCAGCAGCGTGCATTCTGCCTTAGCTACAGCATCCTTGCGTTTGCGATAGAATTGTATAGAAAATAAATTTTTGTTAACATCTGTGAAAAAAATACAGGTAGAATCTCAGTTGGCAAATTTTCACTGCCAAATGTGCACTTACATTAAGAAAAATCTGTCAAAATTTGACTAATCGACGAATTTTTTTATCTGAAACCACCCCTGCATCACTACTTATTTGATTTATGATATGAAACAGAAACGAAAGGGGTTTTCATTGTAAAAGATAAGTACCTGAAGAATTTGAATCAATTACAATTTTTTCAAAATTAGTGTAGTGAGTGTAACTAACACTCACTACACTGGCCTGAATCTTAAACATCTAAATCGGCGATGTAACTACATTAACTGGTTTGTTTAACAACTTTTAATCAAAAGCTATCGTAGATTTTCTCTAAAAACTTTTTGTTGATAATTTACATTAAAGTATCCGCCTATAAATATATATATATGCAAGGGACCTAATTAGGTTCGCCATTATACTAGATGATGGAATGCGACATTAACCTACCTAAACAGCGTTCTATGACAAGCACTGATGTATATTTACTCGTTATTTACCTGTGAAAAAGATCCACAGATATTTAAAAAAAAATTGTGATTATCTACAAAAAGAAATTTTGTTCCAGGTATGAGTTTTTGTGAGTAACAATTGTGTAATTCATCAATATGTAAAATTTTGACGGGTACTATTCTAATACTTCTAGCTACAATGGTCACATGACAGCACTTTATATCATAAAAAAATCAGGAGACAGAGATAAAGAATCTATTAGAAAACTGAAACAGCAATGGGTTGTTCATAATGCAAGAATGACAGAATATCGCTGGACTGATAACGTGGATCTTCGGAAATCATATGAGAAATTGTGACCAGCAAAAAATAACTTGACGAACGAGATGAGTTCAGAAAGAATTGGTTCCGCCACTTCCATGTTAGAGAAGTCTGGCGAATCTCGAGGAAGGTCTGTGTCCAATGACGGGCATTAAAAGGCTGATGACGACGACGATGATGATGATGATGTTCCACATTCCATAAAGTCCGGCCCCTTATAAACATGCACCTTTGGAACAGGCACTATTCCAGTACATATAAGAAGAAAGTTTGTGAGAAATTGTGACGTTCATATTTATTTCTTTCGACTTCACTCATCAACTCCGCCTCTACGCCTATCCAACCATGAAATCCGGTCATAAATCAAGCCCTTTCGACTTTATTAACTAAAAATTCACATCTCATAAATCCCGACATAAATTTCCCTCCTTTTTTTCCCCCCGTCCTGTCGCACTTCGCAATTTTTTGAGGGGCTTCCTTTATGCCTTTCCTCCACTTGTCCGGGATTTGGGAACGACAAAACCAAAAAAAAAAAAAAAAACCAAAAAAAAAAAAAACCCCTTGTGCCAACGGATCTTCTTTTGCAATAAATCTAAGTATGTATGTTTTGTGTGTCAAATAGACTCACTTATTTACATATAGATACCTATTTAGTGCAGATGATATCTACATCACAAATGGTCATGAATATGTGAATGAATTAACGGCTACGCTTTGCAGACGAACACTGAGGGAGGGTTTTCTACGATTATAGAATCCTTGGATGACGGGACCATGTGTGCAGAATAATCCTCAAGTCTGCGCGATGAAGTTTTAAGGTGGAGTGTGACGTGTGAACAGCCGATTCCGCCCTTTAAACCAATGGTTTGCATCCTTTGGTCCACCGATATGGCACGAAGGGGAGCATGGCTCCAAGGTCTTAGGTTTGACAGGTTTAATTTTTCTGGCAGATGCCAGAGCTAGCTATAAGGGTCAGCCACGTCTTTGCAGGAGTATTCCGACAGTATGACTGACCTGAATAAATAGACCACAGGACATGAAAATTCCGAAGTTTGTAGATGACTGAGCTGGCTGTAGGGTTCTACCGTCTCTTTTGAAGAAGAATCACGATGCGAATTTGCGCACAGATCCTACACATTACGACGTGAGTAAATGACCGAGTTGGCTGTAGAGGTCTGCTACCTTCTCAGATGAGTAACCCAACAGATTAGCAGGCTGTGCAGATTGGATCCCAGGTCCGAATCACACCTCCTAAAAAGTGGGGGAAGAGAGAAAGAAAGGAGGAGGAAAGGAAATTATGCTAATAACTAAGACGGCAGTGGTAATATAGGGAACAGTAATTATAGGTATAAATATAAGTATGCACCTACCTTTAATAGCCTGCTTAGCTTACTTTTTTGTTTTTATTTGTTTTAACCTGGCCTCTTCCCTGCCCCTCACATTCCAGTGTTTCCCTATTTGGCGATTACGCAACAAACTGAAAAGTATTTGGAAGTATACGTTTAGGTCTGAAATTTGATTTAAGGACAAACTAATGGGACAAAAAGGGTAAAATAATGTGACTCTATATATTGCCCCCATTTATGGTACGCACACATGTTCATCGTATATATTATGTTTGGGAATACATACCCACGTAGCTCATTCCTTCTTGTTTCAGAAGAGTATTTATTTGCATATTTTTAGCTCTATTTCACACACGTATACGCTTTCATATAACTCGAATTTAGATTTCTACCTTTGTTAAGCACTGAGCTTAGAGTGCTGCGTCTGTTCTTCTATATTTATTCTGCGTATGGATTTGGCAAAGAAGGTGGCCTTGAAGATCTTGCGTCACGATTGTCTGTCCAAAGTCTCTTTCGGCCAATTTCGTTAGACGAGGGAAAGAACTCTTATTCTCAGGGCTCTACTCATTTTTTTACAACAACATATTAATATTTGTGGAACCAGAGTTTCAGTTCTATAGAGTTTGGTCATAAGAAATCCCGGACGATATCTGTTTTGATTGTGCAATGATCCACCAAAAATAACGAAGTCCTGCAATGTTTAGCCTAGAAAAACATTAACCTTTTATAAAGAAAAAAATATGGCAGGGTGTACTCATTTATGGATGAGATTGTTGATTTTATGTCCACCTATTAAATCCTGGTTTTTAACTCATAAATTTGTGAACCACTTGAAACCATCCTTAAACACGGTGGAATTCTTCCATGAATGCCATTTTAAAATGCAACTCTTCTGTGGATTGAATTTTTAAAAAAGTTAAAATAATCTAAGAGTGTAAGAAAGTAACTGTGATCAGAAGTTATTCCCTTGGTTTGATATTTGTATTTTTGACAAAGAGTTAATTCACTGAAAATCAGTCCGCTGTACAAGTTTAATGTATCCGTTGAGAAAACATATCCTCTTTTTATTTTGGTGTATTCACTCGACCTATCCTTTGTTTGCATACAATCTTTTTGATCCCAAAAACAAATTGCAGATTATCCGAATATCCTTTCAACGTGAATCAATCTTTTCCTAACATTCCGAAAAGCTCTTAGTATTGTATTTTATCGAATTGCTTTGTGTAATCTGCGAAATACAATTATAGATCGTTCTGCATTTCTATTGCCCATTTCTGACAGCGTTATGACCATAAAAATTGCATTTTCTTGTTCCAGCGTCTTGAACAAAACCACTTTGTTGTTCTCGTATTTCCGGTCTGATTCTGCCACGAGTTCCATTCATCAGAATCCTAATTGTTAGTTTTGTTACGAGGCTCATTAAGCTGATTGTTCGATGATATTCGTATTCATTCGCATCTGGTTTCTTTGGTTTTCTTTTCTTTGGGCTACGAAAATTGATTTGCTTGGATCGTACTGTATTTAACTGCTGTTGTACATTTCGTTTATCACTTGAGTAACCTTCTCAATACCCCAATCTCGTAAAGATATCAAATATCAACATCTTTATGGCGATCTCATTCGTTCCTACTGCTTTGTATCATTTCATAAATACTGAGAATGTCCCGAATGAAATTAGCAAAGGGGTACAGATTCTTTAAGATTTTAACCAAGAACTTTTACATCAATAACGTCTTTGGCGTCCACTGTCAGTTTTCTGGAGTACAAAAGCCAATACACCAGAGGACATATGTCTTCCAGGGGAGGGGGATGTATAGTATATTTGGAATATATCTTAGAGACAACCCTGTTGAATGATAAGTATGATCCAGATGTCAGATGATGCACTTGACCGTTGATGGAAACGCATGACCAGACCCTAGAGTGGACATCACTGAATAGAGATAGGCTTTTTATATGGGAACATTAAATTGGGGTTACATGAAATAATTGTACTGCACCATCATCGCTTATTGACCTTAAGGTTCCAACTTTCTAATCCCTCGCGCTCGGTGAAAAGACCTGGTCAAGAGGTGGTGTGGTGGCGTCAATAAGAACGTCTGGTTGGTCAAGTGCGAAACAGTTTGGAATCCTGTAAATAATAATGCAATTTTAGATCCCGAAAGTACTAGGTTTGTCTACTCTAATAATTATAAGGGGTTCATCAAAAGTATTTCCGGTTTTTACTGACCCCCACTTCAAAGCTTATTTAAGGTATACATTTGAAGACTATCTATCACTCCACTATATCAATACAAGTTTCAACTATTGGCGTTCAAGTTCTCTTCCACTTTGCATTTTAAACAATGATAATCAACTGATGGTCGTCCGTATCTTGTATTTAATTCAGGGGACAAGTCATCATCCTAAAAAAGCTCAAACCAGTTTTGAGCTGTACGGTCGGATATTGTTTCATTTAATTCTATTTCTTGGATTCTACGAGCAGACTCAGTGGCTTTGGGGCCCAGTTTAAAACAATGTTAAAATTACTAGAATCTTTATAATCGTATCCGCCATTATAGCATCTAGAACAAAAGGTAGAGCTGATTAACATCAATAATGATATGATATATACAGTTGCATATTAATGAAATAGTAGAATCATAGATTATCTTTAGATGTGTACATGAAATAAGCTTTGGAGTGAAAAGTACGTAAAAAACGAAAAAGCATTTGATACGCCCTAATATAAATCTTTGCATTAGTGTATGTCTGTCGGTAGACTTGTAATCCGTATTTGTAAATTTGTATCAAACCATTTGAATATTTTGCTGATGTCATTTTTGTGCATATCTGAGGAGGGGATTGGCGAATGTTCAAGGAACGGAAACATCTACGTTCAAATATCCACCCTTGATATTACAGTACCCGTGGCTTAATTGATGCTCATCCAACCACCCGATCTCTAAAAAAACCTCAAAAACCTCAGACCGCTTATTAAATTTTCAAGCGTATCAAATCTTTTATAGGCAGAGGATTTCCTCTTGTTAACGAGGTAAAAACCTTACCGTCATTTCCCTTGCATCGAAGAAAACGGGATTGGCGCCCAAAAGATGGCATCTGAAATGTCGCTTAGAATCGGATGATCTCAATATATATATATATATATATATATATATATATATATATGTATATATATATACACACACACATACACACATATATTTATATATATACATATATATATATATATATATATATATATATATGTATATATATATATATGTATATATATATATATGTATATATATATGTGTGTGTGTGTGTGTGTGTGTGTGTGTGTGTGTGTGTGTGTGTGTGTGTGTGTGTGTCGGGTATAAGAATATTGCATATTCAGAGCTGGAATATCGTTTGCTAATGCAATGCGAAACCATATCAAACATGTTCGGCTCTTTGCAATCAAAAATATTTGTAGAAATTGCAGAATATATATTTTGTCTATTATCCACTCGTATTTTTGTTTCTTATTCTCTGATCTGGTTTCTTTTAACGGAAGAGGATTTATTTCTGTTGCTTCCTTTACTCGCTGTTTTCATGGCGTCGGTTTTTGATTTAAGCGAAATTCTTGCCGAAATGCAAAACAGAAAATCTTGGAAAATTTATATCTTACATTTAGAAACCTGCATCTATGAAATGCAATGGGCATCCGCGTATTGCGTCACTAGAAATGTCCCCTGCATAGAGACAGGTGAATTGTCAATCTCCATGTAGTAAACTCTACTTATGACGTGATAGAAATAACATTTTAATTCATCTTGATAAATAAAGATCTATCATCATTCGATTGTGAATAGAATATTATTTGTCAATTTTTTTAGGGGGACGTTTTTCTTTGAAAACCGAGGCATATGCATGTGTATATATAATTTCCTTGTATTCAGCTTTAATCGTCAAGGACCACGGATAGATTCAAACAACTTGCATCCAATTTTCAACGGATGTAGAACAAAAAACACCCCAGACAAAGAAAAAATGAATAATGTGCAGACGATATTTACTGACAGAGAAATTTTCAGATGTTTTATAATTTTTGTGAGTTCTTCCACGATCAAGTAATTTGATGCGAAGTTAAATTAGGATTATAATCCGAAAGGTTCCAATACGAAAGGAAAATGATTATGATACTATTTTGCTGGTTTGTTTGTAAGAATGTTACGCTTTCTGATTATAAATTCATTCTCCTTGCATCTTTCTTCTATGTTGTCCCACCCAACAGGTAAAAGTAATCAAAGATATATTAGTTCGATCTGCCTCTGCATGTTGTTATAATTGATATAGATATATTCCATGGGTAATACATTACTTTAGCAAATCTATATACTTTGGTTATAGAAATACATGAGCAGGAGTAATAATTATATCTTAGTTGTCAACATCCATGGAGTTTGTACGAGTCCAGCAAGTTGCTGTTGTACTTAGTATTAGTATTAGTATTAGTATTAGTATTAGTAGTAGTAGTAGTAGTAGTAGTGGCGGCAACAATAACAATTACGCCATAGAGTACGGTGTTTTTTTACTACTTTCTGAATAAACAACCCACAAGTATTAGATATTCAAAGAAAAAAGACTTGCTCAAGACTTCAACTATTCTATTGACCGTAACTCTATCCTCCCATGTTTAAACCACAACTATTAATTGAAAGAATCAAGTTCCCAAGAAATAAAAAAAATAAATATTATGTGAGCAGCAGTATACTCACGGAACTAAAGTCTAAAATCTCTTTGGGTGGTAGCTTCTGCTGCCGTCCAAATGTCGTATAATAACAGCCCACACCTCTACTGCTTCCCCCCGGAGAGACAAATAAATAAACTTGTTTTCGAGCATTTCCCAGATGTTTCGCTAAACAAGTTTTTCTAACCCGGAACGGACCTCTTTTCAGCTGTTGGTCCTCAAATTTGATGACGAATACACACGGGTGGATCCAGGATTTTGAGGAAAGGGGAATCAAATAAATACATGAAAAAGAAAATAAATCTCAGGTATCAAAAGCAAGGAAGTATTATGTGATCCGCCATTTTTCTCTTTCATTTGAGTAACGTACGGGGAGCGTTTATCGGCCATCTTAGCATTAACTCGATTTATGGCAATACTTGGATTTCAAAAGGCCCTCACCAACTGATAATTTTATTGATTAAAATATGCTCATTAAGGGTGAACAACTTTTGGGTGGTGGAATTGATTCCAGTTCTGTAGATCCCCCATTTATAGAAAAAAAAATTACCGATATTACGACTCTTTTAACGTGGGGCTGTAATTCTGGTATGTCAGTTCCATGATATCAGCATATGCCGATATTACATTTTTCTTAAAAAATAACTGAATTTTGAATGTTTATTATAAATGCACTAAAAAAATTGAATTGATAAAACTATAAAATGTCGATATAATTTATAAGAATAAATGGTTTACCGTTCAGGGAGCTAAATACGGTCAACTTCTAAAATCGATCACCTAAAGGTTTGGGGGTTTCGAAGACCTGAAACATTTAAATGGGACATATTTATTCAAGGTGGCAGTCGAAGAGTCTTAATTAACGGGCGTATCGAGATATTCACCATGATTTATAGTGATCGCTTATTTAGTATCACTCGACTATAATCGCTACATAATAACATTTCCCTTCTTTAAAGGTAAGTGTTGCAGCCTTACAATGCATAACTTTTGAAAATGGAATTTATCGAGTCAAACTAGAGCTCATATACTGTATCAATGTTGACAATTTTCTTGGGAGCTTTCATCTAAATTCATGAAATCGCCTTTTATAAATACATAGGGCGGTGATATTACCCCTACTAAATCATTTCGATATTAGAGTCACCATATATATTTTTACAGCGATTTATGTAGTAGGGAATGTGATAAGAAAGAGGTGGTAAACTTTTGGCGACGACTTGGGAATTTTTTTTTTTCAATTGGATCCCCCGACTTGAAATCCCTTCACGCCCCTATTCCAAATCTGTGGACCGTGTTCAGAATCTGTGGACCCCATCTGCCCCAAATCCATGGATCTCTCCCACTGCGCAAAATCTGTGGACACCCACGTGTTCAAAATCCTTAATCCGCCCCAACGAATACGTCAGTCCTGTTTGACCCAATCCGTGAGGAAAGTGAAAAGAAATTAACAAAGCAGAACTCGGCTTTTTGTAATTATTTTTTTTGTTCAGAAGCATCTGGTGTCGGTCAAGTATGAACGGCTCACTGAATCGTTAAAGAAGATAATGGCTATTTTTTTCTTTTGACATATTCAGTTGCCATTTTTGGGGGTTGGGTGGGAACAGGGTTCGCTCGAAAGGGAAGCGATTTAAAGTTTCTTTATGATCGTATATTAAGTAAATGTGGTCAGTTGAAACACACACCTGGGCTGGAGAGAGAGAAAGAACAGAATGAAAGAATGGTGTGAATGGTTAGGCAGAACGTTAAGTTAGAGGAACTAGGGAGCAACCAGTTCACGAATTTAATAGAAGAAACGTCTGTTCATAACATTTCATGAATAGAATCTTCTCGAATATTCATCTAGGCTAATTAGTTGTAAGATTTTCTGTGCCTCAAATTAATTGGTCATTTGATCCACGAACTTCTCTGTGACAGGTTAACTGAAATGGATTGAATGGGTTAGTTGTCAATTTTTCAGTTGAATATCCTTAAGAGAAGTTTAATGCACATAACACAAAATGTTGGTGGTAACAGCAACAGTATCAACGACAACAATAGAATAATAATCATTATGATGATGATAATAATGATGATGATGAATACACGATAGAGAGGGTCAGTACATCCTTTGGATTACACTACAGCGCACCAACCACTGCCCATGAGTATATACACCACCCAAAACCTGTGACTGAAATACAGGATGTGGCAATATTATGGGATTTCCTAGTACACACGGAACGAACCATCAAAGCCGACCTTCCGGATATAATCCTGAAAAACATAACAAAGAAGGGATGCATATCAATAGATATGACCATTCCTTTAGACAAAATATATCTGTGAAAGTGTTTGAAAAATTATCTAAGTACAAAGATCTGGAAATTGAGATCACAAAAGTGTGGAAACTTAACAGAAACAATATCTGTTATTATTGGTGTCATTAAAGGTGGCAACCAAATAAATATCTTGTCTTTTATACTAATGTGTACTGTTTCTTGTATTACCTCTTGTTCTGACCTACCTATTTTTTAAAAAAATTCTACGAGCTACAAAGTCATAACATCGTTGTATGTCCTATGTTTCAAGCTGAAACTCTGTGTACAATGGATATCACCGGACATAACCCAAAAAACAAAAAGCAAAAACAAAATACAACAACATCAATAATAATAATAATAATAATGATAATCAGCATATATATATATATATATATATATATATATATATATATATATATATATATATATATACATATTTTGTGTGTGTAACACATCTCAATGGAAATACGTGATTAGAATTACTTCAGTTTTGGTCATATTTTAACAAAGGTGGCCTTGTCGTACTTTACATATTAACTGGGTGGGATTTATGCTCGAGATTTTAATCCGAACGGGTTTTGTCAAGGAGATTCTGTCTTATTGGAGATTTGCCATGCGGTGTCATGTACTCATAATATATATATATATATATATATATATATATATATATATATATATATATATATATATATATATATATATATATATATATATATGTATATATATATATATATATATATATATATATATATATATATATATATATATAGCAATTAGTAATGGAAAGCTAAGCTTACAACATTCTTTCAGCAGTGGAAATTCTTATCACAGATTAGTTTATCCGATATGGTACGTGGGTAGGTATAGATCTCGGGAAAATAAAATTGCATTATCTTCAAGGAGGATGCCAATTTTGACTTTGGCACAAAATGTGCTTGCTATGGGATAGTGGACATCATCAGCCATCTTGTGACGTAGTAACTCTCCTACTAGGGCAACGTCTGTACAGACCTGTGTTAATGCCCAAGGAGAATACGTGATGTATCGATTTGAGGACTGAGTATTGTTGATAAAACCTTAATTTTGAAACCTGTGTACGTAATAGTAGCAGGTACGTTTGTTAGGGAAAATCTATAATTCGTATATAAAATACAAATCTCTCCCATTCAAGGGGTTAAAGGGTAGGGAAACATTTTTCCATTTCAAAGGGGCCAAAAGTAAAAGGAAACTTTTTCAGTCTTCAAGGAGTAAAAGTTGAAAGAAACTTCTTCCCTTTAATAGTCAAGGTTGGAGTGAAACTTTTCCCTTGTAAGGGATCAAAAATGGAAAGTAGTTTTTCGATCTTTAAAGTGTCAAAAGTGAAGGGGGACTTATTTTTTATAATTTGAAAATTATTGGCCTTTTTCTATTCCTTAAATATTCAACCTGGTGTTGCCAATTTAGATGTGATAATTAAATGTTTCGATTCTGGAAACCACTTTCAAATTCGAAAAAAAAAAAAAAAAAAAGAAAATCTCAATTCGCAACACTGGCCTTTGGAACACGAAAAAAAAAACTTTTTAAAAATCCAAATATTGCCAACACTGGATTCCCATATTCGACCAAAATGAAACAAAAAACATTTTTAAATTGACAACACTGGCAAAATCTAAGTTTAGTGAAAAGTTTGTGAAAAGTGTTTTATGAGGCATAAATCATAATCTATAAGCCTAATTAGTGGTTAAATTAGCTTGAAGAAGTCGACGAGGCATGGGAAAATTAATGATTTATTGATACAAAACAAATAAGGGTCGATTTGAAAATAAGTCTAGACGGGGACTTGAAGCAGCGCCATTAATTAAATGCATTAATCCGAAGGCATTTGGTTGTAAGGAGGTAATCAAGTACTATGGCCCAGGGTTTATCGAAATTGAAGGATTTCTAGAAAGGAAAGTTTCCCTGGTAATTCCCGGGGTGAAGAACTCACACACACACACATACACACACACATATATATATACATATATATATATATATATATATATATATATATATATATATATATATGTATATAGTCTAGAAAGCTTCACAGCTTTAAATACTAAAAAAACTTTTCTAAAATCTGTCACTTCAGTCACTTATTTCCTCAATATCTTTTAATGCAATTTATATAATTTTCTTTAGTGCTTCCCTCCCTCTTTCACATATTCTTGTTATTATGGTGCAGTGTATAAATTTTGGGATTATCAGTTGTTTACCATGTAACTGTTTCAGCGATTTTGAAAACACATTAGTTATATTAACATGGCACCCCAGCAGTGTTGATCAAATAGCACCTCCCTTTCTCACTATATAGCTTATTTCATACAAGTAGTTTGTCATTTTATGTTGGGTATTATGTGTATTATGTGTTGAGATCATTTTATACAACAGATCATTCATTTTTCGAAACGGAGCTTACTTACGTACGTCATTCAAAAAAACGTATTTAACGATGAGAGAAACAGTAAGTATAACGATGGACGTGACTTGCTGTTCGTGTAATTTTTATTGAATGTTCACCCATATGAATATTAAATCCTCTGTGTCGGTTTTAATCTCCGACTGCATGCAAGCCAACTTATGATATCATTCTTAAGAATACTGGAATACTGAAATTAGCTAAATTTAAAGAGAAATTACCCTCAGCTGCACGAGTCTCTGATGGATGCCTCTGTGATCTCCGAGTAAAAATCCTACATACAGCCTTATTTTCTACCTTGTTTCCCCAAAACCCATTTCCCTCACTGATTCAAACATCTATCTTTAGATATTTTCTAATATATAGATAGATTAGTTGATAGATAGATAGATAGATAGATAGATAGATAGATAGATAGATATGAAGACTGATACATACATAGATATAAACACTGAGATAGATAGCTATGAACAGGCTGAGATTGATGGATTTGATATACCAATGTATTTGTATGTGTGTGTGTGTGTGTGTGTGTGTGTTCCTCTTGCTTGGTGGCAAAGCGATAATCGCGTTTAATCTGGCTTCCTTTGTGACAAAAGGAACGTAAGCTTAACTCTTACCTTAAGATTATTCGTTTATTCATTACCGTAGACTGATGGCCTAAGTTAAGCTGTGAAAAAAAAAACGACTAAAATTTAAGATAAAAGGAAATAGTGATAATTTCAATGGCTTATAATATTTCATTTGATGAAAAAAAAACCAGAAAAACAAATGTGTATATTTATCATCATTCTCCACTTATCCTTATCAAGGGTGTCGGAGGGGTTAGGTACACACGGGTAATTGTTAGTAATAGTCGATATTACGGCTTGCTGGGTCTGTCGACGCTTCATACAGCTTACGACACTTGGTATTCCCAAATGGTCATGGATTTAGATACTGATCAAACTTGACGTTGATCTTACGAAAACCGGTGTATCCAGCATGATTTTGTTCGTAACCTCATACCCTGGGAGAGAGGTTCATCAATACTGATCCTTGTGCTCAGTACTTCGCAGAAAGGCATTGAGTACCATTAAAAAAGTTTTTTGTATAACTCGGTAATTGATTGAACTACGGTATACTGAACAAGGGGCAAGCACTCTACCACTGGGCCACGATGATCTGTAATAAAAATGAACAATAAAGATAAAAGCAGGTGACATTCAATTGTTATCCATATGTCCAACCGGGCAGAAAGGACTCAGTCTCTGGCCATAGACGGGACATAAAGTTAAAAAAAGAGCTGACAATAAGAAGTGCAAATAGAATTATTTTCTATTCAGGTGAGACCAAATGGATTTAATGTTCCATTGAAGAACAAAAGAGACCCATCATATCTACTTGATATATTTATTTGCACTGCTGTTAAGGAGCAAAACTAGGATCGCCACCCGGGGCCGGAAAGGTCTATATCTGGGACATGGACAGCCTTATTTATTCATGCGCTAGCGTGGTACCAGTCAAGAATAACGTGATTATTTATTATACAAATATATATTTTAGTATGAATTTATTAGCAACACTGTTGGAGTTTCTTTTGTCAAGTTAATATCCTATTCATCGTATACAAAAATAATCGCCATTGAATTCTCTAAAGAGAATTGAACTCTTTCTTATTGTTCATGTTGATGACGCTGTGTTTTAGTCGTTCCTTTCAACGGCCTTCTTTAGGTGTATTAGCCATAATGGTGGTAGAAAGAAAACGATATAGACAACTAGGAGTTCAATCGTCCGAAAACGCTGATGACTCTTTTCGAAAACCAGAGACTATCGTTATTGAATTCCATCTTCTTCTTCTTTGAAATTAATACCCCCAATAATAATGAAATTCATTATTAGTTGAAAAAAAAAAATATTAAAGAAGCTGTGAAGGATTTTTAACTTTTTAAGCGACAGCTGTCGCCTTAAAATGTAATAAAAAATTTGAAAAAATTGAAGCAACGGCCGTTCAGCGTCCCTTTACGATGTAATGGAAATTTATAGAAAATATTACATCAAGTTGAAGAAAAATCTTGGTGAAAACAGTTGTTTAAGAAAATAGAGCGTCCTTAACGGCATTTTTGGAATTCTAGCTTATAATCCCATTCGTCATATGAGACGAAAATGCGATTATCAAACTGCAGTCTAAGACTTATTAAACCGATATTTGAAATTAGCATTCCCTACAATATTTGAAATCAGGAACAGAGTTAAACCGAAAAGTTATCTTACACATACATATGGGATTATTTCATTCTAATAGATAGATAAATTTATATTAACAAATGTATATTTTTGTATTTTTCATTTATTAAATATACAATACAAAAGTTAGAAAGTCCAAATAGAACTTGGAGAGGAGTTCGACCCTACGAAATTATTATCCCAATAACAATGAAATTAATTAGAGGATTGATAGAGTTTAAGCCTTTCAAATATCTATGATATTAACAAACGCAAGGAAAGGGGTTGGTAGGAAGATTATATTGCAACAATCTTCCATACGGGAGAACCTGTCTGCCTTAAGAATCAGCGTTTATCTGAGTTCAAATATAGACTACATTTTTCAGTGAGAAATACACAACTACCTCAGCCACGAGACGAGATACTCTTACACACGCAAAGCTGGATTTAGACCGATGGGTTTCAGAAAACCAAGTGCGATGGATTCCTCATGCACAGAAATTAAAATACTCAAAATGTACACATTAAAGTCCGCTTATTGCATATAATTGGAACTGACAATTTATGCATACATAGAAAAGTTAAATGAATTACATATCAGAAGTAAATATACGTATACATGTAAATACCTTAATTTTTAGGCGAGACAAATTTATTTTAGTAGCCCTTACTCCAATTATTGTAGATCCGAATAACGAACAGTAATTTCATCAATTTATTTAAAACAGTGGAAGACGTAGTAATTAAATGGATTCCAAAATGAATTCAAAGCAGTAATAATTAATTCACTTTTTGTTAACGAAACTTTAAAAAAAAAATAATGACATTTTTCTATAGAGGGGTGCAAAGCTAGAGGCGTATCCAGGGAAATTGCCCCCCTGGCCTTGCACACACTCGCACGTGAGCGCGCTCGCGTATGTAAACACACACTTGTAAATGCACACATATACTCACACAGACGCACACTGATATCTGTATATATAAGTGAGAGGTGTCACAACGTCTTCCTGCCCTTTTGTCACACGATAGAAACCACCTGAATATGAGTGGAGCCCAACCAAATTTAGCGTACATACTCAATGGACGTTGGGGAAGATTTAGAAGTAAAATAATTGAGAATTTTTTTTTGGTAAAGTTCCAGAAAGGGGGCTCTATTTACAATGTAACTATTAATGTCCTGTCCAAGAGGATCGCCTCTCAGACTGTTCTTCCTCATTGGATCAATCAGATTGCCTGATGCCCCGTAAGCATGCAATAAAGTGCCGACGGAACAAAACAATTTCTGGGACCACCCACACGTACGTGCGAGGATTCCCAATTTAAACATGATCTTGTGTTATATTCTAACTTCTTTGGGAGATGGGCAAATACCAACTTGTTGAAGTCGAATGATCGAAATCGCGTACTTTGTAAAGTTTCAATCGACCATCTTGAATACTCAACCGTCTGGAATACTCAGTCCTGACCTTTGCCCCCCCCCCAATTTGTTCTCTTTTCGAATGAATCACGTGAAAAATCTGATTGTATTCCTAAACCTAAATCTAGGTATGGTAAATAAATATCATGACTCTTCATTCATCCGAATCAGCTGATGGTATGTATCCCCCCCCCAAAAAAAAATATTGACGGGAGCCCCAAATAAAAAGACTTAATTTTCCGGAAATAAACACCGGTTTTCTTTGTTGGCTGCAGTGTGAACAAAAAGAGGAGGATGAAAGAGGCAGAGACGGTCGGGCTTATGACGAATGATCCCTCGCTGGGGATTTTCCCCGTCATTGATATTTTACAGCACACGCCATTGACGACGAATTTAGGACTGAAAAAAAAAAGGGTGAGAATGGAAGGGTTAGAGCGATCCCAACGGAAAAAAAATGGAGATTAAGCTACAGAAAATCTCCTCAATTATTATTATTATTATTATTATTATTATTATTATTATTATTATTATTATTATTATTATTATTATTATTATTATTATTATAACTGAAATTAAACGAAACAAAGTATTCACATTAGAATCTTCTATCTTTTATACCAATCTACTCAACACTCTAATATTTTTATCTTCCTCCATTTCTCTCCCTTTCTCCGTATCCCCCCAAAATTGATCTCTCTTTCTCTCTCTCTCTCTCTCTCTCTCTCTGATTCATGTCTGATCTATTTATCTATTTCAACCTGTTTGCATCTACCTATATCAGTCTGCACATATTTATCTATCTATCTAAGGACAAAACCTCTAAGGAAC
>OY735228.1:10039827-10142327 GCA_963457665.1 Thysanoteuthis rhombus | reverse complement strand
CCTCACTATCTCGACAATCATGGCTATGCGGAAAAACTCTCGAGAGTCAAGATCACCCACGTCCTTTATGGGATTTGTCACATAGAGAGAGATGTCACATACGAAATTCTAATCGTGTCTCTTATTGTAAATATTCTGACGCCTCCGGTTATACATGTATAGGAACAATACTGAATAAATATGTATGAACAATACTAGATAAATATTGGGAAGGGAATTCGCATTGAGGACAGAGATCCAATTCTTTCTCACGCCAAAGACTTAGCAGTTCAAAAATTAATGTGCTTACAAAATCCGATCAGGCAAGCTTTGTAAATATTTACATAGAAATTAGATTTAGTGACCCTTTCTTTTTCAATGTCTTTTTATATCCTAGCATTTTTCTTCCATTTCCTCTCCTTTTTATGGGTTCAGCTTTCATGAAGACCCTAACGGACATAAAAAATAAAAGGCATTGTCCGGATGAAGAAATTAATGGCTGAGTTAGAACAGAAAGAAGATTTATAGCGATCTTTCTGATCTGATCCATGGGGCAGGATCATTCCAAAAATTAAGACATACACACACATGTATGTAGGTATATATACATATATGTCGAAACACAGTAGCCCAACAAATGGTCCATCCGGCCAACCAGTCAAGTGAGCAACATATTCTTCTTTATTTTAGCGACTGTCTGTCTCCAAGGGCTCCTGGTCATATTTTAGGGGGATACAACCTCGGAAATTTACACAGCTTATAAACAATTAGGCGTCATTTCTTTGTTTTTCAAAAAGGTTTCTTTTAAGGTTCTGTATGGTCATTTTAGGAGCAACAATGCCCAAATCATACAGTTTTTCAGAAGATAATTTTGGATAAAATATCTATTTATTCTAGACAATTTTAGATGATTATCAGATAATTAGTTCTGGTTACAATGATTCATTTGTGGGAGATACGATGTACTTTTTATATTTTATCACCGTATTTTTATGAATACGTGGAGATGTCTTTCTCAACAATTCTATAACGATACGTTCGATATTCCTGCAATTGGCAGACACATATTAAGCAGAAATAACTACATATACCCATATATATTTTCAACATATGTTTGATTAAAAGCCACAGAATAGGATGCATGTACTAACTATTGATTGACCTATGTTCCCTCGTACGGAAACAGGAAAGTTGAGTAAAACATTAAAAATGAAACAATCCTTAGCTGCAGTTTTTAACCAGACTTGTATTCATGAACGGTTGCTACCTAAGTGTAGATACGATATATAATTTCTTAGAAAAATAACAAGTCCGGTTAGTCACTCAGTACAAACCGTCCCGTGACCGACATCTTTTGCAGCATGGGAGTGACTATCAAAAGATTAGAAAAAAATAGGCGTAAATGCAACCGGACACAAACTAAGGGACCAATTTACCATAAACTTACACTGCAAAATGAACCCTCAATAAAAGCCTATTTTGGAGGAGGTTGTTTCGAAAACGAAAAACTGTTTTATTTTTTTTAACATGGTGAGTAAATGTTTGAATTTTCAACCCATGGCTCCATTGGTGTGGTCTGTGCGTGGGATACATATATAGCTAGCCATCTAAAAAACTGAAGAAACTTATGTTGGCAATTTGGTCGCATATCTAAAAAAAATGATACGACTACGCTGAAAGAATATCATTTTTTCAATTATACAAACCAGTTTGTAAAGAATCAGAAAATAAATAAGTTACTGGTTGCGGAAACACTTCCTCTGCGTTAGTATGAACATCCCAAACTTTTCAGAAGTTTGCTTTACACCACTTTTTCACTTTTACGAAAATAAACGAAAAGCGAAAATAGAGTTCAGTGTTCGTTTGGCAACGAGTCATTATAGGAGCATTGCGTAACCTCTCTCACCGACACCACGGTATCCTGTCCCTGCCAACACCTTTTCTTCTAAATATTCCATCTTATATGTAATGATTACGATTTTAGGGCGTCTGGGAATGGTCGAAATTTTTCTATAAATTATTGGTAATTGCTTTTTGTTTGTTTCAGTTTTGTTAGGGATGTTATACTTTTTGTAGTCCCTTGATCAGCTGCTGCACATTAAACAAAGATTAAAAGCTTGCAACGGGATTTGCTTCAAGAAAGGCTATTATCGCAAGATCCCCTTTGACCCAAGGTGTTTTGGAATCGATTTACATCAAAACCCAGTGTTATGCAGAAGGATTTAACTAGTTTTTTTTTTCGCTTAAACTATTTAACTGACTCTTGAGCGCGTTTTTAGAACAACAATGAGAGGAGTCGTGCATTAAGACAATGTCGTGACATGATTTCAAATCCTTTAAACGATACTTTTTTCAAATCCGGACATACATATATAATTCGGGAGAGGAATTACCGAACACGTGATACTTGGTTCAACCAATTGTCAATATTCGTGGATTATATATATATATATATATATATATATATATATATATATATATATATATATATATATATATATATATATATATATATATATAAGGATTGCTACGGATAAGGATTGTTACGTTTTTAGTGTTTTACTTTACTTTTCCTGTTTCCATACTTATGAACATAGGTCAATCAATAGTTAATGTACCCTTTTCTGTAGCTTTTAATCATATATATATATATATATATATATATATATATATATATATATATATATTAAAAAAAACGTACGAAATGTCTTAAGATGGATTCCTAGTGCTGTACTCATACATATCTTCCAGGTCGTAGCCTCAAAAACGTAACCAGGAGCATCCCCAAAAGAGAGAAGAATCTTTAGTCCGCTTCGCTGGTTGGTAGGCCATTTGTGGGGTTACGGGGATTCGATAATTATACAGACCCTATTGTTTGTCAGGAACCCAACTGATAAGATTTTCTAAAATATCGACCATTTATTTCCAACACCTTTGTGCCATTTTCTATCCTTGATGGACTTTCTTTCATGAAAATCTCCCTAACTGTAATAAAAATAAAAGCATTGTCCGGATGAAAAGAATAATGGGTGATAAATCCGAGGGACGAGATCTCTGTTTGCCTTTTAGAGCTGACCCACGGGGCGGGATCATTCGCCAAATTAAGCTGTTTTATCAAGGTAACCAACCCCTTTCTCATCAATTTCTATACTTCAACCCAACCCGCTTTCACCCGCCTCCGTATTTTGGCGGCTATTTTCCCTTTTCTTTCTTTTGCGGGATTCTTTGATTTGTCATTATAATACCTATCAATTTATAGCATGCGCAGATCAAAGAGAATGTCTGGGGGTCTGGAACCCCTGCTCAGGCAGAGCACAATTCAAAAAATCTCTCTTCAATACCTCGATAAACAAAATTTATATGTATATAGGAAAATCCCAAATCAACCAACGACATCATAAATCAACCACAAAGCCAAAAATGTTTTTATTTTGCTTTTCATCTAATTAAGATATCCTCCGTCTTATTTTTGATATTTTGTTTGTTAATTGGTTCTATGGTAAATTTCTTTGATCATTTTTTTCCTGTCCATCGTTGTGCTAAAAAGCTATGACTCAAATATTAGTAAAAAAAAAAAAAAATTATAAATGGCGGGTTACATATTGCTTTCTTGTTTTTGATGCTTGAAAATTTTTTCTCTCATTCATTTGTGAAAATAATTTTCCATTTACATCTTCAACACACACTCAAAATCATTTTCCATCGAGACTCCAGCTCATGATCCAGGATCCGTCCCAGTTTTGTTACTCTTTCTTTTCCTTTTATTCATTTTCATTTATTCTTTCTCTGTTGCTCTCTTTTTCTTTCTTTCCATCTTTTCCTTTTCATCCGTTTCCCCTCTTTGCTTATTTCTTTCTCTTTTCTTCTTTTTGCCACTCTCTTTTTTTCTTTTTACCGCTTTTTTTCTCCGTTTTACCACTCTCTGCTTGCTCTTCTTTCTTTCTCTCTCCATCTCTCTCCATCATCTTCGTTCTTTAATCTCAATCTTCTTTCTCTCCATCTCCTTCCTTTTCTCTGTCTCCTCCTTTTCTCCTTCAACTTATTTACTCGTCTCTCTTCACCTCTTTTCTTTCTCTCCACCTGTTTTCTACTATTTCTTACCCACTCTTCTTAATCGTCTATTCTTTCATTTCTATACTCTCCCTTTTTCATCTTCCCTTCAACAAAAAATCTTCAAATATTTTTTACTTACAAAAATCTGTGTTTTTTTTTAATATTATTTCAGCATCACAGAAGTTTACCTTCGACTAAATCTGTTTATGTTTTTGGTAATTTTCATCTTATTTGACTTTTTCTGTCTAAATATTTTTAGGTGAAGAATTATCATTATGTATAGGTATTTTCGGACTCCTGTCTTCATCTCGAATCCTCTTTTGAACAAAGTGTTCTAGCCATTGTACCGTACGGCCTTCTCCGGGTGGGTGTCGTAAACTGAACTCGTTTCGGAATGTTGACGCAGTTAGCAGTTTCACAGAGGTTCAATTAATCCCTTAAAAAGACACTACAATGCCACTAACTTCGAACATTCACATAATTATGACATACGAAGCGACCAACAACATTATTTTCACCTAGGAATTGCTTCCACCTGAAATTATATTGCAGAACAAGGACATTCCATCCTAACGCTCCGATGGCGACAGCCTCAGCATTCTGAAACACCTCCACTTCACGACACTCACCTCAAGGAGGACGTGGGGCACATCAGCCGAAACGTTGTGTTCAAAAGATGTACCGAGATGAGGATAACAGCCTGAAAACATTTATACATAATCATCGCATATGATTTGAAGCGAAAACAGGAAAGATAGATTAACTTAATTGTTTATTTTATTCATGTTTACGAACATCCTAAAGATATGTAAACAAAACTAGAATTGATAAAAATAACATAAAAGTTAGTAGAATTTTTTCTAGTTTACCTAAAATTAGTAAAACAGTGTTATAATTAGTTTCTTGGAAACAACAGTTCCGATATTAACCACAGAAAAACTTTTGTAAGTGTCTTTTGTAAATATCTGAGTAAATTAAGTCATTCACCCTTCATTCAACCCTAAAATAATTTAATTCTCACTTAGGTAAATCGTACACTGGTTTAAGAAGTGTCATAAATCTCAAAGCCTCACCTCACAACCATCTACTCCAACCAATTCGACTCGCTCTGTCCCTCAACGGTCCATTGTGGTCAGTCAGTTAGTAAAAAGCCGCTATTATTTTCTTCTATGACAATAAACACTTACCGTTGCGAATAAATTTATTATCTTTTATTCTTATTTCTCTCTCACAGCCCCCTCTCTCTCTGTCTCTCTCGCCTTGTTCCTTTTCTCTTTTCTTCTCTCTCTCTCTCCTCCTTTCTCTCTCTGTCCTTCTTTGTTTTTGCCCTTCTTTCTCTATTTCTTTCCTCCCCTTCAACACCATTTCTTCAACTGCTTTCCACTTAATGACTCTACCTCCCAGTCACCACACCTACCAATTCGGCTCGCTCTGGCCCTGAGGGTCCAACGTGGTCAATATGTAAGAAAACAACTGTTCTCCTGTGTCAATTGCCTTTTGTACATGAACCATTCGAGAGTTCGGCTTGAGGCAGAATTTCACGCCTACATGTCATCTTAATTGGTTTTTACCTGAGAGGCTTTTTCACACCTGAATGCATTGCAACTCCATAAAATCGGTTGTTATGCTCCAGAAACACTAGATCCGACCTTCTCTCATGACAATTTTGTGATTTATTGACGTGTTGATCAATGCGTTAGAATGGTCAGTCAAAGGAACTTGCAGTCTTAGCTGTGTTTCCACATACACGCACACCCACATCCACACACACATAAAGACACATTAATGTGTTCGAAAATGTATATAGAGAAGTAATTATCGGTTCTTGTACCGGACGATAGTTTTCTACTTATTAGTTGATTTTTGTGAACATTCCAAGATTTTTAAAGGACATTTGATATTAAATAATATAAGACAGGAGAAAGATTCCTTGAAAATATAGATTAGCTCAGCTTACCTTTCATTAAAATTAATTTATGAATAAAAATTCTAGTCAATAATTTAGGTACGGTTCGTGAAATTTACCGATTCAGGGTAAAAATTATGCTTGTTTTCTAATATTCAAATAGTTAATTCTGGTGTTACCGGTGGTAACTGTCACCGAGTCCGAGTATATTAAAAACCCCTCAAATTAATCAAAAGTCAGGTGCTTTTTCCACACGTGTAAAAAATTTCCACGAAGTCCTTAACAATCTCTTTTGTAATCCCAAATAAGAATGCTGCTCTATAGTTTTAATGTATGTGAATCATTTGTATATTGCATAAAAATATACGAGAGTGTGAAGGATTTTATTCTTTAATGTCTTTATATAATAGCATATATTTGTATTTTTAGTTCCGAATGATTTTTTTAATCGATGTATTCTCTTTCGACTGATGAATTAAAGAATGGGACGTGAATGTATGAATTCAGTAAGCCGGGTCGGAAGGTCAAGCGGCCCCAATTGGAGCCGATGGTCACATTATTCCGCCAGTTCAGTGTTATTCTCTTTTATTTTACTTTAGCGATTCATCATGATCCACCTCCAGCTTCGCCGGAACCATTTAGAGGACACGTTTCCTACTCCCTACTGTCAGTTTTCAGCCTCTCACCAATCACATTTCCGCACTGCTAACCGTTATACAACCTACGCTTAATGCTTATCACTTTATAACAAATATGAATATTAACATTTTTTGTATACTAATTTTTCTTTCTTCTTCATTTATTTTTTCTTCCTTTTTTTCTGCTTGATATCTACTAAATTATTCAATCAAATTGGGAGATGATAGTTGGAAGATTATGTTGCGTCAATCTTTCATGCTAAGGAATGTTTGTCCTCTTACCTTGAAAATCAGCATCCTAAATCATGACTTTAATCATAGCTCGAATACTGTGTTGCTAACCGTTAGGCCATCTGCATGAAGTTGCCTTACGAAAAGTTTCAGCACGTGATTTGAATTCACTCTTTGGAGTCACTCCGGTGAATTTTTTTCTTCATTATCGTCGCCCTCCTCCTTTTAGTTTGATAATAAAGACACAGAATAATGAGAGGAAATTATCAATCACGGGTGGATTAAGAGGAAACAGGGAGGATTTTTTCTTATTCTATTTTACCCCGAAAACCTTTATTTGGATATTCAGGACGGTTTCGTGGGATCAATCTTGTTTGAAACTTCAGTCCTGTCAGGATTCATTTCAAGATAAGGTTTTGTTTTTAGGGACACAGACATCTTTTTCTTATCAATCAAGCAAAGCAGTCAGTTGAGTGATGGATGGAGAACGTTTAAAGGAAGACATTGAAAACACAAATAGACACCAAAGGGCGAAATGAAGGGAAATTAAACAATTGAAATAAAACACTGTCTTTAAACAGATTTTGGCAAAAAACTTAGGTATACTTGCACACACACACACACACACACACACACACACACACACAAATATATGTGGGCGTGCGTGCAAGTATACTTGTGTTAGTGTATATACTGTTAGATGTATACGTGCATAAATCTATGAACGCACATATATATGTTAAGATCATGTTGAATTTCACGGTATGCACACATACGTAAATACTTCCAAAAGAACTTATTTCCTAAAATTCATGCACGGACACATACACACGTGTGCGTGCGTACACACTCACGCACACACACGTACGCATACTCACACATAGATACACACATTTAGATCTATCTATATAATGGCCAGTGTGACTTTTTTCTATCTGTTCCTTTGTCCGTAATGCACAATAAAAGTGAGAAAAAATCATAATTTTGCTGATAAAGATGTTTCAAACCCAACATTCGAAACATAGTACAGTAACACTTGAACGAGTTCAGTCACTTTTTAAAAATACCTCACATGAAATGGATAATACGTAATCATTTATTCCCACTCTTAACAGCTTCGAAGTAGTAAACTATTAAGCCTTAAAGTTTATAATATCAAGAAACCCGTGAACACCAGAGAAACACAGGTAGATATTTTTCAACAAATGCATTACGGTACCAACACACTTTTAAAACAAGTCAACTCTTTGATTGTTTATTCTATATTACGCTATCTCGCACAACTGGCATTATACAGTGTAAAAACGGGATGTCGGTTCAAATTAGAATAATACACACACACATACACACACATGCGTGCATATATATATATATATATATATATATATATATATATATATATATATATATATATATATATATATATATATATATATATGTATATATATATATATATATATATATATATGTATGTATGTATGTATGTATGTATGTATGTATGTATACATATATATATATATATATATATATATATATATATATATATATAGAGAGAGAGAGAGAGAGAGAGAGAGAGAGAGAGAAAGTTTCTTTTCCGAAACATCTCATAGTAATTCAAATTGTTTTTTTTTGGGGGGGGGGTAATATATATATATATATATATATATATATATATATATACATATATACATATATATGTATATATATATATATATATATATATATATACATATATACATATATACATATATATGTATATATATATATACATATATATATATATATATATATATATATATATATATATATACATACATATATATGTATATATATATATATATATATATATATATATATATATATATATATATATATATATATATATATATATATATATATACTTCAATTGTCACTTGAAATTTTTCATAGAAAATGATGAATGATCGGAAGTATAGCGTGAGCATAATTACTTGAAAATTTCTTAAACTGCTCCTCTCAATTAATCCATCTTCTGAATCCGACAGACGCAAAAAGAAAACTGCACCCTGCCCTCTGCTCTTAGAGGTCAGCGGAGATTTTGATATGTTTGATGCGCATTGAACTTTAAAAAACTGAATCTTGTCGAAGGCCAGAGAAAAAATCTCCTTTATATGATGCAAGTCAGGGAGGCCAAAGTTAAAGGTCATCAATCACGGTTGACACGCACGGAGCACGCATGCGCCTTGAACGTATCATCCATCTTGTTGCCCACGACGGAACGGAGATGTTATCTTCCCTGTCTGGCTGGGTCAGGGCCCATCTGGTTGTCAGACTCGGAACAGGGTGTAATTTTAGCGCAATTTTATCGTTTGATATACAGGAATATAAGAGCGATAAAAATGGATATAGATCTGGCGTACTGAGCATCTTCGTATTTGATATAATGGCTGATGCGGAAGGCTTGAATTACGAAAATATGCTTGGCTGCTAAACAGGGTGCAATTTTTCAATCTTGGAATTCTTTGCAAGAACTCAAGACACAGCAATGTCTTTTCAAAATCAAAGTCATGCAATCCTAATTTTTCATTTTATTTTTTCATTTATTTTTTTAGATAAATAATAGTAATGACAATTTTTTCGCTGCTATTTACCTTCTCATTGTTGTTGCTCTTAGTCGTAAAAAAGCTCAGGATGGATTCCCTTTAGCAGAGAGTAAATGAATTAACAGCTTGGGTCAGCATAAAGAATAAAATTCCAAGTGAGAATAGAGCTCACAAGCCTCTATGCCGGTGGGGGCTCGCCTACCAGCGATCTTACTACAAAATAAAATTTAAGTCTTAAACTTCAGCAATCATTCCAGCACTGTCAATCTCGGAGAAAATTCGATGCAAGGTCATTATGGGGGCCAGGAACACTGAAAAAGATTTCCCATGTATAAAGTAAGGGAAATTGCTCATTGCTTAACGCCATTTCAGAAGACGAAAGATTTTATGGGAAAGCTCTTCTTTCTGATAGCGGGATAACCTGCATGTATGTATGCACATCTGTCTGCGTAGATGTGAGTACATGTGTTTAGTTTGAATATTCAGTTGTTTTGGATCTTAGTTTAATGAAGCAGTTATAAAATGAGCATAGAATTTTTTCAATGGTTCATAACAGATTTTACATTGTTTCACTTTTCATTTGAAAATCTTTTTCAAGTGAAACAGAATGTACAATCTGTAATGAACCATTTAAAAAATCTCTATTCATTTTATATACATACATATATATGTATAATATATACATTATGTGTATAGTGTAGAAAGCTTTACAGCTTTAAACACTAAAAACATTTAAACAATTTTCGAAATTCTTATGTGTCATTTCAGTCACTTATTTCCCAATATCTGTTAATGTAATTTGTATAATTTTCTTTTTTGGCAAGGAATACTTAGGAAACCAAAAAACGATCGATGTCCTTATGGCCTTTGAAGGAGATTTTTTTTTCAATATTGAAACATTATTTTGGTTTGTAATCAAAGATTAATCATTCATGATAGATGCGGCTCCAGGTGGCCTGAACCCTCTGCTCCGGTGAAGCAAAATTAATTTTCAAAAATATCTTTTGAAAGAATTAATTAATCAAAACGATCAAACAAACAAATGATTAAGTAATCATAAAATAACCCTAAAAACTAAAATTCATTGCAAAAATAATTTTTCCATTTTGAACCCCCGCTGAAAATTCTCCTTTTCAACCCCCATAGTATCTGTCCCTGTATAATCATATATATTTCATTCTGAGGTCATCAAGGTACATGTGTGTTAAACAAGTGTGTTTATGTGTTCCAAACCAAGCTATTAGGGATGTAAGACACAAAATCATTTCTGGAAGAATTTTTTTTTAAAATACGCTTTTTTTGTCAGGCAAATCATTTGAGACATGACAATCAAGTTTAAACTTATCTTCAAGATCAAAACGTTTGTCATAAATGATTGCAGAAAACTGCATAAGAAAGCAATTTTTGGTCCACTATGTATATGTATATATTATCAGATCATAGGTGTGTCCATGGGAATTGATCCCGTCCCCTTATGGGCAAATTTGTATTTACATAGACACGAATATGCATTAATATCAATTCAAATCAGAACGATTATAAAACGAGCCCGTTTATTTTGTAGTTGTACCCTTTTCATTGATGAGTTATATTCTCTTAATGATGGAGAGTTCGAAAAATCGTACTGTAATATATACCCTGGGTATCTTGAATTAAAATGAGAACATAAAAGAATATAGGCAACGTTCCTAGGTAAGAAGATTAAAATTGAGGATGGAATGTTTATCTACAAATTGTTTGATATACGAGATAGATTCCTGTTTCGTATAATACAAATGCCTTTTAGAACAAGTGGTATTCCAGCTAATATATTTTAATGAACAATATTATCAGAATATTTGAGAATCGCAAAAGCAACTCTTAAATTACCGAAAATTGTTCTCTTAGTTGAAAGAATAGTCAATCCAGGCGATGAAAGATTTTTTTAGACAATTTAATAAAGCCACAATCAGACATCCTGATCCCTTTAAAACTTATCAGTTTGACCATGGTGAAATGAGAACAAAAATTGAAGAATATCTTAACGAGAGTATAAAAGTAGAAGAGATAAATAGTGTATATTGAAGTAAATCAGTTTATATTAATGTTGAGTGAATTAGGCAACCAAAAGAGATGGATCCAGTTTTTGACAGTGTGAAAGGTCTTTGTAATGACTGGAACCAGGGAAAGGGGAAAACATTTGACTCTGATTAATTTGTCTGACTGATAGGTAGTTGAGCGGGATGAGAGATCGAACATGGAATGCCGTGTAACAGATTGTTCAAATATATTAATGGAATCGCTTATCAAGGTGTTACTACCTCCAAGAAAGAGGTTTCATTTCGTTTCAACTATGTAAATAAGGATGCTTTATTGGATAATTCAAAGGGAAAAATCCACCACTGGTTTTAAACCCCCTCTCTCTCTCCCTCTCTCTCTGCATGGGATATTTTATTTGATAATCAAAAGTGATTAAAAAAAGAAAAGAAACAATTGACGGAAGCTTGATGGTATACGACGTGGAAAAATTAAATTTAAGGCTGTTGGGAAAAATTGTTGAATTCTTCAGATGAATAGATCGGTCGAGAATCAACTCGAAGAATTTTTTCTGTGAAATTAGAGTTCTTAAAAATGATATCATAAGTTGGTTTGTATGCAGTCTGATATTATCAACGACACAACGGATTCAATATTAATATGGACGAACATTCAATAGAAATGAAACGAACAGCGAGTCACGTCTGTTGTTATACTTACTGATCTCTCACCGTTAAATACGTTTTTTTTTTTGGTAACCTACGTAAGTAAGCCCTGTTTCGGAGAAAGAAAAGAATATATAGTATAAAATAATATCAATACACAAAACACATAAATACCCTATATAAAATGAATAACTACATGTATGACATAAACAATATAGTAAGAGAGGGGGATGCTTGATCGACGCTGGGATACCATATCAATATAATAATATAACGCTTACATTGTAAAACAACTGATGATCTATACAAGAGAAAATTTATACATTGTACCATAATAACAAAGTATATGTGAAACAGGGGAAAAATGCAAAAGAAAATTACATAAATTTTATTGACAGTTATTGGGAAATAAGTGACTGAAGTAACATAAAAATTGTTTTGGAAAAACATTTTCATTATTTAATGTTTAAAGCTGTGATAATTTCTAGACTATATTTATATATATTCCAACCGTTTACAATATCATACAGGATGGCTCTAATATCGGAAAAACGGCATGTACCTGTGCATGCACCTTTTAGAAATGTTGACCTATAATCGCTGACGATGGAGTTTTGGATATTTTACAATTTTAAACATAGATTCCATACACACTACACACTCTTGTTCTGTCTTGTCAAATAGTACATCTCTCTATATATATACTTATATATATGTGCGTTCTTTTTGAGTCAACCATCTATTTTCAACTGCTATGTAAGTCGACAGATCTAAGAACGAGGAAATTTTCATGTTAAGACCAGATTTGAATAAGTTAACAGCGTTTGTAAGGGATTGAGAGACTTAATCTTTTTTTTTTGTCAAAAATTTTCACTTTGGATTATATTTTTATTTTTTATTTTTGATGCAACGATTTTTCATTTTTGTTTTGGGCGTTTTGACAAAATCAATTTGAAACAACTATTTTTTTAATACTATCAATATTTTTATTACAGAAAAAAGGCTGTCAAAAGTTGCATGTACAACGTCGCAGGTTTTGAATAGTGTCTGTTTTATTTTTTTCTTTATTGTTCTTCTTGCTGCTTCTTTATGATGGCGATCCTATTAGAAGAGACGATTCCAAAACAATAATGGTGATGGGCGAGACGAAACGTCTGATCTTTCAATTACATCATCGCTCATTTCAGAAGAATACTATGTTGTTTTTCAGTCGTTTCTGTGATTCTGCCGAGCGTTGCCGATTTCTGCAACTGAGTGAAGAGAAGAGGCTGACACCAAGACATTCCTCACTTTGACACGGCAACTCCAGATGGCCCTCCGCTGAGAAACGTCATGGTTTTGCAAATGACAATTTCAACAAAAATCTGCTGAGCAGATTTCAAAAAAACATCTGGATTTTTGTCAATTTGCCAACGCTACCGCATCCCTCTCAGCGGCATCCAAGGATTGTTTATTGATATGCCTTCATTTAAACCAGGGATTCCTAAACAGATGAGTGTCGCATGATGGTGTGAAAAAATAAATGAAAAAAAAAAAATTAAGAAAAAGTAAATTTCAAAAAAGTAACAATGGAATAATGTGAAAAAATGTCAAATAGTAGGCTGTAGAATAGATTGGCCGGAACATTGTGGGAACAATATATATATATATATATATATATATATATATATATATATATATATATATATATATATATAACAAAAAAGATGAGTTTAGTTGTCCGAAGAACTTTTTAATTGATAATGACTTTTCTCAAAACTACAGACAACAGTCCGATTAGTCACTCAATAGAAACCGTCACATGACCAACATATTTGGCAGCATGCAACGTTGGTGATGATCAATTAGAAAATTGGAAAAAGGTTACATACTAAGTGATCAATTTAGAATAAACTTTCGTTGCAAAGAGAAACCCCAACTATAAACCTAAAGGTACAAACATAGCCAGTCAGCCAGACAAACTTGAAAACTGGAGAAAACTACCTTGACAGCTCTGGTGACAGTTTTCGTTGACGGTTTCTAATAACCTGAGATTATGCTTGGAATCAGAAATCTGAATTAAGTATCTGCATTGCCAACTTTATGTACATACAAGAGGAAGTAAAACTTAATTGACAGCAACAGTTGTATATAAAGCTTTGGGAGGGATGAGGAAAACCCAGTTTCAGGTTTCAAGTAACTCTATAACACCAAATTCCAGAAAAAATGTCTTGAAAAAGAAGAATGAAATAAATGAAAAATGTTGAAATTTAAAAAAAAACGCGGAGAATAGCTATGAATAATAAAGCATCTACAAAGATATGAAACTCCTGGGGTATTCAATTCTATTCACTTCTAATACTTGTATTTGATTATCTAACTACTATTGAAATAGTCAGCATGTGTGAATGTATGACCACTGCAATTACTCGATGACTGGCCACAGCTGAAATTCGCCAGATATGTTAGTAAAAATAGAAGGCAATTCAGTGTCGAGTTTGAAGCTATTACGATCAACAGGACAACAATCCCCTCAAAGGTTTTTCCTCAAGATTTCACTCGAACAGGTTGCACTTCAAGATGCTTCATTGCTCAACATGAAGGAGGAAAAGAGTCAAGCGCACTGGACATACATTCACTCTGGCAAGTGTAGTTGAAACAACAAACCAACAAAGCATGGCACATCCGATTTTATACAAAAGTTGGAGATCACTGCTACATGATATTCCAGTCACGAGTACTCTAAAACATCTCCTTAGCGTACTGCTCTGAAACATTCAGTTCCTTTATCGATAGACATTTACAATTTGTAAGAATACCAAAAGAAAGAAATAGAAAACAGATTTTGTCCGTTGTTGGTGAAATTTAGTCCCAGTGCTCAATACTTATCAAAGTAAATACAGCTATCAATTTATAAAAATAAGATTTACAAGGAGATATTGCCAATGAATGTCAACATTTCTTGCTTAACGCAATCTTCAGCAATCGGCAATAGGTTTTGTTCTTGTATCGAAGAAAACAAAAAAACACTTCTCTATTGAATGACATCACCGTTTTCATAATTACGAGAACAAAATATATGGCCGGTTGCTGAGAAGTACGTAAGGCACGAAAAGTTGATATTCACCGGCTATATATCCTTGTAAATCTTATATATATATATATATATATATATATATATATATATATATACATATATATATACATATATATATATATATATATATATATATATACATAATTGGCTTTGAAATTCGATATCTAAATTTATGCATATAAACGAACTATTTTGTAAAAATTTCATGAAAGATAAATATTACTCTACCAGTATTTCTTCCATTTTAATTTCAGTTGCTTTTCATTGCGACTACTCTGACCGTCAGTATACGACAGCGATTAAACGGTGCAGATCAGAAATAAGGAATAAGATCTTGGTGAGACTCGAACTTGCATCCCCATACCACGGAAAACCTAAAATGAAGGATAAGTTCAAGTGTTAGGTTTGATCTTCTGCCAACCGTAAAATTTCTGGTATCTCAATTGATAAAGCAGTTGCCGTGCATCGGATGGCTCCGATTTTTTGTACTGATGTATCTAGACATCAATAGCACTGCAAGATGACGTAAGATCAGAAACAATGGAGGCATACAAACAGACTCATCTATCTATCCGTCTGTCTGTCTTTCTCTCCCCCATTCTCTTTATCTCTCTATCTGTATATACTTGCTTATGTACATAATAACTTGTTGTAACCCATTTAGATGCCATTAATTAATCCATTTGTGACTGCCAGGAACGAGTTTTCCTTCTGTCCCTTTATGACAGATGCTTTCTCTTTTCATCTCGAACTCTCTTCTTTCTCGAAGAAGCCAGACCAAAAGTCTTCAATTCCTTTCTTCGTCTCCCCCAATTCTTTCAACGTCTCAGACTTTGGCTCGTTTATGCAAAACCTGGATCGTTGCTTCCGTCCAATTTACCAGACTCCCAGAGAGAAACACATCAGGCCCACCCTGTTGGCAGGCAGCACCTCTTTTTTTTACCAAAAAACAATCGACAATTTCATCGTTTTTGTACGGACGATCAAACACAAGTATCTGTATACTTATTAACTTACCGAAAGTTGCATGTCCATTTGTTGCTTACCCTGCGTATCAAGTAATCTCCCCCCACTGTGCCAGCGGGTAGGGAACAGCCGGAGAGACGATTAGTTCTGTGAGATGAAATGAACGAATAACGAGTTTTTACGATCATCTGCCATTTTGTCGCAACCAATTGAGAATTAGTCAGTTTCGATGTCAACAAAATGGAGGCAACTGATTTTATATCGAATTGAAGCATCAGCACCCATATTCGGTCGGCGATATGCGAAAAAAAAAATTATAGAAGATCTTCACACAGTAACAATTTGCGGTACTTGTTCGATTTGAAGGTCCCAAGAGGAATGCCGCTGACGTCACACTGAAGCGTCAAACAATGCAAATGTAAAAACAGCTTTGTCTGGAATAATTTTTTGGTTCGAATAAATACTTATAATTCATAATTTGTTTTCCTTTTTCGATTTTTAGGATCATTTATTATTGTTATCATTATTATAATAATAATAATAATAATAATAATAATAATAATAATAATAATAATAATAATAATAATAATAATAATAATAATAATAATAATATATAAATGACTTTATTTATGTATCAGCTATGGGCACTCCTAGTTTTGCTTCTTGATTCTCTGATTTATAATTAAAAAAAAACAGTTCCTGTTTAAATTCTTCAACTTGGCAAATACTGTTTTTTTAAATAGCTTTTTTGTTTGTAATTTCAAGTGCGTTTCAGTTTCATTTTTTCAAGCTCCAAGTTGAAATAGAAAACCCAGATCAGTGAAATGCGAAAACAAAGAAACTGCTAGCTTTGTCTGACGACATAATATTCCAGTTTACCGTCAGCGGGATTCCTCTTGGGACTCTCAAATTCAAGTACCACGAGTTACATCGCATGACCTTCTTTCTTTGCTCTTTGTGACGGAAAACGATTTTGAAATGAAAGTTCTCTCTAGGTTCCTTGCTTGAATTATAAGGAGTGTCAGAAATGTAGATTTTATTCTAGGCTACCTAACGGGAATATTAGTTCTGTGGTGATTGCACAACTTTTACATAAACAGCCTTAACTCTGAGTGAGTTTGCGTGTGTGCGTGTGCGTGTGTACGCGCGCATAGGGGTATAGAGAGAGCGGCATTCATGGATTTTCAAGGTTTATGTTATAGAATCAAACTATAAAAGGATAAAAGTAAACTCTTAAAAACTTCTATCAATCAAATATAATTCAACCAAAAAATTGGAGTGGATTCTATCAAAATTTTGATCAATCATCTTTTATTGATTTTAGGTTATCATTAATTTCATTTTAATTTTAGTTGCTTTTCATTGCGTAAAAAAGGGCCGGATCGGAAATGAAGGATCAAATCTCGTTGAGACGCGAACTGAGACCTTCTTGCCTCTAAAAGCCAGGCTATCAGTAACAGCTGCTCTGTTGTGTAAACTTCGAACGCCCAACAACAGTCAAAAGATCATTAATCATTATCTCAACCTTCATTCTTCCCAATCGGTTGACGCCATATTTGTTATTGTTTTACGTACTCTACTAGTATTATCAGTAGTAATATTTGTGTTTTCTAGATGAATTTAAAGTTTTGAGTAGACTAAATATAATTGAAGTAACTGTCTATATTTTTAGAAGGGTCATCTACAATCGAAGAGTTTCCTGACGATTGAACTCTTTTCTGTTTGTGCTGTTAAGACGACGTTTCGGTCAATCTATTCTGCAGCCTTCTTCAGGTGTACTATCCAACTGTGGTAGTAACCAGGAACACGGTATGGGAATCTACGCCTAACGAGGAAGGGGATTGAAAACGCTCGTATACTACGTTATAAACATTGTTACCGTTTGAGAGAAAAATCACATTCAGATACCACATCTGAAGATGGCCATGTTAACAACGGAAACAACAAAAAGGAGTTAGATCCGAAAAACTCTTTGAAGAACAGAAATTCTTTATTGGTTCCGTGACGCCCACGGGAGAGAGGTGTGGTGAATTTTGGGGAAGGTCTATGTCTAACGACAGACGTTAAAAGACTGATGGTGATGATTCCTGGAATATATACGGGTTAGTACTTGGGTTTAGAGTCTTCAAATCTCGGTCAAAGTGTTATAGAGGATTACAAAGAAAAGGCACAAGGTCACTCTTTCAGACCTCGATTCTCTGATATCAAAATTGTGTGATTGCGGTTATATGCCGGAAGGAACCGTGGATTCATAACGGGGTTTGTGCTGTCGACAATAAAAGAGGTCTGTGAATTGACTCGTATTTCTCTATTCTTCTGTTTCTTTGTTTGACCATACAATATCTCCAAAAGTTCTCAATGAATTTCAGTAATGTTTTTGAGAGGTTGAGTCATATGTTAAGGTAGATTTGTTCAAATTTTGTTGCGGATCCAAAGTGTTTTTTTATAGGGAAATATTTTTCATTTTTTGTATATATCTATTTGTATTGCCCCATGTTTTTTTTCTGCACAATATCTCCAGAAGTTTTCAGATAATGTCAACGACTATCGGTCAAGGAAGAATTGATCATATTTTGTGACGGATCCAGGATCATTTTACGGCTGAGATAATTATCTCGTCTTTTTGCATATCAATATGTATCTATTCAATCATATCTGTCTGTCAACGCAATATCTCCAAGAGTTCTCGATGAATTTCAATGAAATATGGTGGGAAAGTGGGTCATGGGATATGAGAGATATCATCAAATTTTGAGGCAGGTTTCATGATTTATTTTTTCGATTGAGAGATATTTTTCATAAATTAAGACAATAATCTGAAAATTGAAAAACCTCCCCTGCATCGTAGCTTTATATAAACGGATTTCAATTCAATTTTTAGTGACCATACCATTGGCTGAGTTATGTACAATTTCAATTCAATTTTTAGTGACAATACCGTTGGCTGAGTTATGTACACCCTGAATGCTTTATAGTTTTTACTTTATTACATGAAGGATCTTTATGTTAGCGTAAGGTATGCATTTAGTCAATGGAATTGATGAGTGAATAAGTTAGTAAATTGATTAGTAGAAAGGTATTATAAATTTTAGGTTGAAATCTTCTCATACAATATCGAGTTGTTTTGCTTGCAAAAGAAAAATCGATAAATAGTGCCCTTACGCTTGACACGGCAATGCCGTCCCTGCCGACGCAACAAATATCACAAGTTTCATCTAGACTCCCCTATCATGGCTAGACTTCAAAGTTTGTAATAAAGTGAAAATTGACATAAGGGAAATAAGTACCCGAAGTGGCGTCACTCACTTCATACTCCTCTCGAAGGAATTAGTGAGAAGCGATCGCAGATTGTCTCAGCCGGGGTTTGAACTCGACTTACCGATAACCATTTTCCGTGCTGCTAACCCATCAGCCAGCGGAACCTCTTTCACTGACAAATACTGAAGCCTGTGCGTGTGTACGTACGGCGTGTGGGATCGAGGATCGGGTAAGTAGATAACGACTTGGACAGAAGTACAAATTGTTTGGCGCTGAAACTGAAATGGCAAACAAAGATGAGAAACAAACAAAAAAGACATCGTATATCGACTAATTTGTTCTACAGAAGCTCAGAAGCAAAGACAAGTGAACCCCAGCGAGTTGCGGGTTCCGCGACATGACGTCATTGGCCACCTGGTGGCACTAACATTAATACTCTTAGGTCACAACGACAATGGCGCGAATGTTATGAACATTAGTCATTTGAAGACCTATACTTATAGATCTTCCCGGTTCTCGCTCCGAAATAGGGTTGCCAATTGGGCTATTTTATGGCCAGATTTGACAAATCTGCTCTTTCTTAATTGCATTCGGCCATGGACTTCTTGATTTGGCCATATCTAAATTTTTGGCTCTTTTAGCGTTTTTTCAGTATCATTATTTTGGGGATGTACTTCAGTATGGCAAAGTTAAATAAACAATTATTTTTATTCATTTCTAATACCACTATTCTTTCTCTTTTATCTTAAATTTTCTGTTGATACTAACAATTGCAACTTTAATACTCATGCTATCGCAATAAGGTTGCGATAAAAAAGCGACTTAGAATTTTAAATGAAGGTAAATCGTAGTATTAATTTAAAAATAATTGATACTAATGATTTAAATACTTAATCTAATGAGAAAAAAAAATTATTACTTTTATAAACAATTTTGCCATTTGGCTACATTTGGCCATCTTTTAGCTAAAAAAACATCTCCAACTATCAGGCAACCCTGAAATGTCATTTCTAATGGGAGAGGGATTGAATAACAAACGCTGCGCTAAGATTGACGGAAAATTGTTATTTCTGAAGAGAGACTAAAAGTAAACAAAGCCAAGATTAGGGCGCCGATTTTTACCCAAATTATCAAAGTTATTTTACCCCCGAATTTTTTCACACTTTGAGGACACTTAATGATGTATTATTTTCTCTGTTTCTCAGTCTGTAACAATGGATTCTTCGATTTAGAAAAAAAAAAAAAAAAAAAAATCAGAGCCCAACTTTAAGTTCCTCATAAATTGTCTTCATACTTATCATATACTGTCAGAATTGTCCAATTACTGACATAAATATACATAATCATGAATACATTATGTCATTTGAAAATCTATTTGAAATGGCCTATTGTTACAGGTCTGCTTCAGGAATCGAAACTGCAATCGATTAGGTAGCCGCTTTAACGTTGCGTCGCTCTTACTATTGAATCCGGTGGAAATGCAAAGGCCCAAATAACTGCTTTGTCCTGATGTTTTCATATTTGTTCATTCACTGTCCATGTCTGCATCGTTGTTTCTCAACCAGAATGATTATTATGATATATAATCCACCAGAATAATTATGAATGCGTTATATTATTTGAAATGGCCTCCCGTCATTACTGGGAGAATGTGTCACTTGGTCTAGAGGTATCGTTCTCTGCTTTTCTCTGGACTACATCAACAAGGCTGAGATGGGGATTCTGGTGCCTGGCCACCTCACGATGCGCCCCGTGGAAGTTTGCTCCGAAAGAATGATTACGAGTTGCGTTATATAATATTGAAACTCCATTTGAAATGATCTTCCGTTATTACATGGTGAATGTATCAATCAGCCTAGACAACGTAAATAGAATAAACAGAGAAAATGAGTTTGCTGCAGGAATCCAACCAGCGACCGGTAACAACTTCATTGTAGCATTGTTTTTACCAATGAGCTAAACAGCTGTCGGAAATGCAAAGGTTGTAAAAACTACCTCAACTCCCAATTCCCACATTTTGCTTACTCACGGTCTATATCTGCTCTATTTGTTTCTAACACTTCCCCGTCGAATGGGCCGGAGATTGTGATGTGGTTGGCATCAAAGACCGAGTGCGCCGGTGCAAAGCGTTAGCCAATGATGTTTTACTGAGGCTGCGCTTTGCTACGCGCATCGGAGGCCTTTGGACTCGTCCTTTGGCTCTCCTATTATTACTTGGCCAAGCTGCAGGGGGGGGGGCAGTTTCTCCGGAGCAGCACTGCTCCATTACACTTAAAGGAGCTGGTCCCCTAGTGGATGCTTCCGTGACGGAGGTTGTTTTAGCTTCTACGGTCGCTTGGCAATCGAAGTCGCGTCGGCTGGAGCCATTTTTGGAGGGGTTGACCTATTTTCCCCACGTTAAGCCCGACCTTGTGTCAAATATTGCTGTGGTGAGACAGTGATTAAATAGATGCTCTATTTGTTTCTTTCAATGCGAACAGTTTTATTATTGAGAAATGAATTTTCTTTGATTGTTTATTCCATTTACGTTGTCTAGGCCAAATGATACATTCACTGTGTAATAATGGGAGATCATTTTAAAAAGACATTCACTACAATATTGTGCAATTCGTAACCCTTCTGTTGGATCATATATCCATTTCTTAATAAATACGTATACATATAAAGTCGGTAGTGCCCTTTCACTAGCTATGGCTTCAACCATTCCGGCTCAGTCTCTAAATATCAAGTTACTACTTACTCGGCCCGTTTGCGATGTATGAATTAGACTCAGAGGCCACAAACACTCTGTGCTATTTTACCCATAGTTTGGGCGGACAGATAGATTCATACCGTCCTCAAGGTTCTTAGTGCGAGTTGAACACAGACAGAGTTCGAACTCGGCTCGCCGAGTCCATTTTCCATATTTTAAATAAAACCTTTCAAAATGAACGCATTCAATCATATGAGTGAAGAGCATCTTTAACTTTTTTTGATACATTAAATCAATTTTCATTTATTCTGTAGTTTCCATAAATCATGACAGATTGCAGTTAAACATAACCCCATTAGACTGCTTTCAGGGGGTAAGGACAGTAAGTTAAATTGACAAAACTTAGAGAGAGGATGTTCAAATGGCCACTTGTGGGGAATGTTAAAGAGATCCGCTAAAACTTCAAATGTCAGTGAATTGTTGAGATAACAAACCCTCTATAAATATTTATAAGTCAATTTTCATCTCATCATCTGTTGATCGAGATTGTCTATAAAACGATTATATGGTTGTTTATGTTGAGCCTTTGCGTGTACATTTCAAACACAGCCCTGGCTAAATCTTCACACAAGAAAAAAACAAACAAAACTAGTGCATCTATGATCTGACTTTCAGGTTTGTTTTATTCATTGAGGATCAATGTTATAAGGTAGACTGGTACCACTAAGGAGCCCCAGGGTAATTTTCCTCTCATCTTAAATGGCGGAAAGAGAGGAGTAGAATTGCACTTGGAAAATTCGGTTTATGGCTTTGGCGAAGCTGGTCTTTAAGAGGGACAATGACAAATTCAGGTAAGAAGTACAGATGCCGCTCAAGGGTCACAAAGATTGGGTCAAAAGTCGTAAACTTGAAAGGAGACTTTCTCGTAAAAATCTGGAGGAAGGGTAAGATTTTATGATAGTTGGATCAGCGGATATTTTATCCGTCGGAAATCAAGCATATAAAAAAGGGGTAATTTAAAGAACAGGAAAACTAAACTAGACAGCACTCAACTCGGAGAGTGCCTGTCTATGCAAACGTCTCTGTCGCTAAGAACTGAATGAACATCAGTTTATATATAGCAATGGTGCAAGGGAGGTAACTGTAAAAAATCTTTGATTCGCCCTTTGACAGTTAATGTACCTCACGGACTTCGTTGAATAGTATGAGATTACGTTAATATGTGGACAGACTGACGGACAGACACGAGTGAACACACACCAAAACGAGAAAGCACCCAGAAAGCGGATATCTCTATCAACGCCATTGTCAATATAAAATGAATAAAAATCAGTTCATATATAGATACGATGAGTAAGGTAACGGTAATAAAAATCTAGATCCGCCCAATATTCGCCCTCAATCCGTAGCTTACCTTTCCATGAGATGTCATCGAAATTCATTGAAAATTTTTTGAGATACTGTGTGATATAAACACAAAGCTACGTTATCGGGGAAGAAAAAAGTCCTGGATACATGCCCAAATTTATTTTTCCCCTAGCCCATTGCTCATTCGTCTACAAAGGGGTATCGAAATTCATTGAAAACTTTTGGAGATATTGTGCGGTGTGGACTGATAGATACGATGCAGAGGAGGGAAAAAAATCCTGGATCAATCCCAAAATTTAACCAATAGTTCCTTGTCCTTTGTCCCGCCCTTCCAAAAAATATCATCAAGAAATGTTGGAGATGCTGTGTGGACCAACAAACAGACAGACACGTGTAAATACATATATCTCTCCCAAATTTTGTAGAAACGAGGAAATTTTGATGATTGATAAAATTTTATATGCGATAGACATGAAATGCCGTATAGATGTTTTATAAAGAAGCAAGGAAATGACAGACAGGGAGAAGAGGGCGAATATGGGAAGGAAAACAAGAATAGAAATAGAAGAAAGAAAAGATTAGACAGAAAAAAGAACTGTTAGAGAAAGGGAGGCTGATGAAGAGGAGTAGGAGAATAGGAAGAAGAGAATGGAGAAGACAAAATAACAAGAAGAAGAAAATGGAGAAAAAAAAGGACAACAGTGAAGAAGAAAAAGAAGACAGTAAGAGAAAGTTAATTTGAATGAGACGTAAGAAGATGGAGAGAGAAACCGTTGATCATGAAAAAATACTTATTTTCCGTCCCAATTTGCCTCGATAAGGGTTGGGGAAACACCTTGTATCATTATGCTCAATAAAAATCAAAACCCGGCTGTGTTCTTCTCGCGTAAAATGGCGGTCACCATAAAATTATTTTTTATGTCCCCCAAACCTCTTCTAGCAGAGGTCACCTATTTTTTTCAATGACTCCTGCCCTCAGTTATTCCTGCTCACCCTTTCCACTTTTCACCAGAGCCACAGTTTTATAATCGAGATCCTGGAAAAATCAATTATCTTCAACACGTAAAAAGCTTTTATCTGAATTTATTAACTAGATTGGATGATTTTCTTTTTTCTTCTCATTGGGAAACACAAGTACTTGGATATTGAAGGACCAATTTCACTTTTAGTTGAACAGAATGTTTTACGGAAACGCTGTAGGTTTATCATTTGGGTGTAACAAAAGTATTCTAGTTTTCATAGACCTTTACCTGAAAGCTTATTTGATGCACACATTTGAGGAGTATCTATGATTCCACTATTTCATTGAACAAGTATAGCCACCAAAAGTGGCAAAAAGTTATACCCTTTTTTTATATGTGTGTGTGTTTGTGTATTACAGCACTCCTGGTCACAGTATTTTGTCTACAGACTTGAAATTGGCATCAGTATGCCACTACACCCCTTCTATAAAATCTTTTTTTTTTCAATTTTGGAAAATGAGAGAAAGAATTTTCCTTGACTTTTTAGGGCCTCATTTTGATGGGTTCAATAATAACATCCACATTCTCCATAATCTAGATGTTTCAAGATAGTTTTTTTAATTCAATATTAAATGTTTCCCAGAGGAAAATTTACTCTGATCATTATTCTCCAATGGGATTGATTTTATATGACTTCAAAATTTGACGTTCCTGTTCAATTATTGACTGTGATTATATATATATATATATATATATATATATATATATATATATATATATATATATATATATATATACTAATCTGCTGTACCTTCATGTATAGACAAACTTTTTGAGGCATTATTTGAAACTGGGCACAAAACTGGTTTCAGTAGTTTGAGGGTGGTGTCTCGTCCCTTGAAATAAAATCAAGAAGTGTCCAACCATTGGTTGTTGATTGCAATAGTTTGAAATGCAAGGTAGAGTAGATGCTGATCACCAACACTCAAAAACTCTGATGAACCAGAACCATCAGAAGATACCGTATACAGAACATTACATAAGCTTAAAACAACATAAAGGTCCGTAGAGAAACAAAAATACTTTTGATGCACTTCAACATCAATATCGCTTAGCGTCTAATTCAACCTTTTTCGTTTGTTATCATTCTTCAACTATTTGAATTATTCAGAATTCGAATTCTTATGTCACACAGAAAACCATTCTTTTTTTTTGCTGTTCTAACATGCATAATATGCCAAGGAGACTACCATTAAGCCGTGTTCAATCCGGTAAACGGACGTTCCGGTCGCAGTAGTTTAGGCCTGGATGTGTTGGTTGCAGATGTTTCAGCTTCATTTTGTTTTTAAAGGCGAAAATGACTGACTGATGTTAGATGCAATTTGAAATGAAATTGAATCATGATAAATGATTCTAATGCAATGCACAACAATTATATAATATATATTCGTTATTTAGGGTTTTATTAATCCTTCGTTTACGCTTTATAGAAAGACTTGGTTTATTTACTCATTTTCAATAAAAAGCAAATAAAATGAGTTGAGATTCGTTTCCGAAGTAATTTATGTGAGTTTGAAGGTATCACATCCGTACACATTTGATGCTAAAAAGGCGCACAACTAAAAACAAATAAGTGAATTCATCAAAGAAAAAACGTTGTCGAAAAGTTCGTGGACCGAAATGTCCTTTTACTACAAGCATACCTAGCTAAGCCAGTAACCAGTTCTGAGGAAGTGGCATATTTCCCACAAGTGGTCCTTGTTCAACTTCAAACTCAGGCAAAAACCCTAAATTTGAAATATAGGCTTTTGAGACAAGATGGTTCTCTCTATTCGTAAGATTGGTGCAACGCAATATTTCTACTTTCGGCTAGGAAGGAGTGTTGGTATGTAACTCTGAAGGAGTGTTGGCACAAGAGTGGGCGCTTCTGCGACCAGATACAGAACTGAGTTCGCTAGTCTTATTTTTCTGAATGATTACTAACTGGCTTGAATTCTCTCAATTCAACCACAGCAACGTGCTGCTCTCAGCGAAAGGCAAATCAAAATATTTTTAATAGCCACTAAGCGACAATTCAGTCATTCTAATTCCCGACCCACCCCTTGGCATGTACATAGTCTGAATCCCAGGAGAACAGCTTCCCTCGCTTGAAAAGAAAAAAAAAAAGAAAAAAGAAAAAATCAGCCCGTTTTATAAGAGCAACATCTTTCCTTCTTGTAGAAAAGTCAACAGTAAATAGAAAAATAGAAAACATTAAAAATAACCAAATTAAGTGAAGACATTGCCACACACCTCACCGTACATCCTCTTTCACTTCATCCTTGCTTGACTTGAACGATTTTTATTCCGCTAAATTTACCTGTGATAATTTTCGGTAGCGCACGACGTGACCGTCCGCCTCCCACCCATCAACCAGCTGCTGGAGGGTACTGGGCCTCCATCAAGATGTTGGGGAAGATGGGCGAGCGATGACCAATTTTCTCTGGCGGAGAGAAGGGACCCTTGTGATAACAAATTGTTTCGGGCTCTTTTGCTTTCTTTCCGTTCTCAAGTGGAAGTTGTATACACAACGCAATGTTTTGAAAAGTTTCGTGAAATTCTATACATACGCAATGCTACATTCATAAAATACAAGAATCTATACGCACATACACACTATCATACATACACACACATATGTATATATATATATATATATATATATATATATATATATATATATATATACACGACGAATGTATATTATCAACATTTATTCATGTATTTCTGTTTGATCGCATATATATTCATATACATCTATGTGGGTTCGCCTAGAATATATGTTAGTGTGTGTACGTTTATATATACATTTAGATAGGAATATAGATAGATGCCTGAATAGAAAGATTGCATGCAAAGTGTCAGACAGGTTTAGCCTCTAATTACTGGAAACCGCAGGGAAATGAAACATTAGGTTTAAAATTAAGTCAGTATGACATTCACCAAGTCTTCCGCTGGTCGAAACTGAATGAAGGTGAGCACGAATCAAGATCAGTGCCGGCCCTTGGGTTCCTGGCGCCCCAGGCAAGCTGAACTTGAGCACCCTTGAAAAACATAGCATTAGAAACCGTCAACCCAAATTTTCACCAAGAATGTCAACATAGGTTTCTTCAGTTTTCAAGTTGATCCGGCTGGCTGGCAATGCATGTATGTATCACGCGTACAGGTCACACCTTATTATGTCTAGAAAAGCAGTTTTTTTAAAAAGTCCTCATATAAACAGTTTTAATGGGGGTTTAATTTGCAATGTATGTTCATGATGAATTGATCCCCCAGTTTGTGTCCAAGCTCAGTTTTGAAAATTTAGACTTTTAGGGGAAAGAACTAACTTATTGATTGATCATCCCGTTTTCTAATTTTCTAATTTATCACTCCCAACGCTGGATGCTGCCAAAAGACGTCGGTCACATGACGCTTTTTATTGCATGACTAACCAGACGTGTTATCTCATTTATTTATTTATTCACCTATTCATTTATGTTTTACAGCAAGAAAAATTAATATGACGAAAGAAAAAGTTTATTACAATAATCAGGCAAAAGAAAGCAACGTAAATTAATTTACGATTTCATTAACATCGCAAGATACGATCATTTTGAGGTTTTCGGATGTAATAACACAGTAACTTTGTCAGCACGGTGACATCATAAATCAACATGATGAACTGTTATAGTTGCTTTTCAAACTATTGATGATATGTCTTTGATGAATAATAAATACAATCTTGTGTCACTGTATAGTTTGGGATCCATAATTTGATTGTTTAGTTATAGTGACAATGATATTGGTGGAGGTTTGTGATCTCTTGGTGCTTCTTGGTTACTTTTATCTTTTTCTCTTCTTTTTTTTCACTGGTCTTTTCCTTACAACTTCCCACTCTCTTGATTACAAAATTTGCTTCTTTCATTTCTTCTTTCTTTCTCTCTTTTTCTGGCAACTTTCAACTTTCTTTAAAAAAAAACATTCCTCCTCCCATTTCTTCTGCTTCCTCTTTTTATAAACTTTTCTTCCATGTATCATCAGTTATTCACAACTATCATGCTGTCTTTTCCCATAGATATTCCTTCTTTTATTTCTTCTTTCTTACCTGCATTATTTTTCATATAAACAATATCCTTCTTTCCTTTCTTTTTTCTTTCTTTCTCTCTTCATATTTTTCCTGTTGTCTATCTTTTTTCTCTATAGAACTTCCTTCTTGCATTCCTTTATTCGTTCTTTACTTTTTTCTCTTTCCTTCTTTCTTCCCTGTTTTCCTTCATTATCTCTTACTCGTCTATCTTCGTTGTTACTTCACTTTCCCCACTACAATGTTTGCGTAACCCCTTTTCCTAATCCTTCACCCCACCTCCAATCGACCCCACCAAGCCACAGAGAAATCCATACAACACCAAAACCAAAATAAATCCCTTTATTGCTCTACTCTAAACTGGCTCAGCGTGATATCAACTTTTTGGGGAGATCACACTCACCCAGAAAATAAGAAGCTAACATCATCATCATCATCATCATCATCATCATAATAATAATAATAATAATTATTATTATTATTATAAACAAGCCTGGCTGCTGTAGGGTCAAAACCTACCTGTATCCCAACCGAAGTTGATTACTGCAACTTTTATTAAATGTGCTGGTATTATCACATGGAAGCCGTCTGCCGAAGCTCGATATGGACAGCTATGGGGTTTGGATGAGTTGCAGTGAGTGATAGTTCACCAACTATCATTGCAGTCGTTTTTCACAAAGTGCAACCAATATTCTGTCTTGTCTTTGAGTTGAAACATTCTTTTGTCCACACTTTCAGAAATGCCGAAATTTAGAAATTACCCCATTTTTCAGTTTCTTCTCAATGTTGACAACATTTCTCCTTGATATTCCCACCTTTTTTTGCAATTTCATCCTTACAAAATTATCCTTCAGATAAACACACACTTGGACCCTTTTTCTTGGTCTTGACACGTAAGGTAATTACAATTACAAGAGAAACGTATTTGATTCGAGACCTGAAATTTTAAATGAGGTTAAACACACATACGGTAGGAAACAGAAAATCTTGAAAGGGCATGATAGTTCACCTGGTATCAGGTGGGATAAAGTCAGAGTTGCTTGAGGCCAACCTGTGGTCATATGAAATAAACATTGGTTCAAGTCTTCCTTGTACTGAATACTAGAATAGGGTTTTGAAATGAAATCTCTGTAAGAAAAGTGCACAATGATTTTAACAGTATTGTAATTGTTTATAACTTATGTACACACTTCGTATACATATTTATTACATTTCCCCAATGAATAAAAATTGTATATCCGACGATATTTTCCGTTTTATTTCTGATCCAGTGATTATTTGTTTTTGTTTCAAACATTATAACAAGTATTACTTGCAATAGCAATTGGAAACAAATAGCTTTAGTACATAAACAAATGTTAAAAAATGTTGCCAAATGCTTTGAAAAATGTGTAAACAACGTTTCAGGTTTTAAATTGAATCCATTTTTTCTCGCTTTTTACATAAAATCTCGGACTTTTCAAGGCAGATCTTCTATTACATTATATATATATATATATATATATATATATATATATATATATATATATATATATATAGAGAGAGAGAGAGAGAGAGAGAGAGAGAGAAAGTCTAGAAAGAATTACAGATTCTAACACTAAACATTAAGATACTTTTCCAAAAGGTTTGTTTATGTCATTTCATTCACCTATTTATCAATATCTGTCAATGCAATTCATGTAATTTTCTTCAGTAATTTTCCCCCGTTTCCCTTATACTTCGTTATTATGGCGCAATGTATATATTTTCTCTTTTTCGGATTATTAGTTGCTTACCATGTTACCGTTTCGGGCATTTTAAAAACAAAGTCATATCAACATGGTATGCCAGCAGAGCTGATCAAACACCACCTCCCTTTATTATATACTATATGTCATACATGCAGTTTGTCATTTTATATAAGGTTTTATGCGTATTGCATATTGATATTATTTATACCACATTAGTATTCTTCAAAGAGGATTTACTTACGTGGGTTATCCCCACCCCCAAAGTTTTCAACAATGCAGGATCAGTAAGTATAACAACTGATGTGACTCGCTGTTCGTGTCATTTCTATTGAATGTTCGTCCATATGAATATTGAATCCGTTGTGTCGTTGATAATATCAGACTGTATGCAAACCAACTTATGACATCATTTTTAAGAACTCTAATTACACTGGAAAAACTTCTCCGGGTTGATTCTCTACCAACATATTCAATCGAAGAACTTGACAATTATTTTACACAGACCTTCAAGTTAATTTCCACGTTGTACAATATCAAATTCCCATCAAGTATTTTTTTCAACACTTTTGATTATCAAATCAAATATTCTTATATACATGGTTGAAACGAAACCACTTTCCAGCGATTCCATTAATATACTTAAACAATTTGTTACATGACACTCCATGTTCGATCTCCTATCCCGCCCAACTACTTATCAGTCAGACAAGTGGACCGGAGCCAAATGTTTTCCCTTTCCCTGATCTTTCACACTGACAAAGACTGGATCCATATCATGCGGTTACCTAATTACCTCAACTTTAATACCAATTGATTTATCATAACATACAATATTCATTTATTCTATTTTCATACACTCGTAACCATATTGTTTAATTTTTTGCAATTCTTTCACCATAGTTAAGCTGATAAGTTTAAAAGGAATCGAGACGTCTAATCATGGCTTTGATAAATTGTCTGAAAATCTCACTGATTATACCACATTGATTGACCATTCTTATAACTAAAGTCACAATTTATAAAATCAATAAATCTTAGAGTGATTCTCAAATATTCCGATAGTATTGTTCCGTAAAATATATAAGATGGAATACCACTTGTTCAAAAAGGCATTTTCATTATATAGAACGGGAAACCATCTTGTTTATCAAACAATTTGTAGATAAAAATTCCATCTTCGATTCTTATCTCCAAACATAGGAATGTTGCTTGCATTCTTTCATGTTCACATTTTAATTCAAGATCAGAAAGGTACGTATTACTATACGATTTTCCGAATTCTCTATCATTAACCGAACAAGTTATCAATAAAACGGCTACAACCTAAAAATGACCGAACTCGTTTTATATCACTTTTAATCAGCAATGACATGAATATATATTTGTGTCTATGTAAATACAATATTTGCTTAGTAGGGGGTAGGATCAATTGACATAGGAACACCTATGATCTGATTAAATACTTTATTTCCTATTTTAAAGTAACACTCCCCAATATGATGACTAACAATTTAAACTTTACGGGTAGAGCACGTAAAATAAGTCTTGCTTTTTTTTAGTTTTACACCAGAAAGCTTTAAGGTATGTAAACCCAAAATATTTACTATTCCCTCCTGCAAATGACAAGTCTATTATTTCATTTAATTCTTCAATGAGATTTCCAAGAGCAATTTTAGTGTAAAGAGTATTAAAATAATAGGTTGAGATAGATTTAGCCCCTCTATGAGTATTTTGTAATATCCATTTTTTCTTGAATAGACATTGAATTATTTCATACCCCAGAAGAGATTTAAATTACTATAGAAGTTACTTTTATGATGAATTTGTTGTATTTGATTTTATATCAAATTAAAAACTTTAGAAACAGCTTTGCTAAGAGGTTTTGTACTACAAACTCTAGAAGCTATAATAAAGTGAGCATTTATTGGATTTTTATGAATTCTAAGTATCCAATACATAATTGGTAACTTTTGTATTTTTTAATCTATCCTAAGTCCTAGCTTTTCACATAATACTATGTTAATAAATATAATAGTGTGTGGTTCACAGATAGATACATCATACGTGGATGATGGAGTTCTTATTCAACCCACTTCAGACAATATCCTTTGAATATAATGTTTCTTTACATATAAATAATAAATATCATTTGCCACTTCATCAATTGGGACTATAAAAATTTTTTGAAAAATTCCAAGAGATTTTTTTTCAAATGGCAAAATTGCTACCTTTACGTGGAAGAGTCAATTTTTTCGGATAGACAAACAGAAAAAAGTCACTCTGTTCATTATATAAGTAGATAAGTAAATATATGAACTTATACGTTTCATATGAGTTCCAGCGAATGCCACATACCAGAACATCTTATAATAGTTTGGATGGGCTTTGAAAGTTCATATTTACTCAGCTGAAATTTTCTCAACCCACAAAAGGTCAAAGAAGTATTAAAGTAGTGCTCTTACGCTGGCTATGGCATCAGTCGTCCCGGTGCTGGCTTCACATAACTCACGTTTCTCTGTCTTTAATAGACTCTGAAGCTCTCTAAGGTTTGCGATGTGAAATTGGCTAAGAGGTGACAAGCACCCAAAGCGGCGTCACTCACTAAACTCGCTACTTTACTTATAGCTTGATGGTGTAACGAAAGAGATTGATTTATGCCGCTCCCAAAGAGAATTAGTGCGAAGTGAACCTAGATTGTCTCAGTCACCGGTTCCATTTTCCAAACTGCTAACTGTTTGGCCACCAGAACACCCACAAATGATACGATTCAATCAATTCAGCCTCGTTCGTAATGGCGATGAAATGTGTGAATATAATGAGTTCTTTAACTTGGGGACTGATCATGGCGTTGGGGTCGAGTCCGGTAAAGACGCAAATCCGCAATATATTTTTCGAACACAAATTGGTCTGTTCTTCTGTGTGTTCGTACGTGTGTTAGTTTCCTGGCTGCTGATAATATAAATTCTTGCTACTGTTACAGCTGCTGATGTGTCAATTCCACTTTTCACCGAAAATGAATACAAGGATTTTAGTTAACAATATATTGCGTTACCCTTTCAAAACACTATGTAAACATACTGGCATAAACAGCTGTAGGTGTTGCAAAGCAATGAGCTTTTACAAAAAGCTTATAAAGATCTAAGGTTTGTTTAGTGAGGCACAAGACCAAAGACACCAGTATTTTCTGTCCTTTCAGTCACGATTGCCAGTGTGATTTGTACTAAAACAGGTCTAGTTAGTCACCTAAAAGAAACTGTCATGTGACTATCATCTTTTGGCGGCACACCGTGTTGGGACTGATCAACTGAAAATTTTGAAAGCTAGGTAATCACTGATTTTTGTTGGGCAGTGATATCTGAAAATATCCAATTTAAAAACGAGCAAACAAACGTGAATAATAACCGGACACAAATTGAAGGACCAATTTAACAGGAAATTACATTGTAGATTGAACCTTTCAGTAAAAGTCCATTTATCGGAGGAATTTCCAAAAAGCAAAAGTTTTTTTAGACACAATAAGGAGTAAATGCTTTCAGCCCTCTAACTCAATCAGTGCACACTGTACGTGTCATACATACATATATACATACCAGTGGCATATATACACACACACACACACACACATATATATATATATATATATATATATATATATATATATATATATATATATATATATATATATATATATATATATATATATATATATATATATATATATATATATATGTATATGTATATGTAGCCAACCAACCAGCCACTAGATCAATTTAAGATCTGGAGAAATCCATGTTAACAGTTTTGATGCCAGATTTGGTTGACGGTTTCTAATTGTAACCTAAGGGTTCTGCAATGTAAAGAAAGAAAAAGTTAGGAAGAAATATGGTAGACGTTTACAAGATTAAGAACAGAGCGACACCTTATGCAAATGAGATGCAAATGAGTTGTAAGTCTTGAGTTGTTGACATACGACAGCACAGCTTTCAGGATTTCAATGACAAAAGAGCGTTTGGTATTCAGTTTGTTTTATGAGGTTTCACGCTTTCGTCACCCTCTCTCTTTTTCTTCAACTCTCATTTTCTCCCCCCCCTTTTCTTTTCTGTTTCCGACTCTCACTTTTTATTCGTTTCACTCTCTCTCTCTCTCTCTCTCTCTCTCTCTCTGCAAGACTTGTCTTCCTTTCAATCAACTATTTTCTTTTTTCCTTCTTTCTTTTACCTTTGCTAACGAAGAGGTATATGTATTACACCGTATCAATCTTTCCATCTTTCTGTCTTGTCTTCCCGCATGTCTTTACACACGATATCTCCAAAAGTTCTCGGCTAAATTCAATGGAATTTTGTGGAAGGATAAGCCATGGGATAAGGAAGAGGTGATTATATTTGAGGCGGATCTCGGATTAAAAGATAGATACGTTTGCTCATATCTGTCTGCACACTACCTCCCAAAGATGTAAATGAATTTCAATTAAATTTCGTGGAAGGGTGAACCATGGGCAGAGAAAGAAGTGTTGGGGTGGATCCAGGATTTTTTCTATAGAGCTAGTGTTCAGCGTTGGCAGAGGTATGCGCTTTCTGAGTGCTTCTTCGTTTTATAGTTTCTTTTTCTTTTTATGTTTTCTTTTTATTTTGCTTTTCTCTTTTTCGTCCTCTTTTTCCTTTCCCGTTTTTACTTTTTCATTCTTTTCTTTCTTTTTCGACCTCTTTCTTCTTCTTTCATGTTAATTCCCTGTAAATTTAGTTTTCCGCGTTTTTTTCTGCTATTTTTACACCTCTCTCCTTTTCTTCCTTTTATCCATTACCATTTGTATTATTCTGCACCCAATACCCTCATTGGGCCGTCTGTCTACTCAATACTTTCCCCTCCATGCCAACACCAAGAATGAAATCAAGCAAGAAATCACTGGCCAGACAAAAATCCTTCTAATGCTTCATCTTCATCTTTCTCTCTTTCTTCGTCTAGTCTTTCTTTCTCTTTTAATCTGGCCTTTTTTTCCCTGTCTGATTTTTCTTTCTTTCTGTCTCTCTTTGTCTGGCCTTCCTCTCTTGTTTTCTTTCTTTTTTTCTTTCTTCCTTCGTCTGACCGTTCTTCCTTTCTTTTCTATGTCAGATCTTTCTTTCTATCTTTTTTGGTTTCATCGTTCCTTCTTTCTTTCTCTCTTTCTTTGCCTGACCTTTCTTTCTCACTTTTTTCTTTCTCTCTTCCTTTCTTTCTCTGTTTCTTTTTTCTTTCTTTCTTTATATGACATTCTTTTACTCCTTTTTTTGTCTGATCTTTTTTCCTCTCCTCCTTTCCTTCTCTATCATTGTCTGATCTTTATTCTTTTTTCTTTCTTTCTTCCTTTCTTCACCCCTCTCTTTTTTGGTTTTTCTTTATCTTTTTTCACCTTGTTGATTGCAACAAAAAGGCATTTCCGTTAGAGGTCGGTGAGGAAGAGAGGAGGGAAAAATAGAAGAAAACATAAAAAAAAGAAAAAAGACAAGATTAACAAAATGAAAATGAGAAAAAAAAAGGGAAGAGAACGTGCTCGCTTGTCAGCCAATTTAGAATATTCTAAACGTTGAAATTCTGAAGGGGAGGGTGCAGGAAGATTGGTCGTCGAGGTGAATCAGGTCGATTAGTAGAGTCAAAGGAGAGAGACAGAGAAAGAGAGAGACAGACAGAGAGATAGAGAGAGATAGAGAGAGGGGTTATCAGGTGGAGATGGAGAGAGAGAGTAGAGTAGGAAGGAGAGGAAGATTGTGAGAGGGAGAAAGATAGTGAGAGAAAGACAAAAAGAGAGAGGGGGACAGATGGTCAGTGTACTTTGTTCAAAGATGTCACCAAACGTGTACCTTGGTTATGCATCTGAGAAAAATCGATTATGAGATCGTTAATATTTCTTTACACTATGAACAGCTTTCGAATATTGAACTACTAAGTATTAATGTAAGCAAAAGAGTGAGAAGAAACTGCACAACTCCACAAAAACCCGGGTAGATATTTTTACCAAATACATTAGGGCCTCCAGTACACACGGACAGAAAACACACACACACACACACACACACACACACACAAACATATATATATATATATATATATATATATATATATATATATATATACAAACATATATACACACACAAACACACACACACACATATATATACATATATATATGTGTGTGTGTGTGTGTGTGTGTGTGTGTGTGTGTGTGTGTGTGTTTGTGTGTATCTGTGCATACAAAGCTGGCATATGTATATATGTGTGAGTGTATCTGTGTATACAAAGTTGGCATCCCTTTAAAAATCCATTGCTCAGGCTGGGAGGTTATTCCACGCACAGATCCCTGGTGTGTATGGTCTTACTGCTATGGAAAACCATCCGAAAACCATTCTTTCATATACACACACACACACATACAAAAGCATACACACACATATACACATACACATACACACACACACACACACACATATATATATATATATATATATATATACATACATATATATGTACACACACACAAACACACACACACACAAACACACACACACACACATATATATATATATATATACATATATATATATATACATATATATATATATATATATATATATATATATATATATATATATATACATACGTGTGTGTGTGCATTTAGATTACTCTCTAAAAATAAATAATTCCATAGAAATTCAAATATATCTTTGAATCCCCACCCCAGGTAATAACTAGTGATAAATAAATATTCAAATTACCCGTTATATGTACCCCGGGAAATAGATTTATGATTTCCGCCATAACGTAATGCAATTCCAATAAATATAAGTCCACCCTCAATTGAAAAGGTCAGAGCGAAGCAAAAAAGGGCAAAGTCACCCCGATTTGTCATGGCGCTGATAACTGCTTATCCATTAAATACACGTTTTTTTTTTCCAGCAATAATTTAGCGCGATCCCACACACCTATTTGCATAATTTTATCAAAAAAGGTGGGGGGGCAAGAAACTCTGATTATTATGGTGGAAATAACTGACTATTCGACTGATTCATATTGAAACACAATATTTCTTTCTTTCCAGAAATAATTTGGTGCAATCCTCAAATTCTTATTTGCATTGATTGAATCAAAAGAAAGGGCAAGTAACTCAGATTCGCCATCGTGACGATAACTGCTTATTCATGAGATGCATGTGAAAACGACATTGCTGATATAACCAAAAATGAGTCAATTATAAAAAGCCGAACGGTTAGGAACCATACACGCACATACACACACGCGTTCGTGATGTAAATAGCAAGACTCCATTACATGTTTAAAACAGTTTCATTTTCATATAAATCAACCAATATGTACGACAGAATATCTAATGGATGTAATGTACATAATTGCATTAGGATGAAATAATTTGATAGTTTGAACGAGAATAGAATATCTTAAAACCAGGATCCATCAATGAGGCACATTACATTTAATGCATTTGTATCGTCTCCCTAATCGTTTTGCATTTTGTAAACATTCGTTATACTTTCTTAGAGAGGTTTCACCGTTTTGTCTTGTAAGACAAATTATCTTGTCTGTTGCACTGGACTGACGATTTGCTAAGACAAATTACCTTATCCAGGTTATTTGACCGATGACTTGCTAAGATCTGCTTAAAACTAAACATTCGAATAACACACACACATCCACACACTTATATATGTATATGTTGTCTAGACCAAGTGATACATCAGCAGTGTAACATCGGGATATCATATGAAATAAGAGTTCGTGTATAATGTAACGCAATTTATAATCATATTACAAAGTCTAAATTTACAAGCAATAAAGTATTATACTATTATACTGCTTATTTGTGCGTGAGATAGTTAGGGTTTTTGATTATTGTTCATTCTACTCATATCTTATTTTCCATCCTTTGTTTTCTCTCTCTCTACTAGCCGTTACAATAAGAATTGAAGCGGTTGCTTATTCTTGTATGGGAGCAAAAGGGACTCAACCTTCAAAATAACTGTCATTCATTCACTACAAGTCTGGTGCATACAAATTAAGTTATAAAAGTAGTATACCACAGGAATATTGATTGATAGCAGAATTAATCAATAATAACAACGGGTCTGGTTAGTCCCTCAATAGAAACCGCCACATGGCCAACATCTTTTGGCAGCATGTCGTGTTGGGGTGATCAATCAAAAAATTGGAAAAAGAGGTGATCAATGAATGCTACTTCTCTCACCGTTCGTTAGGCGAATTGAAACACCAACTTAAATCCTATGTAAGAGAGATTTAAAAAGGAACAAATTGTTTTTTACACATAATAAGGAGTAAATTTTCTTCTTCTTATTTCTTTTTATTGTTGAAATATATATATTCGAGAGTCACGATGCTATCTTAGTTGACCAGTAAGTATATTCATTAAAATTGTATGGTATTTAATTTACCGTACGTATTATTTCTTGGACTTACAAATGGTACTTGATAAACTCCAGAGGAGTAATATTACTTCCAATTTCAAATAAATGGGTGATGTCCTCTCAAAAACTATTTTATCTGCCTAAATGAACAACAAATATTTTCATAGGCTGATCAGGAGGAAAACGCCCTAAACTGTCCCCCAAATCTGGCATTTGTTCCTCATTTGATTCACCATTTTTTTCTTTATAGATCAGAGATCTTCGAAGAAATTCGATTCCCTTTTTGAGGTTTTTGTTTCTCACTTAGGTGCTCCCATTTGGCTTTCATTCTGGTTTTTCTTTTTTGTCGAAACCAATTCCATCTGATTTTCGGGAACCTCTCCTTCCCTCTTGAGGGTGGGAGAGTGCTGTTCGGGGTTGTTGTTTCAGCCTGTTGCCGGATGGCAGAAGTAACAACGTTTGACCAACAGCAAAAGATAAAGGTGGGACACTGGGTGCGTCCCTGCTTACCCTCTTTTCTTTTTTTCACAACTTGGAAAACGGAAGTAACGCCGAACTACAACAAACAAGACGCCTTGAATAAACTCTGTTCACTCAAGGGAATGACTCGACTGACCGGATGATTGAAACATTCACGATTCACTTCTCACACTCTCTTCTCTGTTCGGTTTATTTATTCAAAGAACTTCATTTTCTTGCTAAACCTCCATTTAACTACAATAAAGCTAGACTTGTTTTCCTTCAATAGAAATATTTTTTCTGAATTTATAAGATGGGGAATTATCATTACTACGCCAGTGCCCGTCCCACAGATGCATGTTTGGAAGTGACTAAACTTCGTGGTGTGTGGAGCAGTCTACTTGTAAAGCCATGTACTATTAATTTCCATCCCTTGTACAAAACTATGGCTTGGAAGAATTTCGGTTACTTCTCTTCAGATTTACCAATTTAGATATTTTATATGTAGATTTAAATTTATAATCTGTAATTTTTCAAATTCATTTTCATTAGATTTGGTTGGGAACCGCTTATCAACTTCAAACTTGACATTCATCTGGCGAAATTCATTTCGTTAATTCGTCGCTTGCTGTCGTCTCTTGCACTGGAACAAAGCATATCGCTTTTTTGCGCTACTTTACCCATGGATTGAACACGGGCACTAGATGGCAGGTGAAACATTTTTTGCTCATCATAAACTGGGCCACTTGACTGGAAGAAGAATTAATTAAAATCGTATTTAGTACAAAGAGCACCAAAATAAAACTAAAGAAAATTCTCATGAGTTTTATTCAACAAGAAACAAAAAGAATTTACTTACGAATTCTAGTGATAAATTTATGACTAAAATTCGTAAGTAATTGGCGTTAACATTTTCACGAGGTTTTCAATATCTAGAGGTATCTGAGATTTGAGTAAAAAGTTATCATGCTGGTCAGGATCATGAAATTAAGTGCACCATACAGAGATTCATAAAGGACGACAATCAGGTCCTGGCCATCACGTTGTCCATGCCTGCTGTAAAGCCTCTTACTGAAGACGGAATCACAATTAATGATCTGCGTGACCTGCACGTAATCATCTACTATATGAATATTTCTTAATCTGAATATTTCGAAGACGATATTACCACAAGCTTAAGGTCAGGTTTCTGGAGGAATCACGTGAGAAATAATCTCGCGATCAAGGGCTCTTGGATCTGAGACGTTAACAACCTCAATAAAGCGCTAGGACGCCTACTGCAGCGCGATGATTTTCTCATGTCAACACGTTATTGCATTTTCAGATTTGAAAAATGTTGATGATGGCATGTTAGGCTGGGTCGTCGGAGATTGGGATGATGGGAGGTATAGGAGACTGGCTCGTAAGAAAGAGAAGGAGATTGCTGGCTGCCTCCATAACAGCTCACTGCAAATTAAATTTTTTTTTTTTTAAAAATCTGAGACGTTGAACGCTATTTTCACACTCCGAAAAAAATGGCGTAAAGCAGGGGATACCTGTATGTTAATTTTGAATCGTAGTCACATCTATTGCAGCCAGCAACTTTAACTATAAAAGACACTGCATTAGAAAAGTTGAAATTACGAGAAATCTATGAAAAAGTCCTCGGATTTCATTAAGAGGCAAATATCAAGTAATTAAACTATATATATATATATATATATATATATATATATATATATATATATATATATAGAGAGAGAGAGAGAGAGAGAGAGAGAGAGAGACAGACAGAGACAGAGACAGAGACAGAGAGAGACAGAGAGACAGAGAGAGACAGAGAGAGATATAGATAGATAGATAGATAAATATATATATATATATATATATATATATATATATATATATATATATATATATATATATATATATATATGAAGCTGTAAATGTTATCATTCGATTATTTATTCATGATCATCAATACAGTTTTCTTGTCGTTGGAGTTAATTAGCTCGATCTTTTATTCAATTTGCTCGCAAAAAGGTATAGTAAGAGATATAGAGACCCGTTTCGTTCTGTCAATGCTAATATAAAATTTCTATGGGACAGTGTTGGAGTGTCTAATCTCTGATATTGAAACCGAATTATCTTTCTTAGTGTGTGTTCAGGTGTAGATATGTTGCGTGTTGTTTTGAGAAAGAGAAGCCAGGGTCAGTGGGTTTGTAGCCATGGGGTTGACACGTCTCCGGCTGCTAAGGAGAGTCAGGCTGTTCGCATCGATGGATGCAGAATGTTATCTTTCAAGACCCCTTGAGTGGACTCTTCAGGAACTGAAGACCCGGATGTGTCTTTTCCGATGGAATATTTAGACGAGTTGAAAGGATCTGATTGTTCAAAACAGCATATGTTGCTAGTTTCGAGAGCCAACATATAAGCATGTATCAAAAGTATTTTTGTTTTCACTGACCTTCATTCAAATCCTTGATTCACGTAAACATCTGGAAATTATCGATGACACTACTGCATTATCGACTCTTTTCGAGTGCTGGTGGTCAGGTTCTCCTCTTCCTAGTGTTTAAAACCATCTTAATCGACAAATGATGGTCACCCACTTCTGGGCTTTATTTCAAGGGACAAGTTACCACTCTTAGAACGCTTAAAACAGTTTTGTACATCGCGGTCAAATATTGTTTGACCTCCTTCCACTTCCCGAAATAAGCGGCTTTGTAACACATCTAAATTAATGCATTATTATTATTATTATTATTATTATTATTATTATTATTATTATTATTATTATTATTATTATTATTATTATTATTATCAATTCAATAATAATAATAATATTATGATTGTGTAGTCTTAGATAGTCTTTAGATGTGTATATGAAATGAGCTTTTAAATGAATTTCTGTAAATAACGAAAAATATTTTTGATACATACTAATATATATGCTCACTCATATAAACCAACCCTCACACATGCACAGACCCACAGACAAACGCATACATGTAAACAGATCTAAGCAAATAAATCGGTTTAAGTGTCCCTAAATGCAGGTGCACGAACGTGAACCTCTGAATAAGTGCAAATTTTGAGCAGAGTCAGGAAATGTGAAAAGAAAGTGAAGAGAGATCTTCAAAGAAGGTCAGACGGTTCTTTTTGAATTTCATTTGCCGTGATTTAAGCGAGGATCGTGACTCACAAAGCACTTTCCTGTATACATTTACTATATATATATATATATATATATATATATAATATATATATATATATATATATATGTATATATATATAGTCGGTGCAAAGGTTTCATGCGCCCTAGGTGAGACTTAAAATTTGCGTCCCCAGAGTGCACCTTCTGAACCTTTGCGCTCGACGCGACTGCCTAGATTTGCTTAATGGACGGGCTTGCCAAATATATATATGTATATATATATATATATATATATATATATATATATATATATATATATATATATATGTGTGTGTGTGTGTGTGTGTGTGTGTGTGTGTGTGTGTATTGTGGAAATTGCCTCTTTATATCAGAAATGAATGGCCTACACTAAACCCTGACTTTTCGCCCTTCTTGCTGAAAGAAGGAGGTATACTTTACCAAACCACAAACACTGGATTAACTGGAGGGGTGCATTCGACTTGTTCTGACAAACATATCGTCAGACACTCTACGTGGGTCTATCGAGACAATACCGAAATGCTGACAGAAACTGGGGCTTACGTTGTATTTCAACACAACAAGCAAATTCTATCAAATAAATAATGAAGTTATCAAAAGTTTCTTCATACACACCAGGTATATATGTATATATGTGTGTTTAGGTGTGTGCATGTGTGTGTATGCATGTATGTATGTGTATCAGATTGAAGTACTGATACTTAAAGCAGATAACTCAACTTCATCTATTGATTCTATTAAAAAAACATTTTCCAGAAATTCAGCATTCGAAACCACAAAACATGAGTACATGCAATTCTTTTTTGTGCTGATTGCGAAGAAAATTGCTTCTTATTGCGAAAAGTTCCTGCTTTCAGCTCCCCAAACTAAGACACATGAACTAAATTTCTGTTTCTACAAATATTAATACAAATATCTAATATTAATATCAAAGTTAATACAAATATCTAGTGTGCGTGTATATATATAGTCAGTCAGCCAGGACTCGCATAGTGGGAAACCTATTCAGGATCGAACTCTCCAAGTCTGGCTTGTTAATTATCGTTCTACGGCAGGTGCCACAAATAAAAGAATCTACAAGAATGATATACAATCCGAAAGTAGATCATTCCTGTTCTTTTAAGAAATCGTAAGCCAAAATGTCGGGAAGCATTTCTAAAAAAATATTTACAATAATTAAAAAACAGACTCTTTGTATTTCCAAGTTAATTTACTTAGAGTTTATTTTTTTTAATGTTGGTGATTATTTGAATTAGTCACTCATATTTATTTTCTTTTTCGAATATATTGCTATAGTGATGAGGTATACATTTTCAATTATAGTAGGTATTATTTTCCGTATTTTCAAGTGGTACTCGAAAAACTAATTAGAGCTAATATCATTAAACGAGATTTAATATTTTCTTTGAAATGGATACGTCATTTGACGGCTTATCTCAAGGTTGATGAATCGAATTACAATTTTAATTTTTGTGCACCAGCAGATTCTCGATCAGAAGGTGTAACGGTCGTATATAAAACAAGCAGAATAATATTATAGTTAGTATATATTATATGTTATCCTCTGGTGACTTTAGATTTAAACTGAAGACTCTTTCTCCACTTGTAGTTATCCCTCGATTCATTTCACATTCAGATGTTCATGAGCACTATCTTATATAAACATATGTTGTAATAAATTTTAAGATGCACAGGTGAATATACAAGAAACGTTTATTTATTTATGGAGAACTCTAGGAATGCCTTGCGAAAATATACATTAAGTTGCAGGCGCATATCTATATATCTATATATCTATATATCTATATCTATATCTATATCTATATATATATATATATATATATATATATATATATATATATATATATATATATATATATATATATTCTTTGCCGTCTGCATTTGGTATCATACCTATAACATATGTTAGTAGATAAGCACATGTTTACGAGGGTAATGTGTGTGTTTACATACATGTAAGGAGAAATTACATCTGAAATAACGTACATTGATAAATATTTTATTAACAGGCAAGAAACTGTCGTTTTTGCTGTTAATATTTCGATATTTCTTTACAGCATCCACAGCATGTCGGCTCAGTATGATAAATTTGACTGAATAGTTTCTTAGTGCGATTAAAAAATGTATAATACATGACATTATAATTAGATAAATTAAAAACAAACAAATGAATGAATTTGCATGTGCACACATGCACACACATGCATACCCCCAATCTCTCACTTTCTCTCTCTCTCTCTCTTACATGCACACACACTTATAACGTCATACATTATCACCACAAAACCAGCAGCTGTGCCTCCAACAAAGCCTTCATTCGATGAACCAAGGGTGAGGAATGGTTCTGGGGTTAAAGTTTCATTACCACTAATCCAAGGTGCCCCAGCAGTACCTCACAATATTACCAGACTCAGTTCTCCGTTACAGTGTAAGAAGTACCACGCTATTTTTGACAGGAAAATTTAATCCGACCGTTAGGGTAGGTATTTCAGCTAGAGTAACAAGTAGAGTGATAGCTACAAAATATCGCCCTTCCCCTGTTCATCTTCCGTGGTCAAAGATAACCATGGTTCAAGTTCGAAGTAGTGCAACAGCAGTGCACTGCAGAGATCATAAGCGGCTCATCATTTGGATTATAGTGATGGAGAGTTGCGCACGCCGTCAACCTCAATCTCTCGTCCCTGTCTGTCAGCCCGTTTCCAGGTGCAAGACATTCTCAGGGCGGCTGGAGACCTACGGGGTGCCAGGCATGTCAGGTCGGGCTGTTCGTGGCACACAGCGCGTTGTGGCCTAAATGGAGCCCAACTACTTGGTTGTGGAATTTGAGTTGTCTGTCTCCGAGATTAGTTGTCAACCATGACTTCAGAGCCCAGTCTGTCCCGATATTTTCGCCCCATAGCCAGAGGGAAGGCAGAGAGATGGATTCATGCGAACTGTATCAGCCGAAGTTTGATCTCGGCTCGCCAATCATATTCACTGCACCGTTAACTGTTAGGTCACCTCCCTATTAGAGGGGACATTATATCATCTGGGGCAAATAGTTTTGGTTGTTACCTTTGATGCAATAGTAGATATAAGCAGCCGTGATGTTCTAGTTGCATTCATTTTTCTAAGCTGATCAATGAAGGATACCAAGTAACAGTTATGGTATGTGTGAATGTATACATCATCGTTTGCAATCGTATATGAGGGTATAAGACGCGTGTCAGAGGTTAGTTTTTCATGGGCAAATTGTTTGTAATGACCCACTTCCAGCTTACCAGGCCTGTCGAAGCTTCGTTTGCTAACGTCTCGTCTTATTCTTCAATGGTTACCCACTTAGGTAATGACCAGACTCGACGTCGCCTAACTTCAGTGATCTTACGAGAACAGCTGTGTTCAGCGCGATTCGGTCGTAACCCCTGAGCCTCGATGAGAAGTTCTTCGGTCCTAGTCATTGAGCTGAGTGCTCTGCGCAGAGGCATTGAATACTATTTTGAAAGTTTTTAAAATGATCCGATGCTAGATTAAACCACGGCATACCAAATCGGAGACTAGTATTCTACAGCTAATCCAAGGTGATCTGTACATTTACGGTAAAATTATTCTGTCTGATTCGATATCAACATTGTTTTTTTTTTGCCGATCGTTCCCTAGAATAGAAACAGCCGTCAGCATTTGGTATGTTTTTCTCCTATACAATTCCCAAGATTCTTTTCTCAGGTGCAAATCGAGGTCACATGACATGAGTCCTTATGCTGCTGCCTGTAGATTGGCAGCGACATCTGTTGTGTAACGCCATAACTTCTTTTAATCCAGAGATTTTTTTAAAAACAATTACAGGTGTTACTGCCAACGCAAATGGTGATTTTTGAGCGACAGTACCATTTCATTCTCATCCCGTAGATTCACAGAGGTCACGTGACAGCGTAAGCGGCAAATCAGGTTCGTTTATTTTTCTGGGTAAAACGTCATGAAACAAAACAACAAAGAAAACACGCCTCCATTTCATGGGGGAAATAACGATGACAAACATATTCTCGACAAACGGTGCATGAAAACATTTATTTAATGGTGTCACCTCTGAAGATACTTTTGAATAGAAAAAAATGTGGGGATAAAATTAATGTTATTCCATTGACTCTGGATCTTTAACCAAACATCATAAGAGGAAAAGGGGGAAAAACAGACTCGAGAACAATTTAAAACAAATGAATAATTGCCTGAGGCTTGAGGCTCCCCCCAAAAGTGCCGAGAGAATTCGTCCATTTCAGGAATCACCCACAAGAGTTACCATCTGGCATTTTTCTTGACCAAAACTAAACAAATTTTGGTAGTGAATAAAGCTATTTGTTATTATCATAAATCTTTGTACTACTATTTACCTTTATCTCAATTTTTGTTGTTTTTTATCTTAACTAAAACTCAGGCCAGCTTCCCTTCGAAAATAAATAAACAGCGCGAATCGGAATAAAGAGGATCGAACTTACGACTCTCTATGCCAGGGATGACGTTGGCTCTGGTAAAACCCAGTCGGTCTCAACACGGAGTATCAGGAATTAGTGACACGTGTGAGTCCAAATCGAACCCTTAAACCCATCCCCTTTTCCCGATCTCTCCTGCGACATACTTACCAGCAACTGGTTGTTCAGAATCGATAATCCATTTAAAAAAATGATTTTCACTAAATGAACCATTATGAATCATTATCATTGCGATAAAAACCAACAAAAAAGATGAAGGTAAATAAAAGCACAAAAATTAATAATAATGATTTAAAATATACCTAAATGAAATGAATTAGAAAAAATGGAAGCTATTTGGTTTCAAAAATGAAGATTGGGTACAAAAGATAACTATCCTTGTATAATACGACATGATATATACACAGGCAATAATTGGAAAATGTGTACATTTTAATCTATCTTTCCTGCAAGCTTAGTTTTGTGAAGTCATCTGATTATTTTGGTACCGAGACTAATTATATTGGTCCAAAAACCATTCAAATTAGCTCGTGTGGCAAAAGACAAATCGGCCACTCTGTCACCTACACGTTCGCATGAGGATCCCTATTTTAAAATCGACCTTTAAGTCACATTTCACTCTCGTGGGGATTGGGGTGAATACCAGCGCATGTCGGTTGTCATCCGTCAATAAGATGTCAACCGTGGAGCTAAGCAGGGGCCATAAAAGCCAGAGGGGCTGTCATTATTGGCTAATGCTTTACTAATTGGCCCCTAATGTTGTCCGATCGACCCTGAGGGGAAGGGACACTTGTTGTTTCCTGTCAACATTCCTCTCCCCTTTGCTAATCAGTCCATCCCTGCCTCACTTCGACCACCCCAGGCTTCTGTTGTTGTTGTTATTGTTGTTGTTGTTGATCGTTTTTCCATAAAGAAAGAATTCCTTTCAAGCTACCATTTGAGAATAAGAGCACGTTGGTGATCGATTGGCTGGTAACTAACCCAGGATTCCTTTTCTTGTGTGAAAATCTAGCAAGGACAGTGTCATCAACTTCATGTTAAAGATTACATCTAGGATTGATTTAAAGCGTCCAGATTCTCCAGATACATCTCAAAAATCTAGAAATGTGACTTTAATCTTCGGCATTTATATTATTAAAAATATTACTCAATCTATGAAAAATATCACTTAATTTATTACTATAAATGAAATGAAAATATTACTTATTCTATCGTAAATCATCTGAATAACAGTTTTTGACATTTGGATGCAATCAAAAATATCCAGATTTAGATGGAATAAAACACCTCACTTGGCAACACTGGGCAAGTGATTTGACTCAGATTTGGGTATGTCAGACCGTCAGTCAATGATGGCAATTGGTGCTCGAGAAACTAACATATTAAAAAAAAAACGGAGGAAGCTTCTTAGTTTGAGATAAGTACTGCTATGATGAATAGAAACATTATCCTAATCTCTTCTTTTTAGATGAAACATTGTCAATTATAAATAATTTTTGACTTATATTTTCTTTCGTCTGGGACTGTCGTAGACTGACAGTCTAAGAAATTGTTAGGAAAGGCAACTACAGTTGTTCTTCTTTAATCCGATAACTCTGGTTCCTGGCTTCAGAAAATGCTTGAAAATAACTTTAAAAAATAACACTTTCATTCTATTACGTTGTAAATTTTAGCTGTTGATTGGTTTTTTAAAGGTTTTTCTAATAGTGTGGAAAAAAGAAATAAATATTTTTGATATAATATGTATATATCATCATCATCATCATCATCATCACCACCACCACCACCACCAACATCATCATCATCATCATTATAATCAGTCTTTCAACGTCCGTCGTTGGACATAGACCATCTCGAGGATTTGCCACTCTCCCCATCATGGTCGTCGCGGAGCCAGTATTTTCTGAATTTGCCTAGCTCGTCTCTCCATCTAATATTCTGTCGGCCTCGGTTACACATGTGATCTCGGAGGATCCCTGTGGTGAGTCGCGATGTCCATCGGTTGTCTGCCATTCTAGCAACATGGCCAGCCCACTGCCATTTGAGCTTTTTAATGAATTCTATGATGTCGCTGACTCTTGTCTTTTCCCAGATGTACTGTGCTGTCTTGTGGTCTCTCCACGTGAGGCCCAGCATAATTCTTTCATGTGCACGTTGCATGGTTCTCAATTTACAGGGCTGTCTCTTGGTTAGGTTCCGTGTTTCAGCCCCATAAGTGACTATTGGGAGGATGTATTGGTTATACACCCTTCTTTTTAGGATTAATGGGATTTTCTTATTTTTGAAGGTTGAGCTTGCTCTACCAAAGGCTTGCCATCGTAGTGTGATTCTTCCCTTGATTTCTTCTTCTTTTGAGGGTCTCATGGAGATTCGTTGCTTATGTTTTTAATTGGTTGTTTTGAAAATAATCTATATGAAAAAAAAAAAAGAAGAATACTGTCTAATTTTATGCTAAAATAATCATCAAAAATTGTCAGATTTGGAGTTCTCCGATTTGAATCCCAAACAGTGGTTACACTTTAGGTTTAACGAACCGATTTGTAAACCGCTGAATTAAAGTTCAAACCACGTATAGAACTGAATTAATGAACTCAAGTGTGAGATCTACAAACTAATAACGGTTGATTCAAAATGTGCCGAACCATGGGAGTTGCTGGACTGCAGAATGCCGGATTAGAGAGACACAACCTCTAAAGTCATGATGAAAAAATACAGTAAAACCCCGCTTGAACAAACCACGTTATAACCAATTCCGGCTCTGACGAACGCGTGGACCATAACGAATTTTCTTCTTATTTACAGAATGATGCTTGATAAATGCAACGAACACGTGGATCGTAAGAAATTTGATATCATTCTTATTTCATACTCCAGCCTTCAGTGGTCTTTAAATCAAAAGTGCTGTATGCGTTCATCTTACGTCAATGAGACAGTATTAACTTCCTGCTTTCAATTTTAAACGTTATTATGATTGTATTTCGATTGTTTTCTTTATAGATTTTAATTTAATTTGATTTGAATATTTTCCCGATTTGCAAGAACAAAATTTGAATCGTATCTATTGTCACCACTGAAAACCACTCTGCATTCCTGTTTTAAATTTTCAAGTTCATCCCACAAGCATTTAACACTGAAAAAGTCAAGTAATTTGATTTCACTAAATCTTTTCAAGTTATTATAACTCTCCGAACTTTTTCTCTTTATTTTTAACTCTTTAATTATTATCAGATTATGTAGAAGACTAACTAGATTATTGTTTGTTATGGATTTTTCAGACGAAATTGTTTATGTTGCGTATGTAGATTATTGCTTTATAACATTCAAAAAAAAAAAAAACAATTGAAATATAGCCATAATTTTTTGTCAATTGAAAAAAAAAAGATTTAAATTAGAATTCATGAAGAAAACAATTGAAAATGCAACTACAATAACGTTTGAAATTGAAAACAGGAATTTAATGTTATGTATCGGTAATGTTAAAAGAACAGATACTACATTTTGATCTGTACTTACTCACTACCTTACAAGAGCAAAATGTGACAAAAGATCTGTGGGGTTCCGTACGGAAAACTTGGAAAATTGTTCCAGTCCCTGCAACTGGTGTCAAGCCCAACCCTCTTCTCTTTGTGGAATGGAAAAGTGCTTCCTTACTGATCCCCTGACACTCGGCAGAGTAATTTTTTGAGACCACAGGACGAATCCCAGGCCTCTTGTGCTTAGCAGTACCGAAGCTCAGTAGGCCACCATCGGCCATCGCATTGCACCTGTGCAAAGCTAACAAAGGGTGTATTGCAAGCAGATACAATACTTTGATCATGAACTAATTACCGAAAACGACTGGAACACGAAGCTTGGATAGCTCCACGAACTTTCTTCTTAGTATTTACTGAACGATGTAAGATAAGGTCGAAAATCGAATGACAGAGGGCGAGCAAACTGCTTTTGAATTAACCGAACGGTGTTCGTTGAATGCTGTAAATCACTTCTTATTTAGCGAACGGATAACAACCACCGGGAATAACGAAGTTTTTAGTCTTAATGACCAAATAGTTTGTTATAGCGTCGGCTTACTGTTCTAGACAAAAATTAATAATGGTTTGCAAATGGCATATTTTCCTTTAATAGCGTTATTTTCATCATGGCTGTCGAAAAAAAAACAGAATTATTTACAAGAAGGACTAAAAAGACTTACTGAAGCTGAAAACATAAAAGATGAAAGGAACTCCGCGAGAAAATGAATTATTACCTGTATGAATACTTATGTAATTATTACCGATTCATTCGTCTTTTTATTTACTTGACATCAAAGCTGATTTTGTTGTTCCCATCACAAGTTTGCTATTATGATCTGAAACCTTTTATCCAGTTCACCTTGGAGTTTTTTGTTTGATCACCCTAAAAGCTAAGTCCATGGTTTTAAAGTATGGAAGCCTGAAAAAAAAAAGTTAAATTTTTTTGTTTTTCACACTGACTAGAAACTCAATTCGTGGTGATAATTTAGGGGGAAATTCTAACATTTGATTTTCGAGAATCAAAACCTTCCAACCTTTCACCCAAACGCTTAGTCTTGTGTATAATTTCAGTTGGTTTCCAGATTAGTCAAGTTATAGATTTTTGTAGCCTTGCCGAAAGTCAAATTTGCTGTCAAATTTTTGAAACGAGGAAAAATAGCAATGTATTTGATATCTTAAGTTCAGGATTAGGGTTTGAGATTAGGGCTGGGGGTTAAAGTTGGAGTTAGAGTTAGGGTTTGGGGTTAGGGTTAGATATTTCTCTTCATTTTTTAAGTGGGAACTAACGACTCTGCATTATGAGTCAGTCTCGGACAGAAAAAAAATCCTATTTATTTTATTTTGCCCAACACCAGACAGAGCAGGAGTTGACGGGGTTTTTCCCAAGAAACATGAGCAACAACCAGAACATCCCTCACCAATAAGTTAGGGGAGTCAATCACGTCGCGTTAAACCTTGCGTATGTATGAAATTAACATTTCCCAATCGTGACTTGAAATCACAACTACGTGATTGGAAAGCTGCTCGCTAAACAACTGAGCAAAACTGCCAAGTCTTATAAGCTAACGAAATTATTTATCTTATATACATTACAAAACTTACATTAATTACCTCGAATCGGAGTTGAAGGACCAAGGTTTTGTGTTTTCTTTTTTTGTTTTTAGGCCTCGGTACTATAAAATTACGGACGTTAACTATTGGTAGGAACTAATTCTTTTTCTAATAACAAAAACGCAAAAGAAAGCGCCAATTCCCCCCGCCCTTTTTGGTTCCTCTTTCGTTACTTGGAATGATGCACTCGAAATTCCATTCACAATCTAAAATCTTTCTAATCAGATGAAATCTCCAGACTTGGTTGTTTCTTGTTTCAGTCTCTCTCTCTCTCTTTTTTTTTTTTTTTTTTTGAGTAACCCACGGAAAAAAAATCATCAAATTCTTCAAAATCAGAAGTGACTGACTTTTCGGAATCCAGGCCAAGAGACTGGCTTGATTCATTAACATCATCGTCATCATCAGCAACAGCAATAGCCTTTTAGTATACGTCATTGGACATCCCCAAGCTTCGACAGATCTCTCTATCATAGGTGTGTCGACGCCAATACTTTCTGACCTTGTCTAATTCGTCATGCAATCTTAAATTTTAGCCGGTCAAAGTTTCACATATGATCACAGGGGATCTAAGGTGTGAGTCGTGATGTCAGCTGAAAATGAATTTGCTTCTAGTAAAAAGCAAGAAGAAAGGCAAATTTGCTTTCCGTGTCACGTGATTTTGTTTCCATTTATGGAACGATCCATGGAGACCCAATTGTTTTTTACGGGGCTGGGGTATTATGCCGACGCCAGAGTTGAAATTACTTACAGGACTAAAGGGCTTCAACGGCTCAGCTATTTACGCATATCTTGGGGGTGGGTGGAGGAGTGGATTTATGTCCCTCCCATGAGCATCAGTACAAAGTGAACGCAAACTGCTTCGGCCTGTGTTTGAACTTAGTAAGCCGAATCCATTCTCCATGCCACCAACCGTCAGGCCACTTGCATCATCCGTCTAACAAAAAATAAGACACAAAATTGAAAAATTTACAAGTTTTATCAATTCTCAGTTTTTCCCACAGAAAACAGATTGACGAACTATCGTTAAAAACAAAGGATCTTCGTTAGATTAGGAATTTTACAAATCTGAAATATTTGCCACAGAAAATTCACTCACTCATTTGTAACTGATTTGGTCATTTTCAATAAGGAGTTCCCACATCATGGCCACGACTCAAATGAAGATCATCAGGATGCTCTTCAGCGTCGCAGGATATTTGAAAAAATGATAATAAGGAGAATAGAATTTTAAAAAATGAAAAAGAAAAGAGAAAAATACCAGAAAATGTTAAGAGTAAAGAGAAATAGTGCAAATATATTTACATCACAATTTTGGAACTTGAAGGGTCAATGAGTGTCTGGAACAGGAAAATAGTTGTGAATAATAAAGCATTTAAAAATATTTATATAAAAAAATGTATTAAAACTTCTGATGGATTCAAGTTAGTTCGCGACTAATGCTTGTACTTGATAATCAAATTAAAGTGAAATTCAGTAAAATTTATTTGATAGAACTAGAAGTAGAAACACTGAAATAATGTTTCCTTCCTGAGGGTCGCCAGGCCCCAACATTGACGAGGGTCGTGGCCGAAAAAAAATTCGGTGAACACTGCTTTGAACAATTAAAAATAAAAAAACTTCACAGCTCTACATAAATATTTCTAAATTCACTGATTACATTGAGTAAAAATTGAATAGAGTTTGTACCAATTTCCGAATGAAACTTTTCATGGTTTTATAAACGTGATTGAGAATCTATGTATATAAGTGAAAGGTGTCACGCTGTCTGTCGGTCTGTCAAGGTTTTTGTCCAATATAAACCTCGTAAACATGGGTGGAACTGGACTGACTCTGGCATGCATACTTAATGGACATAGGGGAAGATTTGAAAGTGAAAAAATTGAGAATCTTCAAAAAAGTTTTTGCCAGAAGTTCTATTTACAATGTAATTATAATGCCGAACTGAACTCGTACTTTCCGTTAGATATACATAAATTCATATACCTCTCTTCTTACTTTGTATGTTTATATATAATTCCTTAGGGGGCCCAAAGAAAAAGGAAACATTTTTTACAAGTCTGAAAACCTTATTCCTTTTTTCACTCCTTAAATATTTAACCCAGCGTGGACGGGTCCTTCAGATAACTAGATAGAAGTGATTTGATAAGAGGAGGGGAACCCAGATGTTCCTTTTGAGAGCTGCCCCTCCTTTAATTCACACAACCAAAACCTTTCTAGCATCTTGGGTGACGTCAGCTGACGACTTCCCTTTGAAGATTGGATGTCGGTTGCTGATAGCAATGAAGAACGATTAGTGGGCATTTTATTTATATATACATAGGTGTCTTTGTGTGTGTGCCCGCGTGGTTGTGCGTGTATGTGTATGTATGTGGGCATGTGCATGCGAGTGTATGTGCTTGAGCATGTATTTAAGTATATGCATCAGTTGTTAAATATATTCAGTACTTCAGAGTGTGCATACACACCTAAATACTCGTAGCTACTATATTCTATATATACTATATTCACACACACATACACACAAACATACATGCACACACATATATATAATGAGCTAATATGCATTTTTTCAGTTCATTTGTTTCTTTTGTTGTTTGTTTGTTTGCGCTCAAATAGGATGGTTTCAATTTTTGATTAACATTCCTATTATGGCATAAAAATAAGTCATTGAAACTCTTGAGACTTCATGTCTGATCACACATTTAAACAGCTGGAGCTGATTTGAAACTAAAAAAAACTTTGAATTAGGATACTTGAATTATTAAAAATAAATTACTTGCTAAAAGAGCTTTAGGCTGCTTAGTGCCGACACAAACATAAATAACCTCGTTATTTTGGGCTGGTATACATACATATATATATATATATATATATATATATATATATATATATATATATATATATATATATATATATATAGTACGTTTACCTCGCATCGTCTCATTCTGTTCACAACATACTACATCGACCTCACGCCATATCAGTAGCAATAGCCAACAATCCAATCCAAACTTGATCCAGAAGATGGATTTACGACCAACGGAAAGCACTTCATCTTACAATAATTATGGATTATTTCTTAGTTGTTTAATGAGTCAAATTCAGTCTTTAATCAGGCGAAAAAAGACGATTGAAATTAGGAATATTGTGGTTCACTCATCATTCAAATAAGAAGAGCCTTTCAACTTTTAAAATCAACATTCGAAATACTTTTTGGAAATCCACAACTACCTCAGTCACTAAACAGGCTTTATCAGCTATTTCTTAACATTCAGAAATGTGAAGAATTACTTTTCAAACATATGAAAACTCCCTGTCGGTCATTTAAAATCAAATGTATGATATCCAGTCTTGAATAGAATAAATAATATCCTGGTCAAATATTCTGCAATCTGTATGGATAAAAAGATTAACAAGCTTGAATGGTGATGAGCAAGCATCATTTAAGAGCATCGAACAACGGCTGGACATCACGACCCATAACAAGGATACCACGAGATCATAAGTGGAATAGTGGCCGGCGAAATATAAGATGTGATGATTTGGACAAGATCAGAATAGTTTGGCACAGTGGCACTCGGAAGAAAAAAACTGGTAGACCTTGGAGAAGTCCAGAAACGGAATTTAAAATGATGATGATGATGATGATGATGATGATGATGATGATGATGATGATGATGATGATGATGATGATGATTAAAAAAATTATGAAACTTTTTTACACGTCAATTTTATGACACTTTGAGGAAAGGGTCTTTGGTCAATTCTTACGCCCAAAGGGACACCAGATATGAGAAAAATGCGTTTTCTAATGTTATTCTTTGAGAACCTAATGCAAATTGCGTCTGGAAGTTTTTTCAGGAATCATGCTTAACATTTTCAAGTTTGTACAAGTTTTGATTTTGCCATGTTCCTGTGTTTTTTTTTGTTTTTTTAAAAATTCATTTGTCGTCAAATCGTGAATCGAGTCAAGTAAGATTTGTGAAATGGAGACGTGTCGAACCTGGGCTGAACAAACAAGGACGTCGATCGAGTGGCGTCTCAAACCCTTACGGAACAGGGAGGGAAGCTGATGCCATCTCAAAACCCCGGAAGCGAAATACTTGCACAGATTCCATTCAAAGATATCTTGGTAAATTAATACGATGCACACACATACATCCTACTTGATTGACTCAGATAAATGACGGTAGGTTTATTTTCATACGGAGAGATGACAGAGAGAGAGAGAGAGAGAGAGAGAGAGAGTCAGCTGGATGCGTGTCTTTCTTTTTATATATATTTATTCATGCAATACCTCAAAAATTTCTCAAAACTCCTATCTAAACATAATGATCCTATTTCATAAGGGGATAATCGTGACATGGGAAAATACTACCCTATTACATTATTACATTTTACCAAACATGTATAAACTATTCACAAAATACTCACGGACAGACTTATAGGCACTCGAGATGAAAATGAACCTCGCAAAAAGGATGGCGTCAAGAGTTGATATTCAACAATAGACCATCTGCACACAATGAATCAACTATTAGGAAAAGCATTAAAAAAACAATAACCCACTTTGGATAGTTTTTATAGATTATGTAAAAGCATCTGATTCAGCAAAACGCTCAGCAGTCTTCAACTCAAAGTGAGAGCAAAATGTCAAAGGAATTACATACAAGTCATTGAAAATGTACACAAAATGGCACAGAAATAAAACGACTACACAACAATGCAAACAAGATCGGGAAAGGGGTAAATCAGGGGCACACAATTTTACCAGAATTCTTTTTACAGAAAGTCTTGATAGCGCCTCCCAGACAACTGAACGAGAGGGAATAGGAGTAAATATAAACGGGGAATATTTGAACCATTTGATATTAACTGATGATATTTCAATGACGTCAGGAGTATCGGACGTGTTACAAAACATGTTGAAAAATCTAAATAGGGAATAAGGTATTGTCAAATTGCTGTTCAAATTTAGCTGCGTATATCAATAGCAAAGCACGAAGCATACAATCAGAACATTTTTAGCAATGAAATATTGATTCAATTGGGGCCATTGCAAAAACAAGATTTTTGCTCAAATTTTCCATGCTGAATTTTGCTGTTCCATTACTAAAGATAGATAAGTAAAATGAATTTTTGTATGCAACATCAAGTATTGAATTAGGCCAGTGGGTTGGATGCAAGTAGATAGTGGCCCAGATTTGTTCAGTGGGCAGTAGTTTGCCGATTTCTAGTTTAATAACAAGCTAAATAGATTGATATAGCGAATCCTTATGTATTTGCTTATTGCACATAGAATGTTTTTACGCCATAGGAAATAAGTCTTGCAGGTAGTCATACTATTAGGTGTATCAATATATATATATATATATATATATATATATATATATATATATATATATATATATATATAAAAGGTAAAAAATAATCAATACCTAAAGATCATGTAGTAAATTCTAACGTAATGCTGCTTAAAGTTGGGAATGTAACCTTTCAGGTGAGTCGAAAATGCCAAAATTGACCAGAAAGAAGTTGTCATTTAGAGGCAATCAGAGGTCAGTGCCATCTATTCTATCTTGCACCTGTACAGCTGTTCAGGTGCAATTGATGGAAAATGTTTAAATTAACCTGACCCTGACCTGACCAATCAACAGATGACAGAACTTCCTATCTCAAGCTTATACGGTGGTCAAGTTACCCCTGTACCCAAATTCGGAGCCCTTGGCGTGCCACCATCACTGTTAGATTTGAAAATGTCCAAATTGAACTTTGTCGAAAATGCCAAAATTGACCTGGTCTTGAATTGACCTTTACAGGTCACTGGAGGACAGCACTACTTATCCTATCATCAGGTTGAATTACCCTAGCACACAAATCTGCAGCTATCTCACATTAGAAAATGCTATAATTGATCTGATCCTGAATCGAACTTTAGAAGTCATTGCCCCCATCCTATGTTTATCCTGGGACAAGTTACACTTATACACAAATTATCAGACCGTAGGGTGCAGTTGTCTCCATTAGAACGAAAATTAATGTGACATTAGATTGACTTTTTGTGATCAACAATCTTATATTATGTTCATCGTGGGATGACATTATCCATGTGCATAAATTTGCAGCCTCTAAGGTGTTGCTGTCTGCATTAGATCAGAGATTGACCAAAGTTGACCGACCCATAAACTGACTTTTAGGGTTCACCAGTAGTCATTGCCACATATCCTGTGTTTATCCTGGGGTTAAGTTCCCCATATAAACAAATGTTCAGTTTGTAGGGTGTAACCATTTAGGTACCAATAAAAATATAATCATCTGGCTATGTCTTACCGACAAACATTTTCAATCTCATTCCTCTCAATCTTGTATCTAGTCTTTTCCTACAGCGTTTACAGTCCCAGTGGCACCAATCGATTAAACTTTTGCTCCTTCTGTTGTCATTTCTTCAACTGTCGAACCAATCCCCATTCTTAAACTTCAATTGATTTCCTTTTGTCCGCCCACGAATGTTAGAGTTGTCTCATAAGTCATAGCTGGTACTATGTATTCGTTGTATACTTAACAATTTAAGCACATTGGCAAAGTGCTCTTCAATATGTTTCTATTCATACAAAATATATTTCGCTTTCATGGTCTTTGGATTTTATTTGCTTGCACAGGTAAACATATTCATCAATATTTTCTAAAGTCTTCATTTATATATTCATATATATATATATATATATATATATATATATATATATATATATATATATATATATATATATAATGCATATATTTTCTCAATTTGTAACAAATAAACAGGAAACAAATGAAAACAAACTTTAACCGTTGTAAATGTTTAATCATGGTAAATAGAGCTATTAATATATGAGAATAATATTTACAAGGACTTCATTCTTGGTGGATGTAAGCATTTCTCACCTCTTGAATAACCTATTATACAATTATCCACTAAGGTTTGAAGGTTTCCTAAGGTCTAATACTTCTGACCATTACTACTATGTGTGCATACGAACAATCTCTCAGACTAACCTCCCCTTTTTTTGGACTACCAAAGGAACCCGTATTATCCTTCCGTCTTCTTCTTGTTCTATCTATCACATGTTCATTCTAGTGAGTTTCCATGTATTTTAAAGCCCTATATTATCTTTACATACTTAGGAAAGCATCCACTATTAGATTTGAACCGTTCATTAAAAGTGGCCCAGGGGAATAATATCTAGCTAATTATAGCGATGTTTACGAACCACCGACTCCTTGAGTAAGAGGTCATTCTAAGGGCCATTTTGGTTTAATTATAACTAACGATAAAATTTAATCGTAATTTCCCCGATTTGGCGTTAACGTATTTTCTTGTTTTGTTCAGTGATTACTTTGAATTGTCAATAAAATTTAATACAAAATGAGTGTTTGTAAACCTGAGTGATAAAGGCGATTGTATTGTAGATGAAATAGATATGTTGGTCTCTCTTGCGAGGTGTTAAGTCTGGTTTGTTCCCTCCTCTACTCGGATTTCTATTCGTCAAACAGGGTTTTTACATTTAGCATGTTGTTTATATAGCGATATGAATAACCTTGCTGTCATCCTCTATATCTATGTATAGCTATGGATATTAAGAAATCACTATGATTTGTATAACTATGATTCGATGTGTTTTCCTGGATGGGTTAATGTGGGAAATATGTATAGAAAAAGCTCTCACTTTAACGGACAGATGGGAGCAGAGAGTCGTCTGTTAGTAGAGAATGCCTGTGAATCGAATGCAACCCCTTTTTAAAAAACTTTTTTCAAATTTCAAATTCGAATATTTTAATTCAAAAATAGCTTTAATACAGTATGAATTAAGTGAGATCATATGAAGAATAAACATGAAATTATTCTGCTGACACAGGTTATCAGCATTCTTACTGAAAGGTGAACAAAATCAACGAGAAATTTACCCGAATCCTTTTTTTCTTTTGATAAAAAATAAATAGAAAGATTTTTTTGATTCAATTACCATTCTATTTTATTTAATCAAGTCAAGGATACTTACATCAAAACTTTATACCTTTTTTACGAAGCAACGTTTAAGAAATTGAAAAGTCGAATATCCAATAAAGATTAAAAAGATCTTTCCAAAATATTTTTCGTATTTTCAATTCTTAAGGTCATCGGAAAATTATTAGTTCTGGGAAAGAAAGAAAAACTAATATAATCAGTTTTCTTTCAAATAGAATTACTTTATTGACATTTCATCAAATGTATAAATTTGAAACTAAAACTTAAATTATATCCATGTGTTTAAATGAATTAAGAGAAATTGATAAAACACTAAATTTTAAAAATTTGCAGAAATGTATTTCGTCAATTATGTTGTTTCTGTTTTGATAAAAAAAAATCATTTTGTGTAAAGAAGGAGAGACGGCAAAAATATTGCTGAGAAAAAAAAGAAGAATTTGTCTTTGTTTGTCTGCTTGTTCGTCCGTGCTACTGAGACGCTGTGCTCGAATTTTTCAGTTAAGTCTAGTTTTCAGTTATTATTCAACTTTTGAGTGGTAAAACGTATGGCCAATATCTGCCATTTTTTGGTACAGTTTCAGTCGAAAATCGAATTACATTTGGCAACGATGGTGCATGCGTTGCCGAAATGTCTGTTAAATCCGAAAACTGCTATATCGGAGTCCACTAAACTGAGGGATTGCTACCAACCATATATATATATGTATATATATATATATATATATATATATATATATATATATATATATATATATATATATATATATATGTATATATATATATATATATATATATATGTATATATATATATATATATATATATATATATATATATATATATATATATATATATATATATATATATATATATATATATAGTGTCATCCGCAGACAGCTGTTTCGATGTATTACATCTCTTCAGTGTGGCTATAGACTTTCAATTATTCCATCCAGTACCAAGAGGCAGGATTAAAACCTTCGCTTCAGACCTGGAGGCCTATATCCTACCTCTGAGCTACAGAACTGAACGGTCAGTAAGGCTGAATTTAAGCGATATAATCATTTACGCATAAATTCCCCATCCACCAGAGTGCTCTATTCCTAAGGAAGAGCATTGTGTGTGTAAAATCTTTTTTCGTTTGTTTTTAAATCTCAGAAACGGTTATGTGATAAACAACTGATGATCAACAACAAAAATTCACACGTAGTAGCATAATATCTAATTTTGTGTATAAAACCCACTGGAAAATACATAAACTGCATTAACAAATGTTTGGGAATAATCGATTGAAATTAGGCTACATAAGGACTCTGAACCGTTTCAGCTCCAAAAAGGGGTAAGACAAGGTGATACCAGCTCACCCAAACTCTTTACAGCCGGCCTTGAGATGATCTTGCAGGAAAATCGAGGATTCAAAATAGACGGCGAATATCTGAGCAACCTTGGATTTGCAGACGACATTATACTTTTGCAGAAAACCTATACGAGATTCAACTAATGCTAGATGAACTAAACGAAAAAACCAAAAAAGTCGGCCAACACATGAACTTCAGTAAAACGAAAATCATGTGCAATATTCATGTTGAGAATAACAACATAACTGTCAAGATAGAAGATGCAAAACTCAGCAAGGTAGACCACTACATCTACACGAATCTCCATGGGACCCTCAAAAGAGGAGGAAATCAAGCGAAGAATCACTTTGGGATGGCTAGCCTTCGTCAGAGCAAGCTCAACTTTCAAAAACCAGATGATCCCAATAATCCTAAAAAGAAGAGTATACAACCACTGCATTCTCCCAATAGTCACTTATGGAGCTGAAACAAGTAACCTAACCAAGAGACAGACTCGTAAACTGAGAAACATGCAACGTGCACATGAGAGAATCATCCTCAACCTTACATGGAGAGATCACAAGACAGCACAGTATATAAGGAAGAAAACGGGAGTCCGTGACATTATAGAAACTATTAAAAAACTCAAGTAGCAAAGGGTAGACCATCCTGCAAGAATGAATGGACATCACGACTCACAATATGGATCCCTAGAGATCACATAAGAAACTGAGACCGACAAAACACAAGATGGAGAGATGAACTAGACTAATTCAGGAAATACTGGCTCTGCAACGCCCATGATAGAGAATTGTGACGAATCCTGGGGAAGGTCTATGTCCAACGACGGACTTTAAAAGACTGATGATGATATATATTTAGTGTTTAAAGCTATATAGAATTAGATATTATGCTACTAAGTGTGTATTTTTTTGTTGGGATTATCAGTTGTTTACGATGTAACCGTTTCGAGGATTTAAAAACAAACGAATATGTATATATATATATAATCAATTTTGCATATGCTTTTCAATAGGCCCCATTGTGCAAATATGGTATTAAGGTAATTGAGAAAGAATGTGAGTGATGCATGATTTCTTAAAGATGCAAGGAATTTATGCTGAAGTCATTTAAGTACATAAGTAAGAGTCACAGAGTTAAAATGAGACGAGTCTTCTCACACCTTCCATTGGCCACCGTGGTACGTGTAAGAAATTACAAAATAAAAGTTTTAGAGAAACTAGTACAAAAGATATGGACGCTGCGCTGTGGAACAATGTTAGCAATTCGTTACTTTCGTAGCGTGTTCAATCCCAACTTGATGCCACACACTAGTGGCCATATAATGGCCAATACAAATATCAGTAAAATGTGAAATTCACCATAGAGCTGCGGTTATTGTGTGACTTTCTCACTACGACAACATTGAATTCATCCTCATTGATGCCTCTATATATTTGCGGCTCTACCGTATCAACATTACTTAGTAAATGCCAGGTGGCGCGAAATGAGGTGGCCATTTTGATTCTTCTGGACCACTGTCTCCTTCACGTGTTTTGTTTTCTGTGACAGAAAAATTTAGTAGCAATAATCGTAAAAACCACCTATGCCGTATCCGACTGGTTATCACTAGTTGAGTTATTTTCGATTGAAGTTGTGGCAATAACTTAGTTGCTTATTTTTTTTCAACTTATTGGTTATAAAAAAATTAAAACACACACACACACACACACACACACACACATACAAAAGAAAAACACGGACCGAAAAATCTAAATGGTCAGTTTATGTTGAACCTATCCATTAATCTGGGTATCTTGCCATGGACAGTCGTTAGCAAGCTAGTCGTTGAAACAATTAGTAACGTAAAGAGTTGAAACTTTAATTTTTCATGTGTATCCTTGCAAGGAATTATACTATGATTTGTAAATTTTTGTCGGTCGACGGAGAGAGTGATGCAAAAACTAAGTGGATCCTTCAAAAGGGGGGAAAATGATATCAATGAAATACTAATCAAAATTAGAATGGAAAAGAAATGAAAAAAAATTCAGTTTTATAAAAATATAAAAACTAAAGATTCATCAAAAAATTCATTGAGATGAAAGATTGGATTAATTCACTGAAATTACGAAACAAAAAAAAAAAGACCACAGAAGTAAAAGAATTGAAAATTTTGAATGACAAAATAGTCACCTTTTGTGACGTCAGTGATGCAACTGGAGTTTTCTTGAAAAATAACCAATCTCCCTATTGAACAGAATCAAAATTGATTATCTGATGATTAAACTTTATCCGTCAATCTATCTATCTAAATATATATAAACACTCATCACATTTCAAATATCATACTTCTCTGCAATTATCATGTAAATCCAGATGTAAATCAATGCACCGCTTTGATACAATGAAAATCCATGGATAATACATTTGAAATAGTCAAATTAGATATGTTGTGAGATTTAAGTACCATAATGCACATACGGTATTACAGTGAATGAGAAAGTACATGAGTGGAGGGTAAATCCCTCTTGGTGTAAGGGATAATATATGTCAGGGCCACGAAAGAATATTGCCAACAGCAGGTGAATCAACGAAAAATCAGCTTCTTCAGTTATTCACGTTGGTCATGGTGAAAAATTCAGTATCAAATTAAAGAATAGATAAAAATTCTTAAAAGTATAATTAAAGTTTTTCAAAAATTGTTTATATACTTAATTTCATGATAGAGATTTGAATTAAAGTTGTATGATTTAATTGAAAATGTTTTGAAATCGTTTACATAATTAATTTTAAAAAGAGAATAACTAAATTGAAATATTCTGAAATCCCTGTATTTTGAATGGTCTCCTCCTTCAAGTTTTTAGTGGACGAAAATCGTGTTAAAAAATGACGTCACAGTGATGTAATTTTCGTTTGATTCGTAACAAACAGAAGCTTCAAAAATGCACGGATCGGATGGCAATGTTTATTGGTCGCTAAAATGCTGACTCAACTACTGTAGTAGTTATTGGAACATAGCCTGAAAATAATTGGCATAACCCCCCAAAATGACAGGTTGTACATTGTACCAAAAGAAACTACATGCAAAATGGAAATTGGAAGCATTTCTAAAACAATGTCAAGCGAATATTAACAAATGATTATTCAAAAATCAACATGTCACGTACCAAAGATGAGGGAAGCGTTTCAAAAAAATGATAAGAAAAAAAAAAACCAACGGCTTACACCTTCTGATGAAGTAAGCAAATCTGGGAAAAGGAGCAAACATACATTGTAAGTTGAGGGTAGTTCTCTGACCAAGTTGAATGGACATTACCCGATGATACTTCCAGATATCCACAGCACATGTGACCCAAATGAACGACACTGATACATCATGCAAGCAAATGGACATTGGAAGTTGAGGGTAGTTCTCTGACCAAGTTGAATGGACATTACCCGATGATACTTCCAGATATCCACAGCACATGTGACCCAAATGAACGACACTGATACATTATGCAAGCAAATGGACATTGGAAGTTGAGGGCGGTTCTCTAACCGTGTTGAATGGACATTACCCAATGATACTTCCAGATATCCACAGCACATGTGACCCAAATGAACGACACTGATACATTATACAAGCAAATGGACATTGGAAGTTGAGGGCAGCTCTCTAACCGTGTTGAATGGACATTACCCGATGATACTTCCAGATATCCACAGCACATGTGACCCAAATGAACGACACTGATACATTATACAAGCAAATGGACATTGGAAGTTGAGGGCGGTTCTCTAACCGTGTTGAATGGACATTACCCGATGATACTTCCAGATATCCACAGCACATGTGACCCAAATGAACGACACTGAAACATTATGCAAGCAAATGGACATTGGAAGTTGAGGGCGGTTCTCTAACCGTGTTGAATGGACATTACCCGATGATACTTCCAGATATCCACAGCACATGTGACCCAAATGAACGACACTGAAACATTATACAAGCAAATGGATATTGGAAGTTGAGGGCGGTTCTCTAACCGTGTTGAATGGACATTACCCAATTATACTTCCAGATATCCACAGCACATGTGACCCAAATGAACGACACTGAAACATTATACAAGCAAATGGATATTGGAAGTTGAGGGCGGTTCTCTAACCGTGTTGAATGGACATTACCCAATTATACTTCCAGATATCCACAGCACATGTGACCCAAATGAACGACACTGAAACATTATACAAGCAAATGGATATTGGAAGTTGAGGGCGGTTCTCTAACCGTGTTGAATGGACATTACCCGATGATACTTCCAGATATCCACAGCACATGTGACCCAAATGAACGACACTGATACATTATGCAAGCAAATGGACATTGGAAGTTGAGGGCGGTTCTCTAACCGTGTTGAATGGACATTACCCGATGATACTTCCAGATATCCACAGCACATGTGACCCAAATGAACGACACTGATACATTATGCAAGCAAATGGACATTGGAAGTTGAGGGCGGTTCTCTAACCGTGTTGAATGGACATTACCCGATGATACTTCCAGATATCTACAACACATGTGACCCAAATGAACGACACTGATACATTATACAAGCAAATGGACATTGGAAGTTGAGGGCGGTTCTCTAACCGTGTTGAATGGACATTACCCGATGATACTTCCAGATATCTACAGCACATGTGACCCAAATGAACGACACTGATACATTATGCAAGCAAATGGACATTGGAAGTTGAGGGCGGTTCTCTAACCGTGTTGAATGGACATTACCCGATGATACTTCCAGATATCTACAGCACATGTGACCCAAATGAACGACACTGAAACATTATGCAAGCAAATGGACATTGGAAGTTGAGGGCGGTTCTCTAACCGTGTTGAATGGACATTACCCGATGATACTTCCAGATATCCACAGCACATGTGACCCAAATGAACGACACTGAAACATTATGCAAGCAAATGGACATTGGAAGTTGAGGGCGGTTCTCTAACCGTGTTGAATGGACATTACCCGATGATACTTCCAGATATCCACAGCACATGTGACCCAAATGAACGACACTGAAACATTATGCAAGCAAATGGACATTGGAAGTTGAGGGCGGTTCTCTAACCGTGTTGAATGGACATTACCCGATGATACTTCCAGATATCCACAGCACATGTGACACAAATGAACGACACTGAAACATTATACAAGCAAATGGACATTGGAAGTTGAGGGCGGTTCTCTAACCGTGTTGAATGGACATTACCCGATGATACTTCCAGATATCCACAGCACATGTGACCCAAATGAACGACACTGAAACATTATGCAAGCAAATGGACATTGGAAGTTGAGGGCGGTTCTCTAACCGTGTTGAATGGACATTACCCGATGATACTTCCAGATATCCACAGCACATGTGACCCAAATGAACGACACTGAAACATTATGCAAGCAAATGGACATTGGAAGTTGAGGGCGGTTCTCTAACCGTGTTGAATGGACATTACCCAATGATACTTCCAGATATCCACAGCACATGTGACCCAAATGAACGACACTGAAACATTATGCAAGCAAATGGACATTGGAAGTTGAGGGCGGTTCTCTAACCGTGTTGAATGGACATTACCCGATGATACTTCCAGATATCTACAGCACATGTGACCCAAATGAACGACACTGAAACATTATACAAGCAAATGGACATTGGAAGTTGAGGGCGGTTCTCTAATCGTGTTGAATGGACATTACCCGATGATACTTCCAGATATCTACAGCACATGTGACCCAAATGAACGACACTGATACATTATACAAGCAAATGGACATTGGAAGTTGAGGGCGGTTCTCTAACCGTGTTGAATGGACATTACCCGATGATACTTCCAGATATCCACAGCACATGTGACCCAAATAAACGACACTGAAACATTATACAAGCAAATGGACATTGGAAGTTGAGGGCGGTTTTCTAACCGTGTTGAATGGACATTACCCGATGATACTTCCAGATATCCACAGCACATGTGACCCAAATGAACGACACTGAAACATTATGCAAGCAAATGGACATTGGAAGTTGAGGGCGGTTTTCTAACCGTGTTGAATGGACATTACCCGATGATACTTCCAGATATCCACAGCACATGTGACCCAAATGAACGACACTGAAACATTATGCAAGCAAATGGACATTGGAAGTTGAGGGCGGTTCTCTAACCGTGTTGAATGGACATTACCCGATGATACTTCCAGATATCCACAGCACATGTGACCCAAATGAACGACACTGAAACATTATGCAAGCAAATGGACATTGGAAGTTGAGGGCGGTTCTCTAACCGTGTTGAATGGACATTACCCGATGATACTTCCAGATATCCACAGCACATGTGACCCAAATGAACGACACTGAAACATTATGCAAGCAAATGGACATTGGAAGTTGAGGGCGGTTCTCTAACCGTGTTGAATGGACATTACCCGATGATACTTCCAGATATCCACAGCACATGTGACCCAAATGAACGACACTGAAACATTATGCAAGCAAATGGACATTGGAAGTTGAGGGCGGTTCTCTAACCGTGTTGAATGGACATTACCCGATGATACTTCCAGATATCCACAGCACATGTGACCCAAATGAACGACACTGAAACATTATACAAGCAAATGGACATTGGAAGTTGAGGGCGGTTCTATAACCGTGTTGAATGGACATTACCCGATGATACTTCCAGATATCTACAGCACATGTGACCCAAATGAACGACACTGATACATTATACAAGCAAATGGACATTGGAAGTTGAGGGCGGTTCTCTAACCGTGTCGAATGGACATTACCCGATGATACTTCCAGATATCTACAGCACATGTGACCCAAATGAACGACACTGAAACATTATGCAAGCAAATGGACATTGGAAGTTGAGGGCGGTTCTCTAACCGTGTTGAATGGACATTACCCGATGATACTTCCAGATATCTACAGCACATGTGACCCAAATAAACGACACTGAAACATTATGCAAGCAAATGGACATCGGAAGTTGAGGGCGGTTCTCTAACCGTGTTGAATGGACATTACCCGATGATACTTCCAGATATCTACAGCACATGTGACCCAAATGAACGACACTGAAACATTATGCAAGCAAATGGACATTGGAAGTTGAGGGCGGTTCTCTAACCGTGTTGAATGGACATTACCCGATGATACTTCCAAATATCTACAGCACATGTGACCCAAATGAACGACACTGAAACATTATGCAAGCAAATGGACATTGGAAGTTGAGGGCGGTTTTCTAACCGTGTTGAATGGACATTACCCGATGATACTTCCAGATATCCACAGCACATGTGACCCAAATGAACGACACTGAAACATTATGCAAGCAAATGGACATTGGAAGTTGAGGGCGGTTCTCTAACCGTGTTGAATGGACATTACCCGATGATACTTCCAGATATCCACAGCACATGTGACCCAAATGAACGACACTGAAACATTATGCAAGCAAATGGACATTGGAAGTTGAGGGCGGTTCTCTAACCGTGTTGAATGGACATTACCCAATGATACTTCCAGATATCCACAGCACATGTGACCCAAATGAACGACACTGAAACATTTTGAAAGCAAATGGACATTGGAAGTTGAGGGCGGTTCTCTAACCGTGTTGAATGGACATTACCCGATGATACTTCCAGATATCCACAGCACATGTGACCCAAATGAACGACACTGAAACATTATGCAAGCAAATGGACATTGGAAGTTGAGGGCGGTTCTCTAACCGTGTTGAATGGACATTACCCGATGATACTTCCAGATATCCACAGCACATGTGACACAAATGAACGACACTGAAACATTATGCAAGCAAATGGACATTGGAAGTTGAGGGCGGTTCTCTAACCGTGTTGAATGGACATTACCCGATGATACTTCCAGATATCCACAGCACATGTGACACAAATGAACGACACTGAAACATTATGCAAGCAAATGGACATTGGAAGTTGAGGGCGGTTCTCTAACCGTGTTGAATGGACATTACCCGATGATACTTCCAGATATCCACAGCACATGTGACCCAAATGAACGACACTGAAACATTATACAAGCAAATGGACATTGGAAGTTGAGGGCGGTTCTCTAACCGTGTTGAATGGACATTACCCGATGATACTTCCAGATATCTACAGCACATGTGACCCAAATGAACGACACTGAAACATTATACAAGCAAATGGACATTGGAAGTTGAGGGCGGTTCTCTAACCGTGTTGAATGGACATTACCCGATGATACTTCCAGATATCTACAGCACATGTGACCCAAATGAACGACACTGAAACATTATGCAAGCAAATGGACATTGGAAGTTGAGGGCGGTTCTCTAACCGTGTTGAATGGACATTACCCGATGATACTTCCAGATATCCACAGCACATGTGACCCAAATGAACGACACTGAAACATTATACAAGCAAATGGACATTGGAAGTTGAGGGCGGTTCTCTAACCGTGTTGAATGGACATTACCCGATGATACTTCCAGATATCTACAGCACATGTGACCCAAATGAACGACACTGATACATTATACAAGCAAATGGACATTGGAAGTTGAGGGCGGTTCTCTAACCGTGTTGAATGGACATTACCCGATGATACTTCCAGATATCTACAGCACATGTGACCCAAATGAACGACACTGAAACATTATGCAAGCAAATGGACATTGGAAGTTGAGGGCGGTTCTCTAACCGTGTTGAATGGACATTACCCGATGATACTTCCAGATATCTACAGCACATGTGACCCAAATAAACGACACTGAAACATTATGCAAGCAAATGGACATCGGAAGTTGAGGGCGGTTCTCTAACCGTGTTGAATGGACATTACCCGATGATACTTCCAGATATCTACAGCACATGTGACCCAAATGAACGACACTGAAACATTATGCAAGCAAATGGACATTGGAAGTTGAGGGCGGTTCTCTAACCGTGTTGAATGGACATTACCCGATGATACTTCCAAATATCTACAGCAAATGTGACCCAAATGAACGACACTGAAACATTATGCAAGCAAATGGACATTGGAAGTTGAGGGCGGTTTTCTAACCGTGTTGAATGGACATTACCCGATGATACTTCCAGATATCCACAGCACATGTGACCCAAATGAACGACACTGAAACATTATACAAGCAAATGGACATTGGAAGTTGAGGGCGGTTCTCTAACCGTGTTGAATGGACATTACCCGATGATACTTCCAGATATCCACAGCACATGTGACCCAAATGAACGACACTGAAACATTATGCAAGCAAATGGACATTGGAAGTTGAGGGCGGTTCTCTAACCGTGTTGAATGGACATTACCCGATGATACTTCCAGATATCCACAGCACATGTGACCCAAATGAACGACACTGAAACATTTTGCAAGCAAATGGACATTGGAAGTTGAGGGCGGTTCTCTAACCGTGTTGAATGGACATTACCCGATGATACTTCCAGATATCCACAGCACATGTGACCCAAATGAACGACACTGAAACATTATGCAAGCAAATGGACATTGGAAGTTGAGGGCGGTTCTCTAACCGTGTTGAATGGACATTACCCGATGATACTTCCAGATATCCACAGCACATGTGACACAAATGAACGACACTGAAACATTATGCAAGCAAATGGACATTGGAAGTTGAGGGCGGTTCTCTAACCGTGTTGAATGGACATTACCCGATGATACTTCCAGATATCCACAGCACATGTGACACAAATGAACGACACTGAAACATTATGCAAGCAAATGGACATTGGAAGTTGAGGGCGGTTCTCTAACCGTGTTGAATGGACATTACCCGATGATACTTCCAGATATCCACAGCACATGTGACCCAAATGAACGACACTGAAACATTATACAAGCAAATGGACATTGGAAGTTGAGGGCGGTTCTCTAACCGTGTTGAATGGACATTACCCGATGATACTTCCAGATATCTACAGCACATGTGACCCAAATGAACGACACTGAAACATTATACAAGCAAATGGACATTGGAAGTTGAGGGCGGTTCTCTAACCGTGTTGAATGGACATTACCCGATGATACTTCCAGATATCTACAGCACATGTGACCCAAATGAACGACACTGAAACATTATGCAAGCAAATGGACATTGGAAGTTGAGGGCGGTTCTCTAACCGTGTTGAATGGACATTACCCGATGATACTTCCAGATATCTACAGCACATGTGACCCAAATGAACGACACTGAAACATTATGCAAGCAAATGGACATTGGAAGTTGAGGGCGGTTCTCTAACCGTGTTGAATGGACATTACCCGATGATACTTCCAGATATCCACAGCACATGTGACCCAAATGAACGACACTGAAAGATTATGCAAGCAAATGGACATTGGAAGTTGAGGGCGGTTCTCTAACCGTGTTGAATGGACATTACCCGATGATACTTCCAGATATCCACAGCACATGTGACCCAAATGAACGACACTGAAACATTATGCAAGCAAATGGACATTGGAAGTTGAGGGCGGTTCTCTAACCGTGTTGAATGGACATTACCCGATGATACTTCCAGATATCCACAGCACATGTGACACAAATGAACGACACTGAAACATTATGCAAGCAAATGGACATTGGAAGTTGAGGGCGGTTCTCTAACCGTGTTGAATGGACATTACCCGATGATACTTCCAGATATCCACAGCACATGTGACCCAAATGAACGACACTGAAACATTATACAAGCAAATGGACATTGGAAGTTGAGGGCGGTTCTCTAACCGTGTTGAATGGACATTACCCGATGATACTTCCAGATATCCACAGCACATGTGACCCAAATGAACGACACTGAAACATTATGCAAGCAAATGGACATTGGAAGTTGAGAGCGGTTCTCTAACCGTGTTGAATGGACATTACCCGATGATACTTCCAGGTATCCACAGCACATGTGACCCAAATGAACGACACTGAAACATTATGCAAGCAAATGGACATTGGAAGTTGAGGGCGGTTCTCTAACCGTGTTGAATGGACATTACCCGATGATACTTCCAGGTATCCACAGCACATGTGACCCAAATGAACGACACTGAAACATTATGCAAGCAAATGGACATTGGAAGTTGAGGGTGGTTCTCTAACCGTGTTGAATGGACATTACCCGATGATACTTCCAGATATCTACAGCACATGTGACCCAAATGAACGACACTGAAACATTATGCAAGCAAATGGACATTGGAAGTTGAGGGCGGTTCTCTAACCGTGTTGAATGGACATTACCCGATGATACTTCCAGATATCCACAGCACATGTGACCCAAATGAACGACACTGAAACATTATGCAAGCAAATGGACATCGGAAGTTGAGGGCGGTTCTCTAACCGTGTTGAATGGACATTACCCGATGATACTTCCAGATATCTACAGCACATGTGACCCAAATGAACGACACTGAAACATTATGCAAGCAAATGGACATTGGAAGTTGAGGGCGGTTCTCTAACCGTGTTGAATGGACATTACCCGATGATACTTCCAAATATCTACAGCACATGTGACCCAAATGAACGACACTGAAACATTATGCAAGCAAATGGACATTGGAAGTTGAGGGCGGTTTTCTAACCGTGTTTATGGACATTACCCGATGATACTTCCAGATATCCACAGCACATGTGACCCAAATGAACGACACTGAAACATTATGCAAGCAAATGGACATTGGAAGTTGAGGGCGGTTCTCTAACCGTGTTGAATGGACATTACCCGATGATACTTCCAGATATCCACAGCACATGTGACCCAAATGAACGACACTGAAACATTATGCAAGCAAATGGACATTGGAAGTTGAGGGCGGTTCTCTAACCGTGTTGAATGGACATTACCCGATGATACTTCCAGATATCCACAGCACATGTGACCCAAATGAACGACACTGAAACATTTTGCAAGCAAATGGACATTGGAAGTTGAGGGCGGTTCTCTAACCGTGTTGAATGGACATTACCCGATGATACTTCCAGATATCCACAGCACATGTGACCCAAATGAACGACACTGAAACATTATGCAAGCAAATGGACATTGGAAGTTGAGGGCGGTTCTCTAACCGTGTTGAATGGACATTACCCGATGATACTTCCAGATATCCACAGCACATGTGACACAAATGAACGACACTGAAACATTATGCAAGCAAATGGACATTGGAAGTTGAGGGCGGTTCTCTAACCGTGTTGAATGGACATTACCCGATGATACTTCCAGATATCCACAGCACATGTGACACAAATGAACGACACTGAAACATTATGCAAGCAAATGGACATTGGAAGTTGAGGGCGGTTCTCTAACCGTGTTGAATGGACATTACCCGATGATACTTCCAGATATCCACAGCACATGTGACCCAAATGAACGACACTGAAACATTATACAAGCAAATGGACATTGGAAGTTGAGGGCGGTTCTCTAACCGTGTTGAATGGACATTACCCGATGATACTTCCAGATATCTACAGCACATGTGACCCAAATGAACGACACTGAAACATTATACAAGCAAATGGACATTGAAAGTTGAGGGCGGTTCTCTAACCGTGTTGAATGGACATTACCCGATGATACTTCCAGATATCTACAGCACATGTGACCCAAATGAACGACACTGAAACATTATGCAAGCAAATGGACATTGGAAGTTGAGGGCGGTTCTCTAACCGTGTTGAATGGACATTACCCGATGATACTTCCAGATATCTACAGCACATGTGACCCAAATGAACGACACTGAAACATTATGCAAGCAAATGGACATTGGAAGTTGAGGGCGGTTCTCTAACCGTGTTGAATGGACATTACCCGATGATACTTCCAGATATCCACAGCACATGTGACCCAAATGAACGACACTGAAAGATTATGCAAGCAAATGGACATTGGAAGTTGAGGGCAGTTCTCTAACCGTGTTGAATGGACATTACCCGATGATACTTCCAGATATCCACAGCACATGTGACACAAATGAACGACACTGAAACATTATGCAAGCAAATGGACATTGGAAGTTGAGGGCGGTTCTCTAACCGTGTTGAATGGACATTACCCGATGATACTTCCAGATATCCACAGCACATGTGACACAAATGAACGACACTGAAACATTATGCAAGCAAATGGACATTGGAAGTTGAGGGCGGTTCTCTAACCGTGTTGAATGGACATTACCCGATGATACTTCCAGATATCCACAGCACATGTGACCCAAATGAACGACACTGAAACATTATACAAGCAAATGGACATTGGAAGTTGAGGGCGGTTCTCTAACCGTGTTGAATGGACATTACCCAATGATACTTCCAGATATCCACAGCACATGTGACCCAAATGAACGACACTGAAACATTATGCAAGCAAATGGACATTGGAAGTTGAGGGCGGTTCTCTAACCGTGTTGAATGGACATTACCCGATGATACTTCCAGATATCTACAGCACATGTGACCCAAATGAACGACACTGAAACATTATACAAGCAAATGGACATTGGAAGTTGAGGGCGGTTCTCTAATCGTGTTGAATGGACATTACCCGATGATACTTCCAGATATCTACAGCACATGTGACCCAAATGAACGACACTGATACATTATACAAGCAAATGGACATTGGAAGTTGAGGGCGGTTCTCTAACCGTGTTGAATGGACATTACCCGATGATACTTCCAGATATCCACAGCACATGTGACCCAAATAAACGACACTGAAACATTATACAAGCAAATGGACATTGGAAGTTGAGGGCGGTTTTCTAACCGTGTTGAATGGACATTACCCGATGATACTTCCAGATATCCACAGCACATGTGACCCAAATGAACGACACTGAAACATTATGCAAGCAAATGGACATTGGAAGTTGAGGGCGGTTTTCTAACCGTGTTGAATGGACATTACCCGATGATACTTCCAGATATCCACAGCACATGTGACCCAAATGAACGACACTGAAACATTATGCAAGCAAATGGACATTGGAAGTTGAGGGCGGTTCTCTAACCGTGTTGAATGGACATTACCCGATGATACTTCCAGATATCTACAGCACATGTGACCCAAATGAACGACACTGAAACATTATGCAAGCAAATGGACATTGGAAGTTGAGGGCGGTTCTCTAACCGTGTTGAATGGACATTACCCGATGATACTTCCAGATATCCACAGCACATGTGACCCAAATGAACGACACTGAAACATTATACAAGCAAATGGACATTGGAAGTTGAGGGCGGTTCTCTAACCGTGTTGAATGGACATTACCCGATGATACTTCCAGATATCTACAGCACATGTGACCCAAATGAACGACACTGATACATTATACAAGCAAATGGACATTGGAAGTTGAGGGCGGTTCTCTAACCGTGTTGAATGGACATTACCCGATGATACTTCCAGATATCTACAGCACATGTGACCCAAATGAACGACACTGAAACATTATGCAAGCAAATGGACATTGGAAGTTGAGGGCGGTTCTCTAACCGTGTTGAATGGACATTACCCGATGATACTTCCAGATATCTACAGCACATGTGACCCAAATAAACGACACTGAAACATTATGCAAGCAAATGGACATCGGAAGTTGAGGGCGGTTCTCTAACCGTGTTGAATGGACATTACCCGATGATACTTCCAGATATCTACAGCACATGTGACCCAAATGAACGACACTGAAACATTATGCAAGCAAATGGACATTGGAAGTTGAGGGCGGTTCTCTAACCGTGTTGAATGGACATTACCCGATGATACTTCCAAATATCTACAGCAAATGTGACCCAAATGAACGACACTGAAACATTATGCAAGCAAATGGACATTGGAAGTTGAGGGCGGTTTTCTAACCGTGTTGAATGGACATTACCCGATGATACTTCCAGATATCCACAGCACATGTGACCCAAATGAACGACACTGAAACATTATACAAGCAAATGGACATTGGAAGTTGAGGGCGGTTCTCTAACCGTGTTGAATGGACATTACCCGATGATACTTCCAGATATCCACAGCACATGTGACCCAAATGAACGACACTGAAACATTATGCAAGCAAATGGACATTGGAAGTTGAGGGCGGTTCTCTAACCGTGTTGAATGGACATTACCCGATGATACTTCCAGATATCCACAGCACATGTGACCCAAATGAACGACACTGAAACATTTTGCAAGCAAATGGACATTGGAAGTTGAGGGCGGTTCTCTAACCGTGTTGAATGGACATTACCCGATGATACTTCCAGATATCCACAGCACATGTGACCCAAATGAACGACACTGAAACATTATGCAAGCAAATGGACATTGGAAGTTGAGGGCGGTTCTCTAACCGTGTTGAATGGACATTACCCGATGATACTTCCAGATATCCACAGCACATGTGACACAAATGAACGACACTGAAACATTATGCAAGCAAATGGACATTGGAAGTTGAGGGCGGTTCTCTAACCGTGTTGAATGGACATTACCCGATGATACTTCCAGATATCCACAGCACATGTGACACAAATGAACGACACTGAAACATTATGCAAGCAAATGGACATTGGAAGTTGAGGGCGGTTCTCTAACCGTGTTGAATGGACATTACCCGATGATACTTCCAGATATCCACAGCACATGTGACCCAAATGAACGACACTGAAACATTATACAAGCAAATGGACATTGGAAGTTGAGGGCGGTTCTCTAACCGTGTTGAATGGACATTACCCGATGATACTTCCAGATATCTACAGCACATGTGACCCAAATGAACGACACTGAAACATTATACAAGCAAATGGACATTGGAAGTTGAGGGCGGTTCTCTAACCGTGTTGAATGGACATTACCCGATGATACTTCCAGATATCTACAGCACATGTGACCCAAATGAACGACACTGAAACATTATGCAAGCAAATGGACATTGGAAGTTGAGGGCGGTTCTCTAACCGTGTTGAATGGACATTACCCGATGATACTTCCAGATATCTACAGCACATGTGACCCAAATGAACGACACTGAAACATTATGCAAGCAAATGGACATTGGAAGTTGAGGGCGGTTCTCTAACCGTGTTGAATGGACATTACCCGATGATACTTCCAGATATCCACAGCACATGTGACCCAAATGAACGACACTGAAAGATTATGCAAGCAAATGGACATTGGAAGTTGAGGGCGGTTCTCTAACCGTGTTGAATGGACATTACCCGATGATACTTCCAGATATCCACAGCACATGTGACCCAAATGAACGACACTGAAACATTATGCAAGCAAATGGACATTGGAAGTTGAGGGCGGTTCTCTAACCGTGTTGAATGGACATTACCCGATGATACTTCCAGATATCCACAGCACATGTGACACAAATGAACGACACTGAAACATTATGCAAGCAAATGGACATTGGAAGTTGAGGGCGGTTCTCTAACCGTGTTGAATGGACATTACCCGATGATACTTCCAGATATCCACAGCACATGTGACCCAAATGAACGACACTGAAACATTATACAAGCAAATGGACATTGGAAGTTGAGGGCGGTTCTCTAACCGTGTTGAATGGACATTACCCGATGATACTTCCAGATATCCACAGCACATGTGACCCAAATGAACGACACTGAAACATTATGCAAGCAAATGGACATTGGAAGTTGAGAGCGGTTCTCTAACCGTGTTGAATGGACATTACCCGATGATACTTCCAGGTATCCACAGCACATGTGACCCAAATGAACGACACTGAAACATTATGCAAGCAAATGGACATTGGAAGTTGAGGGCGGTTCTCTAACCGTGTTGAATGGACATTACCCGATGATACTTCCAGGTATCCACAGCACATGTGACCCAAATGAACGACACTGAAACATTATGCAAGCAAATGGACATTGGAAGTTGAGGGTGGTTCTCTAACCGTGTTGAATGGACATTACCCGATGATACTTCCAGATATCTACAGCACATGTGACCCAAATGAACGACACTGAAACATTATGCAAGCAAATGGACATTGGAAGTTGAGGGCGGTTCTCTAACCGTGTTGAATGGACATTACCCGATGATACTTCCAGATATCCACAGCACATGTGACCCAAATGAACGACACTGAAACATTATGCAAGCAAATGGACATCGGAAGTTGAGGGCGGTTCTCTAACCGTGTTGAATGGACATTACCCGATGATACTTCCAGATATCTACAGCACATGTGACCCAAATGAACGACACTGAAACATTATGCAAGCAAATGGACATTGGAAGTTGAGGGCGGTTCTCTAACCGTGTTGAATGGACATTACCCGATGATACTTCCAAATATTTACAGCACATGTGACCCAAATGAACGACACTGAAACATTATGCAAGCAAATGGACATTGGAAGTTGAGGGCGGTTTTCTAACCGTGTTTATGGACATTACCCGATGATACTTCCAGATATCCACAGCACATGTGACCCAAATGAACGACACTGAAACATTATGCAAGCAAATGGACATTGGAAGTTGAGGGCGGTTCTCTAACCGTGTTGAATGGACATTACCCGATGATACTTCCAGATATCCACAGCACATGTGACCCAAATGAACGACACTGAAACATTATGCAAGCAAATGGACATTGGAAGTTGAGGGCGGTTCTCTAACCGTGTTGAATGGACATTACCCGATGATACTTCCAGATATCCACAGCACATGTGACCCAAATGAACGACACTGAAACATTTTGCAAGCAAATGGACATTGGAAGTTGAGGGCGGTTCTCTAACCGTGTTGAATGGACATTACCCGATGATACTTCCAGATATCCACAGCACATGTGACCCAAATGAACGACACTGAAACATTATGCAAGCAAATGGACATTGGAAGTTGAGGGCGGTTCTCTAACCGTGTTGAATGGACATTACCCGATGATACTTCCAGATATCCACAGCACATGTGACACAAATGAACGACACTGAAACATTATGCAAGCAAATGGACATTGGAAGTTGAGGGCGGTTCTCTAACCGTGTTGAATGGACATTACCCGATGATACTTCCAGATATCCACAGCACATGTGACACAAATGAACGACACTGAAACATTATGCAAGCAAATGGACATTGGAAGTTGAGGGCGGTTCTCTAACCGTGTTGAATGGACATTACCCGATGATACTTCCAGATATCCACAGCACATGTGACCCAAATGAACGACACTGAAACATTATACAAGCAAATGGACATTGGAAGTTGAGGGCGGTTCTCTAACCGTGTTGAATGGACATTACCCGATGATACTTCCAGATATCTACAGCACATGTGACCCAAATGAACGACACTGAAACATTATACAAGCAAATGGACATTGGAAGTTGAGGGCGGTTCTCTAACCGTGTTGAATGGACATTACCCGATGATACTTCCAGATATCTACAGCACATGTGACCCAAATGAACGACACTGAAACATTATGCAAGCAAATGGACATTGGAAGTTGAGGGCGGTTCTCTAACCGTGTTGAATGGACATTACCCGATGATACTTCCAGATATCTACAGCACATGTGACCCAAATGAACGACACTGAAACATTATGCAAGCAAATGGACATTGGAAGTTGAGGGCGGTTCTCTAACCGTGTTGAATGGACATTACCCGATGATACTTCCAGATATCCACAGCACATGTGACCCAAATGAACGACACTGAAAGATTATGCAAGCAAATGGACATTGGAAGTTGAGGGCAGTTCTCTAACCGTGTTGAATGGACATTACCCGATGATACTTCCAGATATCCACAGCACATGTGACACAAATGAACGACACTGAAACATTATGCAAGCAAATGGACATTGGAAGTTGAGGGCGGTTCTCTAACCGTGTTGAATGGACATTACCCGATGATACTTCCAGATATCCACAGCACATGTGACACAAATGAACGACACTGAAACATTATGCAAGCAAATGGACATTGGAAGTTGAGGGCGGTTCTCTAACCGTGTTGAATGGACATTACCCGATGATACTTCCAGATATCCACAGCACATGTGACCCAAATGAACGACACTGAAACATTATACAAGCAAATGGACATTGGAAGTTGAGGGCGGTTCTCTAACCGTGTTGAATGGACATTACCCGATGATACTTCCAGATATCCACAGCACATGTGACCCAAATGAACGACACTGAAACATTATGCAAGCAAATGGATATTGGAAGTTGAGAGCGGTTCTCTAACCGTGTTGAATGGACATTACCCGATGATACTTCCAGGTATCCACAGCACATGTGACCCAAATGAACGACACTGAAACATTATGCAAGCAAATGGACATTGGAAGTTGAGGGCGGTTCTCTAACCGTGTTGAATGGACATTACCCGATGATACTTCCAGGTATCCACAGCACATGTGACCCAAATGAACGACACTGAAACATTATGCAAGCAAATGGACATTGGAAGTTGAGGGTGGTTCTCTAACCGTGTTGAATGGACATTACCCGATGATACTTCCAGATATCTACAGCACATGTGACCCAAATGAACGACACTGAAACATTATGCAAGCAAATGGACATTGGAAGTTGAGGGCGGTTCTCTAACCGTGTTGAATGGACATTACCCGATGATACTTCCAGATATCCACAGCACATGTGACCCAAATGAACGACACTGAAACATTATGCAAGCAAATGGACATCGGAAGTTGAGGGCGGTTCTCTAACCGTGTTGAATGGACATTACCCGATGATACTTCCAGATATCTACAGCACATGTGACCCAAATGAACGACACTGAAACATTATGCAAGCAAATGGACATTGGAAGTTGAGGGCGGTTCTCTAACCGTGTTGAATGGACATTACCCGATGATACTTCCAGATATCCACAGCACATGTGACACAAATGAACGACACTGAAACATTATGCAAGCAAATGGACATTGGAAGTTGAGGGCGGTTCTCTAACCGTGTTGAATGGACATTACCCGATGATACTTCCAGATATCCACAGCACATGTGACACAAATGAACGACACTGAAACATTATGCAAGCAAATGGACATTGGAAGTTGAGGGCGGTTCTCTAACCGTGTTGAATGGACATTACCCGATGATACTTCCAGATATCCACAGCACATGTGACCCAAATGAACGACACTGAAACATTATACAAGCAAATGGACATTGGAAGTTGAGGGCGGTTCTCTAACCGTGTTGAATGGACATTACCCGATGATACTTCCAGATATCTACAGCACATGTGACCCAAATGAACGACACTGAAACATTATACAAGCAAATGGACATTGGAAGTTGAGGGCGGTTCTCTAACCGTGTTGAATGGACATTACCCGATGATACTTCCAGATATCTACAGCACATGTGACCAAAATGAACGACACTGAAACATTATGCAAGCAAATGGACATTGGAAGTTGAGGGCGGTTCTCTAACCGTGTTGAATGGACATTACCCGATGATACTTCCAGATATCTACAGCACATGTGACCCAAATGAACGACACTGAAACATTATGCAAGCAAATGGACATTGGAAGTTGAGGGCGGTTCTTTAACCGTGTTGAATGGACATTACCCGATGATACTTCCAGATATCCACAGCACATGTGACCCAAATGAACGACACTGAAAGATTATGCAAGCAAATGGACATTGGAAGTTGAGGGCGGTTCTCTAACCGTGTTGAATGGACATTACCCGATGATACTTCCAGATATCCACAGCACATGTGACACAAATGAACGACACTGAAACATTATGCAAGCAAATGGACATTGGAAGTTGAGGGCGGTTCTCTAACCGTGTTGAATGGACATTACCCGATGATACTTCCAGATATCCACAGCACATGTGACCCAAATGAACGACACTGAAACATTATGCAAGCAAATGGACATTGGAAGTTGAGGGCGGTTCTCTAACCGTGTTGAATGGACATTACCCGATGATACTTCCAGATATCCACAGCACATGTGACCCAAATGAACGACACTGAAACATTATGCAAGCAAATGGACATTGGAAGTTGAGGGCGGTTCTCTAACCGTGTTGAATGGACATTACCCGATGATACTTCCAGATATCCACAGCACATGTGACCCAAATGAACGACACTGAAACATTATACAAGCAAATGGACATTGGAAGTTGAGGGCGGTTCTCTAACCGTGTTGAATGGACATTACCCGATGATACTTCCAGATATCTACAGCACATGTTACCCAAATGAACGACACTGAAACATTATACAAGCAAATGGACATTGGAAGTTGAGGGCGGTTCTCTAACCGTGTTGAATGGACATTACCCGATAATACTTCCAGATATCTACAGCACATGTGACCCAAATGAACGACACTGAAACATTATACAAGCAAATGGACATTGGAAGTTGAGGGCGGTTCTCTAACCGTGTTGAATGGACATTACCCGATGATACTTCCAGATATCTACAGCACATGTGACCCAAATGAACGACACTGAAACATTATACAAGCAAATGGACATTGGAAGTTGAGGGCGGTTCTCTAACCGTGTTGAATGGACATTACCCGATGATACTTCCAGATATCTACAGCACATGTGACCCAAATGAACGACACTGAAACATTATACAAGCAAATGGACATTGGAAGTTGAGGGCGGTTCTCTAACCGTGTTGAATGGACATTACCCGATGATACTTCCAGATATCCACAGCACATGTGACCCAAATGAACGACACTGATACATTATACAAGCAAATGGACATTGGAAGTTGAGGGCGGTTCTCTAACCGTGTTGAATGGACATTACCCGATGATACTTCCAGGTATCCACAGCACATGTGACCCAAATGAACGACACTGAAACATTATGCAAGCAAATGGACATTGGAAGTTGAGGGCCGTTCTCTAACCGTGTTGAATGGACATTACCCGATGATACTTCCAGGTATCCACAGCACATGTGACCCAAATGAACGACACTGAAACATTATGCAAGCAAATGGACATTGGAAGTTGAGGGCGGTTCTCTAACCGTGTTGAATGGACATTACCCGATGATACTTCCAGGTATCCACAGCACATGTGACCCAAATGAACGACACTGAAACATTATGCAAGCAAATGGACATTGGAAGTTGAGGGCGGTTCTCTAACCGTGTTGAATGGACATTACCCGATGATACTTCCAGATATCTACAGCACATGTGACCCAAATGAACGACACTGAAACATTATGCAAGCAAATGGACATTGGAAGTTGAGGGCGGTTCTCTAACCGTGTTGAATGGACATTACCCGATGATACTTCCAGATATCCACAGCACATGTGACCCAAATGAACGACACTGAAACATTATACAAGCAAATGGACATTGGAAGTTGAGGGCGGTTCTCTAACCGTGTTGAATGGACATTACCCGATGATACTTCCAGATATCCACAGCACATGTGACCCAAATGAACGACACTGAAACATTATGCAAGCAAATGGACATTGGAAGTTGAGGGCGGTTCTCTAACCGTGTTGAATGTACATTACCCGATGATACTTCCAGATATCCACAGCACATGTGACCCAAATGAACGACACTGAAACATTATGCAAGCAAATGGACATTGGAAGTTGAGGGCGGTTCTCTAACCGTGTTGAATGGACATTACCCGATGATACTTCCAGACATCCACAGCACATGTGACCCAAATGAACGACACTGATACATTATGCAAGCAAATGGACATTGGAAGTTGAGGGCGGTTCTCTAACCGTGTTGAATGGACATTACCCGATGATACTTCCAGACATCCACAGCACATGTGACCCAAATGAACGACACTGATACATTATGCAAGCAAATGGACATTGGAAGTTGAGGGCAGTTCTCTAACCGTGTTGAATGGACATTACCCGATGATACTTCCAGATATCCACAGCACATGTGACCCAAATGAACGACACTGAAACATTATGCAGGCAAATGGACATTGGAAGTTGAGGGCGGTTCTCTAACCGTGTTGAATGGACATTACCCGATGATACTTCCAGATATCCACAGCACATGTGACCCAAATGAACGACACTGAAACATTATGCAAGCAAATGGACATTGGAAGTTGAGGGCGGTTCTCTAACCGTGTTGAATGGACATTACCCGATGATACTTCCAGATATCCACAGCACATGTGACACAAATGAACGACACTGAAACATTATACAAGCAAATGGACATTGGAAGTTGAGGGCGGTTCTCTAACCGTGTTGAATGGACATTACCCGATGATACTTCCAGATATCCACAGCACATGTGACCCAAATGAACGACACTGAAACATTATGCAAGCAAATGGACATTGGAAGTTGAGGGCGGTTCTCTAACCGTGTTGAATGGACATTACCCGATGATACTTCCAGATATCCACAGCACATGTGACCCAAATGAACGACACTGAAACATTATGCAAGCAAATGGACATTGGAAGTTGAGGGCGGTTCTCTAACCGTGTTGAATGGACATTACCCGATGATACTTCCAGATATCCACAGCACATGTGACCCAAATGAACGACACTGAAACATTATGCAAGCAAATGGACATTGGAAGTTGAGGGCGGTTCTCTAACCGTGTTGAATGGACATTACCCGATGATACTTCCAGATATCTACAGCACATGTGACCCAAATGAACGACACTGAAACATTATGCAAGCAAATGGACATTGGAAGTTGAGGGCGGTTCTCTAACCGTGTTGAATGGACATTACCCGATGATACTTCCAGACATCCACAGCACATGTGACCCAAATGAACGACACTGATACATTATGCAAGCAAATGGACATTGGAAGTTGAGGGCGGTTCTCTAACCGTGTTGAATGGACATTACCCGATGATACTTCCAGATATCCACAGCACATGTGACCCAAATGAACGACACTGATACATTATGCAAGCAAATGGACATTGGAAGTTGAGGGCGGTTCTCTAACCGTGTTGAATGGACATTACCCGATGATACTTCCAGATATCCACAGCACATGTGACCCAAATGAACGACACTGAAACATTATGCAAGCAAATGGACATTGGAAGTTGAGGGCGGTTCTCTAACCGTGTTGAATGGACATTACCCGATGATACTTCCAGATATCCACAGCACATGTGACCCAAATGAACGACACTGAAACATTATGCAAGCAAATGGACATTGGAAGTTGAGGGCGGTTCTCTAACCGTGTTGAATGGACATTACCCGATGATACTTCCAGATATCCACAGCACATGTGACCCAAATGAACGACACTGAAACATTATGCAAGCAAATGGACATTGGAAGTTGAGGGCGGTTCTCTAACCGTGTTGAATGGACATTACCCGATGATACTTCCAGATATCCACAGCACATGTGACCCAAATGAACGACACTGAAACATTATGCAAGCAAATGGACATTGGAAGTTGAGGGCGGTTCTCTAACCGTGTTGAATGGACATTACCCGATGATACTTCCAGATATCCACAGCACATGTGACCCAAATGAACGACACTGATACATTATACAAGCAAATGGACACTGGAAGTTGAGGGCGGTTCTCTAACCGTGTTGAATGGACATTACCCGATGATACTTCCAGATATCTACAGCACATGTGACCCAAATGAACGACACTGATACATTATACAAGCAAATGGACACTGGAAGTTGAGGGCGGTTCTCTAACCGTGTTGAATGGACATTACCCGATGATACTTCCAGATATCCACAGCACATGTGACCCAAATGAACGACACTGATACATTATACAAGCAAATGGACACTGGAAGTTGAGGGCGGTTCTCTAACCGTGTTGAATGGACATTACCCGATGATACTTCCAGATATCCACAGCACATGTGACCCAAATGAACGACACTGATACATTATACAAGCAAATGGACATTGGAAGTTGAGGGCGGTTCTCTAACCGTGTTGAATGGACATTACCCGATGATGCTTCCAGATATCCACAGCACATGTGACCCAAATGAACGACAGTGATACATTATACAAGCAAATGGACATTGGAAGTTGAGGGCGGTTCTCTAACCGTGTTGAATGGACATTACCCGATGATGCTTCCAGATATCCACAGCACATGTGACCCAAATGAACGACACTGATACATTATACAAGCAAATGGACATTGGAAGTTGAGGGCGGTTCTCTAACCGTGTTGAATGGACATTACCCGATGATGCTCCCAGATATCCACAGCACATGTGACCCAAATGAACGACAGTGATACATTATACAAGCAAATGAACACTGAAAGTTGAGAGCAGTTCTCTAACCGTGTTGAATGGACATTACCCGATGATGCTCCCAGATATCAACAGCACATGTGACCCAAATGAACGACAGTGATACATTATACAAGCAAATGAACACTGAAAGTTGAGGGCGGTTCTCTAACCGTGTTGAATGGACATTACCCAATGATGCTCCCAGATATCAACAGTGCATGTGTCCGAAATGAACTTCACTGATAAATTGTACAAGCAAATGAACACTGAAAGTTGAGGGAGGTTCATCAACTTAGTTCAATTGACATTACCCAATGATATTTCCATATAATCACTAAAACGATCTAAATTATAAGGAGGGAGATGCTGAACATCAAGTGTTGTTTTCTACTAATCTGTAGTGTTTTTTTTCTGATTGTATTTCATGAAATCCATTCCAGTCCCCGATGATGTTTTATTTGAAATTTGTTCTTTGAAACTCATAATAGGAAAGTGATTCAGATTGGCCCAAACTTATTATTGCACCAACTCCAAAACTAAACCCTGCACTAAACTGTAACCCCCTACCCTACTCCTGTTTGTTTTGTATATAAATTTTGTAACGTCTGAAGCAGTTGACACTTTTGAAGTCTTTCGAAAATAAAAATGTGTACTCATTTAAAAAAAGACCAAAAACATTGTTCTATTCACACACACATATATATATATATATATATATATATATATATATATATATATATATATATATATATATATATATATATATATATATATATATATATAAAAGATACCTATTTCTTTTGAGTAATCAAAACTGGGCGAAGAAACAAATCTACTGAAAAAGAATGGTTGAAATCGTTGTCATTGCTCTCTTACAGTAACATGTACGTGTGTGTGTATGTGTATTTTGATTGATATCATATATATATATATATATCATAATAATTTGGGAGTGTATTTGTCCAACAAGTGTTTCTAGGGTCAGTCATTTTTCCGAAGTCATGGACGATTTTTAGTTTGTTCTGCCCAATTTTTTTTTGAGTTGCTTCATAATATATGATTTCTACATTTGGTACGTTTCATCCCACGTCGATGAAAATAATTATATTTTAAAAATTGACTGCTTCATTTTGTTCATCAATGTATTTGATCAAAATATGTGCTTAGAGAAAGCGTTTTTGAAAACTCACTTGAAAATGATTGTTTTTTTTTTTAAATTGTTATATATAAATATATATATATATATGTGTGTGTGTGTGTGTGTTTGTGTGTGTGTCTATATTGATAGATAGATAGATAGATGGACAGAATAGATAGACAGACGGAATAGATAGACGGACAGACAGAACTAAGTTCCACACATCTTTTTCCTTGATTTCCATTTTGCTTCGAAAGCAAAACATCTGATGTTAAATTCATTTTTTCACGGATACTTCTTAATCACTGAAAAGTACACTGACACCATACGCTGCTGAAGATTGGAACTTACCCCCCCCAAAAAAACATGTAAAACACATTAATTAATTCATTTATGGCTTGACTGAATAATAAACTAAATATCCATTCATTCTTACTCTCTCTCTCTCTCTCACACACACACACACACTCAGATATATATATGTATATATATATATATATGTGTGTGTGTGTGTGTGTGTGTGTGTGTGTGTGTACTGTAGAGAGTGAGACAGACCCGGGAATAAAGTGTTTAAAGGTAAGGTTTATTAATCCTTAGATGTAAATTGTCCAGACATGTTTCGGGATACTTCTCATCTTCAGTGGTGTGTGCTGTGTGAATATGTGTTAAAAGTTTCCATGCAGAACCAGAGTCCACTATCGGGAGCTATGCATTGTGGGAAAATTGTGTTGTGAGGGCTGCTGGAGACCTCCTGCTGAGTGGGAGAATGTCCAGTTAGGTATCAGGTCTTTGGTTAAGCAGTAGCAGTTGATCTTGGGGAGGGCAGAGTGTGTCAGGGTAGGGGGAGTGATGTGGAGTTAGATTTTTTGGTATGTTAGGGATAGTGTAAATGGAGGGGTGGTGAGGTCAAGGAGCTACATAGGTTTCAACCTTATAAGTTATTGAAAATGTGTTGGCTATGATTTGGACAGGGGTTATAACTGGCTAAGGTGAATTTTTCTATGGGTCTTGGTGACTTTGAAGCTTCCATTATTTAATGTATCTTAGATGTTGGAGTGAGGATATTATTGGTCGGAGTTCTGTGTATTAGGGTTCTGCGTGATGAGGGTTGTTCAGTTTAGTATTTAATCCATTAGGATGTAGGGTTTCAAGTTTGTTGATCCACATGTCTTCGTGTTTTTCTAGAACTTTAGTTATGTCAATTGGAGTAGTTTTTTCTATTTTTTCTATGATGGTAAAGATAGCATCCGTGGCAAAATTGTGGTCAGGTGTGCGAAAGTGTAGTTCTACGGGAAGTGGGTTACGATTGTTTTCTGACTTAATCCTATGTCTGTAATTATTGAGTCTAATATTAAATTGCCACTTGGACTTGCCTATGTAATGTAACTTACATCTATTGCACTCTAGAAGGTATATAATGTTCTTACAATTTTTGTATCATATTACAATAGCATAGGGGCAGTTATAGAGGCACTTGAACGGTACGAACAGGCGTTAGGGCCAAGGTTAACCAGATGGATCTGTTCGTATCTTCAGGTAGTGGTTTGGGGCATATCTCCAGTTGTAGATGTATTTGTTGGGGGTACACGCAAAAGTTGAAGCGTTGGTCAAGAGGTAGTTACCAATCACCAATGGCACATAATTTAGTGTGGATTTAGCGGACATGTCTCCGATATGACAGTGGTTTGGAATAAGCTACTTAGCACACTTTCTCCCTCTGTTCTGCATTGGTTCTCGATCAACTCGTGTTCATGGATGTCCCGTACATGAGTGTCAACGTGTGACCTCCGTGTGTGGGACGAAACGTACAGTGTTTTTCACGCTGCTAGCAGTGACGGGGACAATGGTGAGGAGCACACCATTGAAGGGTATGAGAACGAATTATCTTGTCATCAGGGTCTGCATTTTGAACATCAACTGAGTGAAAATCAGATGTGATTGAAAAAGATTGGTTCGCATAAATTTCAGCAAAGGTTGAGCGAATGTAGCAAACTTAGTTTTCTTGAAAGGAATCAGACTTGATCGGCTTTTGCGGTCGTTATGTGACGCAGAGTGGGGCCCTTCTGAGACGCTTTTTTGGAGTATTCCTCGAGGCTAGATGAGTGAATCATGCATCTGACCCTTCTTATTTTCCTCTTTCAAGATCCCCACACAATTTTTCCCTTGTCCCTTGTTTTCTCATCTAGAAAAAAAAGCAACTGTGCCGTTTTTCCCTCCTTTTAGAAATCGTCCCTCTTACTTTAGGGGCCCCAGAAAACAGTGGACTGTCTTCCCCCTTGTATGGATAAGAAGGATATGGTACTAACCACATCTTTTTGAGGGTTTCCAAGTTCTGGTATTCCCACCACCACCATCACTTAATTCATACATGTATAATTTTGTCATTTAATTGTATCACGAGCTTGTAATTTGGGGCCCTCAGAATGAATGCTTTATTGTCTTAAATTAAGTCTGAGCGATTAACAAAGGACACCGATAGAAAGTGACAAAATGTATAAATAAGCAATATAGAAAATGTTTTTCGGGCCATTGCTATTTCCACCGGGCAGCAAGAATGGTACCTGACAGCGATAGGGTAACTGCTCAAACGTAGCGTTGCTCCGAGCATTGAGCTAAACAGCAGCCGGTAATGAAAAGGCCTAAATAACAGTTTTCACCCCTAATTCTCATCTCATTTCATTTTCTGTCCGTCTGTTTCTTTCAACACGACATTTATGTATCAAGAAACTCTTATTTGAGATGATATCCCGTCGTTACACAGTTGATGTATCACTTAGCCTAGACAACGTTGTTAGAATAAACAATTAAAGAAAATGGGGCTGCTATAGGGAACAATCTTTTATTCTATTTACAATGATTGGGCTAAATGATACATCAATTGTGTAACGACGGTATATCATTTCAAATAAGAGTTCCTATATGTTATATCACAATTTATATTCATTCTGTCGGATCATACATATCCATTCCTTAATACATAATTGTCGCCAGTCGCATTTATAGAAACGAATACAATATATATATATGCTTATGCAATGCTCTTCCAACTTCGGAATAAAGCACTCTGGTGGATTGGGGATTATGCATAAATATATATATCGCTTGAATTCAACCTTACTGACCGTCTATTTCTGCATAGGGCAGAGGTAAAATGCCAGCCTCTGGGTTGAAGCGAAGGTTTCGATCCTACCTCGCGGTACTGGATGGGATAATGGATAGTCTATAGCCACACTGAATAGTTGTAATTACAACCAAACAGTTGTCTGTGGATGACTCAATTATTCATATATATATATATATATATATATATATATATATATATATATATATATATATATATATATATATATATATATATTTAAGAGATACCTATTTCTTTTGAGTAATCAAAACTGGGCGAAGAAACAAATCTACTGAAAAAGAATGGTTGAAATCGTTGTTATTACTCTCTTACAGTAACATGTACGTGTGTGTATGTGTATGTTGATTGGTGGACTCACACGACAATATATTCGCATGTGTATGTGAATGCGTGGGTCTGCCAGTTTTCTTTCGAGTATTGGCAATTAATTATCTGATACGATGAAAAGAGGCCATCAAAATCAGGAACGAACTTTCCCTTCACCCAAGTAAACTTTTTCCAACCTGAAGTCAATAACCCACAATTGAGCCCATTCCAACCTATCCTGTTTTTTCTCCAGCATCAATCACCGAAGACAGATATACAAGAATTGATAACCATTCTTCTCATTGCCTCACTTATCCCTCTAAAATAATTTTGCCTGTGTACGTTTTTATGTAAATGTTATACAAACACGAATTGGTTTTATAACATGAGATATTTGTAATCTCTCTTTAAAATACCCGAGTTTCTTTTCTCTGCTTCCTCTTCCTGCCATCTTATTAAACTACCTAACCTTTCCTTATGCTATTACTGAAAGCGTAACATTCGAACTTAGGAAGGTTGAAAGAAGCAGAATAATATTATAGATATTTGATATTCAAAATTCGTAATGCCAAAAGGATAATGACCAATTTTGGAGGGATGCAGTTAGAGAAAAAAGGATTTCTCTTTCCTGTTATTCGATCAAGGCCGATTTGCTCGCTGAGCGTTTGAATACAAGAAATTTTGCTCTAATGATTGGATAATGATATGAATAATTAGCATCATGGCGCCGAGATAAGTGGAAATAGCCGCGGAGCGAATCTCCTTTTTTACATAAATAGCTATATACCTTTCCCCCTCCTCCTTCTCCCCCTTCCTATCAGTTCTCCGCCTCCTCCTGTTCTACCCCCTTCCTCTTTTTTTTCTAACGCTTTTCTTTCCTCATATCCAAATACTATATTTCTATTTCAGTTGATGAAATTTTATCACTAACAAATTTTTAGGATTTTTTATTAATTTTTGCCAGTAATTGCCCAATTATCTCTATCCTGTAACCTAGGGTCTTTTGGCACCATAGATGAATTCAGCATAGGTGTGTCAAGGGCGAGATAGCTCGATAGAGCCAATTCTTCGTCAGGCTAGTTTCGAATAAGAGTTGTCCACCACTTAAACTGATTGCCCCCCAACTCACCGATAGCGGGTGTAGAAGAGATAGATTAATGTCTTTCACATGGGCATAGAAACAAAGTGAATGCAAACGATCTGAGTCAGAATTCGAACTCAGCACGCTGATTCCACTCTCCATGCCGCTGACCGTTTGGTTACTTCGCAATTCATTAGAAAACTCAAATGGCAATAGGCTGGGCATGTTGCAGTAATGTCAGACAGTAACTGGAAATCACCACTCAAAGTCGATCCTGAGAGATCATATGCAAAACTGTGACAGGCAAAAAATAAGATGGCGTGACGAACTAAACAAGTCCAGAGAGAATTGGCTCCATGACGCCCATGATAGAGAGGTCTAGTGAATGTTGGGAAAGGTGTATAATCAACGTTGGACGCTAAAAGGCTGCTGCTGATGAAGCAGCGATTCAACCCAACCATACTATAGCTTCAAGTATTTTGTTTTGTCAAGAACAGAGCTACAGTTGTGGGGCTCCCAGTGAGGACCAAACTCACTGCACTAGCTTTACCGTCTCACTAATTACTTTTGAGACCCATCTACGTTTCTTGTTCTTGGCACGAAGGCTGGAATTTATGTTCGCAAAAAAAAAGGAAGAAAAAACTATCAAATTGTAGATGTCGCCATCTCAGTGGACTACGGGTTGGAATCGAAGGAGGGTGAGTGATGTAATAGACACTAAGACCTTGCTCAAGAGTTGCCAAAATTTTTAGATTTTGTGTATGACAGGCATGCTTATAACCTTAAATGGCCAATGCAAATTTTTCTAAACATCTGAAAAATCAAATAATTGAGACTACGGCACTGTTAAAACAGGTGAGAAGAAAATGGTGAGGTTTTATAGAGATTTACTCTCACTTGATCCCCAGCTGTGGTTTTGAGTAATATTTTGCGGAAATTTACCGTAGGATAAAACATACAAATTAGCATAATACCTGTCAATAATATCGTGATTGATTATGCATAGAAAAATTGTACAAATATGTATTTTAGAATACATGTATTTATTGCAAAAAAATGAAAACAAAAAACACACCCTCAAACGAAATTAATTTTTCCGTCAATTTTCTACAATTTTTCATATTTTCTGTAATTAATTTCTTTTTCTGACATGAAAAAACACTAGTTTCATTCATGAAATATCAGAGATGCCTGTATTTTTTTTCTGTCCCACTACCAAAACATCAGCAGTGACAATAGTAGTGATGTACACACGAACATTCCAACAGCTATGTGCTTTAGTGTAGGAGAACTCTCAGACAAAAGTTTTGCTTCACCCCTTCGTCTATTTCCGTTTGCCTTAGCGTAACATTAAACGAGCAAACCAAACAACAAACAAAAAGGTGACATCGACTTTTATATAATAAGATAGAAATATGTAATGACTTGTATCTCATCTAACGAAGATCAGAGAGTCAATGGTCGAAATGTTATATGATAGTATTGATACGAAAGATTTATGATTCGGCCGAACAAATGTTAATGCCTAAAATTTCATTTTATCTGAGTGTTTCTTGATCGTCTGCTTCATTGAAAATGAATCAGGTAGCTTTTGTTGTGTAAATCTGGCCTTTTAACTCCCCTGACTAAGAACTTTATTTTTTGAGACATGCGTGTATCGATTTCGGACAAATGTTACGCGCATGGCAGATTGATTTCCAGAGAGATGTTATCAAACAATGCTATAATGGGGGAAAGTTTATTTTTGAGTAAGGGTTCCATTGGGAGTGTCGCGCGAGAAGGTTTGGATTTTGAAAAGGTCATCTGTCTAGGAATACAATGGAGGACATTCCTTAATAACGAGGGGACCGACAATTAGATTGTATTACTGAGTATCTTTAGTGTTTTGTTCACGCAGAAAATTACATGCAAATGGGATTATTTACTCATCGTTAAATACGTATCATTATACATATATTATATTATTTACACGTAAGTGAAGTACATATCATTATATATATTATATATACATTAAAAGACGGGAAAAGTGGGCTATCCATCAGATACCGTTAGTCCAGAACTTCCTTTGTCCTAAGTGCTGAAAGGCCTGCGTAACATGGTTTGGGCTCCACAGGCACCTTCATGCTCAGGGAAGATAGACATATCATTCCCTTGCAAACGAGAAACAAACTAACACAGACACACACAGACAGACACACACACACACATATATATATATGATTTTAATTATAGTGAGACGGACTTAGGAATGAAAGTGTATGGAAACTGAATTTATTCGTCCGTAAATGTTTTCATTTATGCTCTAGACATGTTTTGGGAGGTATTTCCATCTTCAGCAGTTTGTACTGTCTGTGTACCATTTAATGGCTATAAGTTTACTGTAGAACATAAGTCCACTATCAGGAGCTTTGCTAGGGTCATCCTGTTATGTGGGACTTGGTTGTGATGAAATCTGTGGTGTTAGCAGCAGTAATAGGTCTTGGAGAGGACATAAGGTATCCGGGAAGTGGTATATATATATATATATATATATATATATATATATATATATAAGCAGGTGCCCACTGACACTCTAGTATAAAACACACACATACACCATGATTTAGGATCCTTACTGTATCTCCAGACAATGGAACGTTTCCTCTAAGGCGCATACATGGATGTATGGAGATCCTAGGAGACCCAATCGTCGGATAGCGCTCAACCTCACTTATGAAATTTAGGTGTATGACATCAGTTTGGCTGCAAGGAGACGTCAAATCCGCCACAAGGGGGTTCCATTCCCCGGTTTCGAATCAGACTGGTTGCTTTCAAACAGAAACTGCTTTGCGCTGCTATTTTATCCAGGAATGTGCGAAGTGATCATAAACAGCCCTGACCTGGATTTGAACTCAGGTCAACGATTCCATTGTCTACGCCGCTATTCAATGCTACCACTATGCTAATCGCGCTTCCACACATCAAACTATTCTTGCAGATAACTAGAATCATTGGTGATTGGATAGGACTCTGGGAAAATAGGTTCATGCCTTCTTCCTTTTAACCTTTGTGCGTGTATGTGTGTACACACACGTATGTTATGAAATAGATAGTTAACTGAGATAGATGTACAGATGGATAGATATGTCTGTTTGTATTCGTTTCATATGAATTTGAACTTTTGAGGAATATGAATCAATGTTAAATGAGGCAGAAACGTTGATGAATTAACAAGCCGTCTTTGAAGGGAGCCTCCAAAAGATCAAGATGTCGGTCCATAGGAGTAACTGGAACCTATTTCATAGAATCCCCCGTTCATTTTGTCTGGAAAGAGTTTATGTCTTAGAACATTTTGGGACCTCTAACTACGTGTACCCACTCTACTTATTTTTTTCTTCTTTCTTTTAAATTCTCATTTTATCTATTTATGTTTAAAAATTCCGTAACCAAGTCTAGTGTCATTGGGGCACCACAATGGGTGTGTGCGATAGCCTGACGGAACTAGGAATGTCCTAGATTGGTTCTCAATCGTAGCTAAAGAATCCAATCTGGCCTGCTGTTTACTCATTGCTGGGGATAGGTAGACCCATACCTACCCTAAGGGCATTACTGCAAAGTGAACACTGTCTAAGCTGTAGTTTGAACTCAGCTCACTGATTCCATTCTCCAATCTGTCAACCGTTCTGCCACTCCGCACCTCCCACCAATCTTCAGCTCTTGTGAAAATCATCCAGCCTATTTTTACGTGATGAGCCTAGACCGATGGGTCATTTGCACGTCTTTGTGCGTGACTAACGAAATTGGATCCTTCCTTCCAGTTCGACTGCTTTTACGTCAAAGAATCCACTTGACCTTTATTCAATTGGCGTGTCGAAACTGAAGAAGGACTCATTATCCCTATTTCTCCGCCCCCTAACCGCTCTCTCACCCCATTTAGCAGATTTGAAACAGACAGAAAAATGATCGGGAGGTGGGGCCCGACCATCTGAGAAAAAAAGAAAGGGTCCAAAAAAGCTTAGTCAGCCAGACGGGAGGTTTATGTAGACAGATAAAACTAAGATGATGAGTGTGCAAAAATGGTAAGACTAAATAATTATTGTATTTCCCGGTGTAAGCTAAGGCCTCAAGAATGAGTCATAATTTTCACTTGCAAACTTTTGAAAAAGAATTTTATACCAGCTTGGTTGCTACATTAAAATCTAAAAACTAAACTGAACAGAATTCATTTCTTCATTCAATATCATTCGAAAACTTCGCGTCAAATTCCAACTTATTTACTAATACTTCTTGTACAATTCGAAAACTAAAGCAAGTCCACCTAAGAGTTAATTCATCATCAGTTCTTGCGTACATGACGTCACTCTTTTTGCTTAGGTTATCGTCATTATTTTGACAAATGAAAATAGAGTAAAACCCCAAATACTACAAATTTGACAATAAACACAAAATTAAGGTCTCAGTACTTTTATTTACCTCAATGAGATGCTTTGTTGGAGGCTTAGCGATATTTAGATCCTCTTGACCACTTGAGGTCTATATTAAGTATGCAGTAAGTTCAGACTCAAAAGTTAACACCTAGCCAAGTAGTAAGTACCCACGGTAAAGCAGCATCTACTCCACCTCCACGATTCAGTCTGTGGCCAAACAGTGGGTTTTACCTTCACTGGAATATCCTTATCACGACAGGATGATAATAACACTGTGTTTGGAATAAAAAGCACAATTTTCAGTCAAATCGTTCAGGGATTAATTTTTCGAATTGTGTACATTTTTTAAAATCATTCATGATGTTTTTATTTATCTACTATTCCATACTAAATATAATTCATATACTTCGTTCACATGTCATATACAGTTGTTCAGATCACTGTTTAGCATGGATTGTCCCCCTTAGGATAGTTCTATGAAAAAAATAACCTACTGGAAATGAGATAAAAGGTGGGTTTCATGAGAAAAATAGCGTCTTCGACGCCGGGAAATGCAGTAAATTATGTTTCCCTTTCCATTCGAGTTGGTATTTTCCCTCCATTTTCTAAAACTCAAACAAGACATTTGAATCTTAACTGACTGTTTTCCCTGCTTTTCTTCGAAGTTCTCAAAGAGTACCTGGGAACCTGAGAGTATAACCATGCTGCACAATGCTGTAAAACGTAACATCTACAGACTAAATTAAAAAAAACAACAAAAAACAAAAGCATGATCTTCATCGTTCAGTTTCAAAAGTTTTCACTCATTCTCAAAATCTAAGACTAACATATTTATAAGATGTAGTGTTCTTATAATGTGTAGGAGAGAGTAAGAAATAGCTGTTGGTTAGATGTGGTGAGACAAAGTATCTTGCCACCACGTGCCGATGTCACTGGAAACGTTAAAGAAGGAACGAAATGTAGGAAGAACATGCAAGATGAGCAAGGATGTGGATGCAGGCATTTGGACGGTGTAAAAAGACGCATACAAGAATGTAGGTGGGAAAAATGATAGATAAATTTAATACATTGATAAAGAAAGGAAATGAAATACATGTAAAGAAAATATCAATATGATCGATCATGTGAAGAGAAAGGTAAAGGCCTGTTTTCTTTAGGTTATTCTTTTATGTAAAAATGAGATATTGAATAGAATAAGTATTTAGGGGACATGCAGCATAACGGGTCTAATGTCGTTCGGTTCATCTATCGAACGGAGCCTGATGAGTCGTACATGTTATAATGAATAGTATAGTTGACCAAGCAAGATTATAAAAAAGGTGATTAGTTTAGATTTGGTGCAAGAATATGCTAAAAGGGTCAAAATAGTAAGCGCAGAGTTTGCATGGTCGTCAAAAACAGTAGTTGCAGTATTTGCATTTAGTTATAAAGTTTTTGCGAAGATAAGTGACTGAGGACGATACATATATATAGTCACGGTCAAAGAATAGAAACTAGCCGGCTGCAAGTTTAAAGAAATGGACAGGTAGAAAGTAACCGGCTAGAAAGGCCAGGGCAACAAAAGGCCTTTGACGACGTGTGTTCAGGGTTTTCATAGGGAGTAATCGTAGGAAGGGACGATTTAGACGTCTGAATAAAAGAACGGTTTTTCTTAACTAAAAGTGTAGGGGTCGCCACATATCAAGATTAATCACTGAGCATCTTATGAAGCTGGAAGAGTAATTAGAAGGATATTTCCTCTCATCTCTCACTCATAATCATATGGAGCTCTTCTTAGAATTAATTCAATTATATCAGTTTTTAATCCTTAATTTCTAAAGGTATGCCCAAGGGAGCGCACGTAAGCTCTTGTTAGCCCATGGACCAAATTTGGCTTGCTGCAACTTTTTTGTGGCCAATTTAAACATTTATCTGAAATCAATTCACATATATATTGTAGAATTACTATTGTTTTGGCTTCACATATCAATAATGTGATAATTGTAATTCGTATGCTTGTCTGAAATAGAAATAAAGTACGCTTTCTTTAAGATGAACGGCATTTTTACAGTATATATGTGCCCTGGAAAAAGATGAAAAATGTCGTATGTGGCCCACTAGATTGAAAAGGTTTCTCATGGCTGGTATAGGAGAGCGAAAAGGTTGGTAACCCCTCGAGCAGAGTATCTAATCCTCAGTCTACTTGGATTCAAGTTAGACAATGACAATTGCAGGAACTGCAGAGTACGAGAGATTCTTTTCTTTTTCTGAAAAGAGAGAGAAACAGAAAAAAAAAAGCAAAAAGTAAGTGGGAAAAGAAGGGGGAATGGAAAGAGAGAAAAAATGACATAACAGATAGGATGCAGCAATAAGAGATAGAAAAAGAAAAAGAGAAGTTGACTGAGCGAAGGAGGAAGAGGAGAAGAATGAAGAGAGGTAAAGGATAGAGGGGAAAGAAAAATAAATGTTGATGGTTGAAGAAAGAAAGATATCTATTCGCCTTCCTAAGAGAACAAATGCGACACAAGGTTAAGTTCAACGTGAAGTCCTCCATAGATAACAACAACAACAATCCTCACTCAATTCAAGGGAGTGAACCTATCCATTGTTTGACTATCATGTCATGTTAAACCAAACCAATACATAAAACAACCATTTTCCCCATGGCGTAACTACAACTATTTGATTTGAAAACAGCCGTCTTTTCAATTGAGCTGGCTGACAAGATACATACAAATGAATATATCTAATGATATACACAATACAGAAGTAGAAGTGGATTTTGACACAGCAGTAGCTAGGCTTGTTCCAAGATTAAATGAAACAAAAAAATTGCTAACACTAAAAATAAGGTGGGAGGCACGAGGTGGTCTGTTACCGGTGCAGGGAAAAATGGTGGACTGAGTTCGAGTTTTCTTTGCTCTGATGCCCTTGGGGAAGGCCTGAATCCATTTACCCATTCAACTATTGGTGCATTGTAGGGCACTTGAGAAAGTTACCGATGATCGTAGAGGTAGCAAGTGCATCCTATAAAACCGACTTGCTTCTAAAACTGCTGCAGCGATATGTGGGTGTACGTTTGCGACCCTATGCTCCATGAAGAATGTACAAAAAAAAACAAACTAAAAACAAACACTGTATGAGATTAGCCCATTTATTCATTTTATCCAGCAAATCGACCAATACTAAGCTAACCGTCGAGCGAGAAAACATCATTTCAGTGCAAAGACATTATCAAAATCCGATTTGTTTAAAAGGCGAAATGATTCATCGGAAATAAACTCTGATGATTTTGAAATGAAGAAAGATGAGGCTAACGATATAAACAGAAGTCGATGCAGATAAAACTGAGAAGGGCGAAAATATAAAGATTATTCACAGAGGGTGAGTTCAGTGCATTTCACATGGTGAGATTTAGCTTCCGAAAGTGAGAAGTTGTAATTAAAAGAGCGTAATAAATATACTCTTTGCATTAATGAGCAAGAACTTTTCCGAATATATCTCCTCTGACCTGATACATTTGACAGAAATCAATCATATTTCAAGCCCTCTTTTCCTCTCTTTTTATACACACACAAACACACACACATACACACACAAACACCACACACATACTCACATACACACACACACACACAAACACACACACACACACACATATATATATATATATATTTGATAAACTCTATAATGAGTCATTTTTTTGATAAACTCTGTAATGAGTCATTTTTTTAAATAAATACAATTGCTCTACATAAACGTATTGAGCATTATAGAAGTAAAATAATTATAAAAAGAATTATATAAATTAATCAGCAGCTCCATTTTCTTTGATTGTTTATTCTATTTACATTTTCAAAGCCAAATGATGTATTCACCGTTTGATAACGGTAGATCATTTCAAATAAGAGTTTCAATATGATATAACGCAATTTATAATCATCCATTTCCTTATAACTATACAATTATCGCGTCGAAAGAAGCAAATAGAGCAGATATAGTGTGTGAATAAGCACGAATAGGAATTTGGAGTTGAAGCAGTTATTTGGGCCTTTGCAATACCGGCGGTTATTTAGCTCAATGATAAGAGCAACGTATATATACATATATGTAATGTAAATTGACTGAGAAATTTTTAATACATACTGTAATATATAGTGATTGAATAATCTGGAATATGTGGTCTATCCGGAGAGTATCCAGTCATCTAATATTCACAAAAAAAAAAAAAAAATGATGCTGTATTCCCCTCCAAAGTACTCTCTGCTGGAACCTAACAAAGTTATCCCAGTGTCCTTTCCGCTTTTTGAAACAGTCTGCAAAGTCCTCTTTTAGGATTCCCATCAGTTGTCTCGTTGCAGTCTCACTGATCTCACCGAAGGTGAGAAATTTCCTTTCCAGCAGCGATTTTGGATTTTACAAGAAGTCTCAGGAAGCCAAATCTGGATTGGGTGATACAAATTTTTTTCCGTGCACGAGTCATGAAGAATGACCATTCTTGATTTGGCAATCACACTGTGCACCCACTGACTCAACAGTGTCTTACAACCGACTGAATAAACCCACGGGAAAGTCTTTTTTATTGTTTGCCAAGTTACATCAACGCCACGCAAACGAATCTCGAGGTATTTGAAACGGTTGGTTCTCTTCAGGTCAGACCTAGTATATATAAATATATGAACGCACATACTTATATAGCGATGTGATTTTACAAAGACGGTAACCCAAGTCCGGCCAACTTTGGGCCTCTTCCCTCACTGAGAAACATAAAATTGCTTCTTCTTTTACAACCGGGTGTCATCTTTCGCGCGCTTTCCTCACACCCTTCCGGCCATTTTCTTCCAGTCTCTCTACACATCAAGCGATCATTAACTCATTAATTTCTTCGGTTGGGGTATCAAAGGAATTACCCTCGTAGTGTTCCTTTTAGTTTGAAGCAGAAGCCACTCTCTTGCACCAAGCTCAAGTCCATACCAATCCCTTCTATATCTATTGATATCTTTTATCAGCCTTCCATAAAGTTCTGGTGTTGAACACAAGCCATCTCCAAGTAAGAGTTGGGATGGTGATGAACCTCAACCCGCCACGGGGAACCATGACGTTTTGGAAGGAGAAGAGATAGATACATATCTTTCCAAAGGGCATTAGTGTGAAGTGAACGCAAACTGACTCAGTCGGAGTTGGAATTTGATTCGCCGATCCCATTGTCTGTGTTTGGCCACCTTATCTCCTTTTTGATTATCAGACTTCAGGGTCTCGGACATACTCATCTGTCAAGTAAGTGCAATAAGCCTTACCTTGCTACGCTGTCCATGACATATTGACATACGGGAGGTAGATTGAAACATACCTTTCACAATGATATTAGTGTGAAATGAACGCAATCTGTTCTAGATGGAGATTTAATTTGGCTTGCCGATTCCATTCTCGCCCATCCATGTTTATAATTATCAGCTATATCTGACTTGAGAAGAGTTGAATGACTGGAGGAAGGGGAAAAGTGCAAAGGTGGAGACCCATATTTTCATAGAAGTTGGGTCAGTGATAATTTTGAAAACAAACAAAATCACTTGACTTGTGTCACACAAAGGGCAACGTAAGGAACAACTCAACATGGACTCAAGAGCAGATCAAAGTAAAAGATATCACATAAATAATCGAACGACAAAAATGGATATGGCCAGAATGCTTAGCAAGAAGGAACAATAAAACAAATGGTTCAAAATGTTCGTAGATTTGCGCCCAAGGGATAGCAAACGAAGTATGAAAAGACCGAACAGAAAA